>CM047429.1:76208094-76735594 GCA_026168455.1 Theocolax elegans
CGGAGGTCATACGACGTCTTCGTGAAGAAAAATCAATGATTTCATGTTAAACATAAATATTGAACAAATATTGCTACATGCAAAAAATCGTTCAAAAATTCGTACGAAAACTGTAATGTATAATTTTTCTTGAAAATCAAAATGAATAAGAAAGAAAAAAAATTCAGCTGTATACTAACGGAGTTTCGGCCTCTTGGAGCAATCGATTCCAAACGGTAAATCGCATTTCTCGTGCTGGGGACTAAAATCGTTGAACACAAGACCGTCCGGACAAAGTTTCTCAGTCAAACGTCCATCCCTGCAATCGTAATATTTGTCGCACTGCTCGGCGTCGGGAAAATATCCATTTGGTTCAGGACACTGATCCGAAAATTCAGCCTCGTCGTATTCCGTTTCTTCCTGATTGCGGGCCGGTGGCTTTTTGTACTGCGGTTGCGAATTTTTCCGTCTGCTCTGCTCCGCCGCTTCTTCCTTCCGCGAGAGCCCGAAAGCCCCTGCAAACCCACGCATTCAATTAAAAAAAAAATTAAAATGCAAAAAAAAATTCAATAACGAATCGAACGAGGATTTCCTTAACCGTATATATATATACAATATATCCTTGACGCCAACAGGAAGTTCCTTTAAAATATGAAAAAAAAACGTCGCGAAAAGAAAAATTTAAAATTACATCTTATTAACATATAAGTAATCCTTGAATATAAAAAAAAATAAAAAATGAGTCTGGGTCAGTTGCATCTCTTTGAGAAAAAAAAAGGGTGCGGACATTGAGCTGGTACATGGCCTCGACGTTGACGGCCCTGAAGGAACGCACGCGCGTATAGTTGACCTCGCGAGAGAAAGTGCCCGGGGCTCCGGTTGCTTTTCTCCGATGCGAATATATATATATATATATATATATCGTTCTCACTACCTTGCCTTTTCGAAACGATTGTTTTCCATATTTTTTTATTGTCACAGATCACAGAAATGTGATTTTAACGGGGAAAAAGTAAGAGTCGTGTAAATGAATATTTTTTAAAATTAGTTATGGAATAGATATTTTAATTTTCAGTTGCACATCGGTAAATTCAGCCTTACGATTGAGAATTTACCAATAAATTTATCAGGTATTATTTTTCAATTTTAAAAAACTGATAGAAACTTCCAAGAAATATGAATATATATATATGAAATAAAATTAATTATGCATCTATAAAAAAAAATTACAATACAATCTGTAATTGTAATCAGATACTCGAATAGAGATAATATAAAAAATAAAAGACAATAATTAACGTTGCACTTCCCGATTAAAATTATTGATTATTATTTTATATTTATATTTATATTATTATTATTATCGATAGTAAAAAAATTATAAATGTGTTTATTATTTTTAAATTGTTTATATTACGCTATCTACAAATAATAATAATTTCTACGCGTGAAATGAATAAATACAAAATAATACTAAACACTTCCAAAAAAAATACCTGCAAACGTATAATGAAAAAAAATTAATAAATAAACCAAAAATAATTACTACACTTAATTAAACGCGTCGTGAGGTAAATAAATTTTTTTAAAAATTCGTATAAACAAAGAATAAATAAATAACAGATAAAAAAAAAAATAGAAAAATCCCACCGAACAAAGATAAATAACTTCTAAAACTCCCATAATCCGTTGTTCAACTTTCGTGTCAATATCGAAAGTTTCACGAGTAAAAGACTTTCGCTAATATCATTAAACAATGCCCGATTCCCAAGCCACGAATAATCAAAGCTTTCCAACCTCGCGTGAAACGTATACATCTCTCTCGTCTTTCCCGACGCAAAATTTGGGTGATATTCTTTATTATTTCTCGCAGGTTTGATAATATAAGTAATACACGGATCACAAAACGCGTAAAGTGTAAAGTTCAAGGTGGATATAACGTTTTCTTCCTTTTACCGATCGGCGTTCGATTCGGCACCAGCTCGCGGAATTTTAGAAATCGAAAGTTGGGTTTATACATATTCGGATACGTATACATATCGGATTTTTAATTAAATATATTTCAATTTTTTTTTGTATTATTTTTAATATACACGTATAATGATAATAATAATAATTTAATAATTTTTTTTAAATTTTAATTATTGACTCTAATGTTTTTTTTAGTTCAATAAAATGTAAGTGGATGAAACGAATTATATTGTATTATGCATTAAATTACTGTAATATATTTAATTTTTTTTTAATTTAGTTTATTACTTAATCCTGTGGTAAAGGTGTGTACGCGTATGCGTTGGGCAGTGGTGTAATTAATAATTACGCGTTTGCCCATTGACGGATTGTATAATAGCGGAGTCTTTGAATTTTAAATACACACACGCCTATATGAATAACATTTGCATATTTATTATATAGGAAACAAAAATTATTTTTTGCATAAAAATTATTGTTAAATATTAAATAATTATTCAGTTTAATAATATTAAATTAATATTAAATAATTATTAAATTTAATGATATTAAATTGATATTAATTAAGTATTAAATTTAATGATATTAAAGTAATATTAAATAAGCATTAAATTTAACAATTTTAATTATTAAATGTATACACGGTAAATATTGAAAATACACTTCGGTAACGTAACGAATCCCACGTGTAATTATTTATACTCTTCGGCAAAGTAATCGAAAATATGCGTCGGCGAAAAAAAAAAAGGATAACTATTTATACATTCTCGAAGAAATATTCAACTGGAAGGATTGACATTTCAAAACGCAGAAACACAATAGGTCGTGCGACGATGAAAGAAAAAAAAGGTACAGTCAACATTCCACCGTGCAAAAAGAAAAATATCCACGTTAGTCGATAAAGTAGAGAGCTCCGTTGAGAAAGAGAAAGAGAGAGAGAGAGAAATACCAACTCACCAACGACGAGTAGACAAGATATAAAAATGACAGGTCTCATATTGTTGAGCCAAGATTTACGTGTCGTAAAATGGCTCAAAAAAAAAAATTTTTTTTCTTTTTTGATAAATCAGACGATTGTCCGGCCGAATGAACGTGTCGATCACTGGTAGCTACTACTGGCTGTTCAACGGGACCCAGTGGGCCTTATATGCGTCCCCACTTATACAAGTGCCCCGGGAGTGTTGTAACGCGCGAATGGAGAGGACGCTCGTATCCTCACTGTGTATATACCCATTGTCGATAGATTTTTTTTTGCCGTTAGATTTTTCGATTTTTTTTTTTTTTGGATTTTCTTCTTTTTTATGTATATAAATATACCGTTTCACGGTGTATATCGTTCAGAATTTTAATTCTTTTTCCTATTACTGATGATTTGTATATATATATATAGTACATTCGTGTGTTTGTGTGGGTTTTTATATGCACTTTTTTTACAGTTAGCTAGGTGACGTACGTGAGTCTAATTTGAATTTTTTTTGTGTGTTTTATATAGTGACGTACACTGTTGGACGCTTGATAGAGAAATAAGGTGAACTTTAAAATTGTTTATTTTTGCAGTTTAAACATTGACGTATATATATTAAAGGACCTGTCGAGTAGAATTTTAATGATAATATTTTCAATAATTTTTTTTACTTTAATATTTTAAATATTCTTTTCAGTCTAATATTTTAAATATTTTTCTACGCGTATACAAAAAAAATAATAAAAAATCAAAAATTCAGACCACAGTATGTAATTTAATGCCGTATTTTACAAAATGAATAGATAATTAAGTTTTTACAGGTATAGTTTGTATAAATTTTTTAAAGAGCTTTCGATTGCTTTGTTTGTTAAATTATTTATTCCAAATTTTGTAATTTAAATTTTACAATAATTATATATGGCAGCCTTTTCGTGAAATTTTTTCTCTTTCGCATACGATGTAATATAAAAAAGAAAACAGTAATAGATACCATAAAAATGTTATTTCTATCAATAGGAAAAAAATTTATATAGTTTTTTTCACGATACAATATCAATACCTTACACTTAGAATTTAAATTAATTTTTTATAATTTATTTAAAACCCCCAACTTATATATAATATTGTATATACGATGAAAAACTCCTACCTGGCATTTTTTTGTATGTATTACTGCTTTCAAATTATAGGGGTGAAGACAAAAAAAATTTTATGTGAAAAACTACCACCTTATAGTTTTTATAAAAATTAAGATTTACGGAAAATTTAAATTACCGTTAGATACTTTATCATCACATCATATTATAAAATACGGTAATAAATTATATACGGTGGATATTTAAACATTATTTTTTATTATTTGTTTATTGCACAACAAAACGTTTAAAATATTCTAAAGAGTTTAAAACTTATTACAGACAGATTCAAAATCCTACCCGACTGGTTTCTCTGTATACGTCAAGTTCTAAGCTACAGATACCTACAGAACTTTAAAGTTATGAAAAAACTTTTTTAAAAACTTTTTAAGCTTTCATATAGTTTTGGCTCTGTACAAATTTTATTAAATTTACACAATAATTTTATAAAAATTATCGCTTATTTTTATACCATATCGCCAAAAGTTAATGAACGCGTGGAGTGCGCATGGAACACCATAAAAATATTGACAAATGTTAAAAATAACAAATTTTTCGTTCCCACCGTCTATACATACAATGTATATTAAGAAAAATATTATACGTATTTTTTAAAATATAATATACGCATACGCGTGAAACCCCTTTTGCGAAAGGGTCGACAATATAAAATGCCTATTTATAGAATATCTAAACTGGCTGAGCAGCTTCAATTTCGCCTCGTCCTTTTATATTATTTATTTTTATTATTCCCCGCATTTCTCGAATGCGCGCGAGTATGAGTCAAAGTCCTCTTTATTACGATAAGAAAGAGTTCCAAAGACGTCGCATCATTGACGAAAATTATTTCGATTCGTTATAGTTTGAGGAAATTTTGCACACCCACGCGCGAGTTAAAAAATAATATTATATATCAATGTCGTTGTTTCGTGAAAGAAAAATTGAGGTATATGTAACAACAAAAAATTGTATATAAAATATTTTTTTTTCTTCGTATATTATATATGTATCGAAGAAATTTTCATTTCTCACCTATCGCAATTTAGCAGCGAGTAATGTAATTTACTTGAAACTACGTGAAATTAAATTATATAAAATTAAAAATATAGAAATACAGTACAGATGAAATCTTTATCTCTGTAGGTACTACGTTGTAATGTATAATGTAACATCTGGTAAATAAATAAATAAATAAATAAATTTTGAAAGTAAAAAAAAATTTTTAAATATAGAAATGTTAAAAACATAGAGACTTAAAAAAATAAGTAAAAGTAAAAATATAGAAATTTCAAAATCAAATAAAATTAAAAATGTAGAGATTTTAAAAATACGTATCGATTACACACATATACTTAAAAGCTCATATACTGTATAATTATCGCGACAATAGCGCATTTACGAAATATCGAAAATTAATTTTTCAAGTAATTATCGTATCACATATATTTTGAAAGAGGTATGCATACACTAAAACATTTCAAAACGATCAATATTATGTCAAAAATCAATTTCTCAATTTCGGGTTATTTTCCAATTGTAAATATATATATCGCAAGAAATTGTAACATAAAAACGTATACGTTATTAATTTATTTATCAAACCTAATGCCATTTCCAGATTCGCGGATGGAATATTTTTGTCTACATTCGCTTATCAATCGTAATTCTATATCTCAACGGAACTTCCAATTGATGCGATTAAACGAAATGTTTACCACTGACGGACACTGATACATCAGTCGTGACAAGCCTCACCTGCGAAACAGTGTTAAAAAAAAAAACTTTTTTTTTGGTTGATTCTGTTTTTCACACAAGATGACGGTATGTACCTATTTATGTTTTTGTTTATTTGGTGTTATGTACGTTACGTAATGCAACGCGTGAAAATTGTGTAATTGATATAACGATCGTTACGATTGACAGTATAGAGCGAAATTTCGTGTTTATTGTAAAAATATAACGGATATTCTTTTTAAATCGATGTAGTTGCATTTTTTTTTCTCTATTTTCAAGTTCGTTGTTACGTTTTGATAAACGTGAATATTAGTGAAATAAAATTTTGAATTTAAATTAAAAAGTCTAGTCGATTAAATTTTGGAAGCACTTTAGACCTTTATTGTTACTCTACATCCAATTTTAAAATAAATAAAAGTATTTGTTATTAAGTAAAATAATTATAGTTAATTAATTCAGTTGTATCTCAATTCCGTATCGTCGCATTAATTCTTTTTTTCTACGGTTAGATACGAAATACACGTTTCAGTGTTGTGCCTGATTAGTTATGTAAAATAAATTATAAAAAAAGAAATAATTATTTAATAAATTCATTAAGAAAAATCAGTTTTTCTTCTGTATAGTATTCTAAATATGTTACGTTTCAATTACGCGACTTTTTAGTAATATAAAAAATGCACACGTTGCAATTTTGTTTCAGAAAAGTAAAGTAACAAAATACCTGTTGCAATGTTTATCTTCTTGGTAAAATAAAAAACACACGATTTCACCTTAATTTTGCTTAATAAAGTAAAAAAATGTCTGTTTCAATATTTTTTATTTAGAATCGTAAAGACATATGTATTTTTTTTTTTGCTAATTTGTGACATAAAAATCACCGTATTTCAAAAAATAATATAAATACTTAAATAAATTTTATAATAATTAAATTTTCTTTTTATATATATTATTTAACGTCGACCTTTTTAATGCTCCCAATTTGGTGCTAATCATCGACAATAACTTAAATTCAAACATAATTATTTTTCGGTCTTGCAGCCCTTTAACTATAAAAAATATAATATAATGTTAAAAAAAGAAAGTATAAAAATAATATGAAATAAAGTAAATAAAAAAAAATTTGTCTTAACTTACAATCACCCCCTTTAGATTAATATTGTAATGCGGAAAATAATTTTTAATTTATTAATATAATATTAGACAAAACTGCTCATTTAAAAAACTTTTAAAAACTACCCATATCAATAAAACATTTATTGAAAAACCCGACCATAGTCATGAATTTCTTAATAGTTTTTGGTCTTTTATAAAATTGTATGTTGTATTCTTAAGATAACAATTTTTTATTTTATTTAATTTTTTTATTATTTATACTTTCGTATAATTCATATTTTATTTTTTTTTATAATAGTCGATGGACTGTAGGTTCCATTACAATAACATTTTAATTAATATTGATGATTATGACATATAATTATTAATTTAAAAATAACTGTGCAAAGTCCATTGTTTTAATTGATTGAAAAAAAATTGTTTATCATCATGATATATCTGAATAACAATCTAAATAAAAATTGATTTTACAGTCAGCACTCCGATACACTTACAGAGGCTTAATCGTCCCGGTATTCACGCCGTTTAAAAGCAACAGGTACATATACCCACTCATTCAAATGACCAATACTTTACATTTATTAATTAATATTATTTTATCATATTTGTCCTTCGTCTGATATACATATAATTATTATTAAAATTTTTTTTTTTTCTCAAAGCGAGAGGGCAATCAACGCTTATCTAATTCCAAGATATTCCGATTATCTCAAATCCAAAAATCTTCCAGGTGTCCTCGGTAAGTAACATTAACAGAAAAGAACACACAAAATAACATAACCTATACGTGTCTTGAGTGGTAATCCAAGAAAAAAAAAATATTTAGGGAAAGTTGAAAAAAAAAAAACAATTATCCACTGTCTTTTGAACAATAGTTAACGGCACGACCGGAGAAGGTATGACAATGTCGGTTAAAGAGAGAAAAGAAATCGCGGAGGCATGGTCGGAAGCTGCGAAAAATAACGACCAACACTTGGTGGTTCAAGTCGGTGGAGCTCCGTTAGCCGAAGTCAAGGATCTTGTACGATATATTTTTTTCAATATAAGTATTCTATTATACTCCTGTTCACTGCATTAATATTAACTTTTTTCATTATTTCTTTTTTTTCTCTCTCTCTCTCTCTCAAACAGGAGACTATTTTACCGACTGACGGTCGATACAAATTTTTTTTTCTTATTAAAATATTATTTATATACGAATGCCGCTCATATGTTTTATAGTTCTTTAATTTCTTTAAGCAAACGATATATTTTCGTTCGTTAATCAGATGTCAGCTTTGCAAAGCGTTGTTTACTGATTGTCGATATCGAATCGATATTTGGATCACGCGGATTCAACTCGTTCTCTTATCGACCAAATACATGGAAAAACCACTGAATTTTTAACAATAATACACGGAAAAAAGATAATAATCTATTGAAATTTAAACGATGTCATATTTTATTTTATATTTTATATCGATGATTCGAAACAGAAAAGAAAAATAAATTTAATTATTTAATAATTAATAAATTTTTATTGATATTAAATTAATTTTAATTCAAAATAGTCTATATTATTATTATTATTATTATATTATTATTTATTATTGTTATTATATTATTATTTATTATTGTCATTACTTAGGATTTTGTTTAACAAGGAAAACTAAATAAACAAATATATTTAAGAAAATAAAGGGAAATTTTTTTTTTTTTTTTAAAAGAAATACCTCTGATTTTAAAGATAAAAAATAATAATTAATAAAACTTTGGTTAATAACGACAAAATGAAAATGTTGTACAAATCAATAAATTTTTTTTCTGTTTAATCGTTCGAAACATGCGTAAATTTTATAATTTGTCAAAAAAAAAAACGTATGAATAATTTGTGTGTTTGTATTTATTTTTGCAGGCGAGACACGCCCAAAGTTTAAGTGTTAACGCAATACTATGCCTTCCCGAATTGTACTACAAACCAAGCAAGACCGAGGAATTGATCGATTATTTGATTGCCGTGAGCGAAGCCGCACCGGATACTCCGTTGTTGTACTACCATTTTCCGAACATGTCGAAAGTATCGCGTGAGTTTCTATTTATTTGTTAGAAAATAAAAAAAAAAACTTTTTTATTGTATTTAAAAAAAAATGACGTATAATCATTGCAGTTCACATGGGTAAATTTTTGGAATCGGCGACCGAGAGAATACCGAATCTCGCAGGTATAAAATTCACGAGCACAAATTTAGAAGAAGCGTCGCACGCTGTCAGAGTCGACGACGGTCGATTCGTCGTTTTCCTCGGTAGCAATCAGGTACGTATAGGGGGTGGGTTACCGACCGAGCAAAAAAAGATAATTATATTCCATTCATTTAATAAATATTGCAATTTTACATAAAATCCGAATAAAGAATAACTAGATAATTAAATAATAAATCATTCTACAAAATTCTAGGTCAATGAGATAAGGACACTCTAAAAAATTTCTGCACCGAAAATTTACCATTTTCCGTGACTTAATTATCTATTATTTAATTATTATTCAATTATTGTTTAATTGTCTGTTGCTTCTGTATTCGAGTTTTGTATGAAATTCATATTTTTAAAATAAACGTAACGATTATAAATGTAACGATTTTTCTGCTCGGTCGGTAACCCACCGGGTATATCCCATCTCCTAAAAAATGTAACAGGATATCGAATGAATAATCATTGATTTTTGTAAAATGTATGTATAGATCATACCCGCCGGTAGCGCAACGGGAATCGATTCTTTTATGCCAAGCAGCGCGAATCTCTTTCCGGAGCTCGTTCGAGCTGTTATAAAGTTTAGCAAGGAAGGCGACTACTCGTCGGCAAAAACGAAACAAGAAAAATTATTAAGAGCCTTCGAGAGGCTTTCTCAATTAGGTAACTATTGTTTCTTTTTTCTTTTCCTGTGTTATATTCTTTATTTATTATTTCATTTTCTGTCATTTCTGATGGCGGTGTTGTAACTTATACGCATTAACTGATTTTTTCAATTTATCTTTCAATTTCCGTAATTTTTTCTTATGTATGTGTTTAGGCACACCCTATGATGGGCAACGATTGCGTGTGTGTTAAACAAATTTTAGAAAAAATTAAAACAAAAAAAGTCAATAATAGAAATCTGTAATAATAGGAGATGCGGAATCTAAAAAATGGGATTTGTTAATTATTTTTTAATTAACAATGAGTTAATTTTTTCCAAAAATCTTTCTGCAATGCTCTTCTACTTGCTTTGAATAGTATGTATGATTTTTTTCAAAACATTTTATCACTAAATTATCCAGATTTTCGTGCAGCCACAAGGATCAATTTTACACCTAATCGTTGCTGACGAAAAGTGATTATTAATTTCTTATTATACTAAAATTATTTATATTGGAAAAATCGCTCTGTAACATTCTTCTATATCATTTAAGTATTATGTATGAATTTTTTTAATTTTTGGGTTTTTAACGGTAGATCCCTGTAATTTGTCTATCACAATAAGTAAAGAGTATAGATTTTTAAATAAATATTTTGGTTAGATGCTTGGTTTTAAATGTAAAATCGTATACCTATAAGTTCTTTTTCAGATTATTTTATTGGGGTTACCAATAGAGCCCATCATTTAATTTAAAATTTAGATTCCTAAAATTTTTTCTATGCGCGTAAAGAGGATTAATTTTTTTCGTTATAGGTTTTCATATATAATTTAATTCAAGAAATCTATGTCTGTAAGATTTTTCATATTTTCATTTATAATTATTTACGTCTGGGTAATCGTCAAACATTTGAAATTATACAAACAAAACTTTATTTATTAAGATTTAATTTAAAAATTGTTTCTTTTAATTTTTTTACTAGGCGGATTGTATTTAATTTAAGCAATCTACGTGAATTTTTCAGACATTTAGACTTAATATATAATTTGAAGGTAATTTTTTAATTATCGACAACACATCCATATTTATCGATAAATAAAGTTATCGACCGATTATTAATTATTAAACAATTATTAAAAAATTTATTTTCTTGTTAAAAAAGGATCTATTATTAGTTCAATATACTTATACGTTTTAAACATTTTTTGTGACCTTTTTTTCAATTTTCAATTCAACATTTTCAACGCAACTTTTCAGTATGATTAATACAGAGACCTTGTATTTAATTGGAAATTATTTAATTTCATAAAACAATTAATTACAATATGTATACGTTTTCAAAAAACTATCGTGTTTATTGTCTATCAAATTGGAATTTATTCACCTTTTGCTAGAAAATTGATTCAGATAAGTTTTTATCTTATTTATCGATTTACCGTCATCTTATTAGAATTTAAATAAAATGAATAGTAAATAAATGGATTCATTCTTTCTTAACATATAGTTACGTTTACTTGTTTTGCGCGTTTTACACTAATCTCTGATTTCCACAAAATTTAAAAATAAATATAATTTACATTCACATTACAGGAATCTACACTTTCCATCCCAAAAATAACTAAGATATTCAATTAAACATCTGAGAAAATTAATATGAATAATTTAAAGCGTATAAGGGAGGGCGTATAACGAATGACTTTTTCGAAAAAAAAAATCATTTTTAAAATAATAATTGAATAAAAAATATATATGGTCGGTAATTTTGAGTGAAAAAGTACAAACTTTAAATTTAAACATTGTACGACAATTCCTGGATTAACAAGTTTAACAATATTTATGTTTAAAATACGCATAAAGAACCAACGTAAATGATTTTTTCAAAAATTCTTTTGCGTTTGTAAAAAAATATAAGAATACCCATTTTATGAGTCCGACAACTCATTATCGATCAATACAGATACCGACAAATTATTCCTTATTCAATTCTCACTAAATAATTAATTGTTTTAAAATTTATTTATCAGACTTTTCCACATATTGTAAAAAAAATAAAAATTATTATTATTAAAAATATAATTGATACGCGGTGAATTGTCGTGCCTTTTCGAGCGAGCAACTTGGAGTTCTTAGAATCGTTAGACGTTAGCTCAGCAAGACCGACAAAATTTCTATATTAATTTAAAATTATTATTATTATTATTATTATTATATTAACGTCACTCTTTTTATACCTTCAAGTCATTGTCAATATATTCAAGTTGATAATTGTAGATCCCTGTAATTTATGTTATTCCTTTTAAGATGATGCATTTTAAAATTAAAAAAAGACAAACACGCATAAATTAAATATCAATTATCGACATTAAAATTAAATGCATAATATTTCTACAGAACAATATTTATACGTGACTAAACATTAAATTTCAGGTAACCCAGTGGCAAGTATGAAAGCTGCAATGACTATTTTAAGTCCTATCGAAGTCGGTCCATCGCGTCAACCCTTACCTTCGTTCGAAAGTGAATTAGATCAGCATAAACTTCGAAATGTGTTGAAAAATTTACATTAATCTATGTCCTATATCTACAACATTGTACAATATTTATTATTAGGTAATAAATTATTTTTTTAACAAAACGCACCGTGCCTACTCTATACATATTTTCCATTTCTTATACAACTGCGAGAACGCAAACGCGTTAACATCAGTCGATAAGCCAAACGAAAAAGAAAACGATTTCCCAAATTATATAGATATCACGCAAAAACAATTATAGCTAAAAAAGAATATCCACGTCTGAATTTTCCACTCGCTCATATACCGACCGATGGTAACATATCGACTCAGTAAACGAACTTCGTAAACGCACCCGCAGATACCGCGAAGAAACGATCAACCGATTCCACTATATATATATTTCTAATGAATCATTTAGCTATCAGTGGATTCGAGAGTTAACAACGCTGTACTATATCATAATGGTAAATAACAAGTGATAACTAATTAATTCTATTTAAAAAAAAAGAAAAATGTAAATATTTTTATAATAAATAATTATTCCATAATATTAACAGGCATCGCGTAATTTCCCATTAAAAGGCATCATAGCTACCGCGTTTGCACCGTTCAAAAACGACAGGTAAGAAATTAATTAATAACACAAGTATTGATATATATGCATGAAAAATTGTAATATATTAACCAAATCCGTAAATTATTCGTTTGACAGTGAGAAAAGCTTAAATTTAAAGATCATTCCCGATTACGCCGAATATTTCGCATCACACGGATTCACCACTGTTTTGAGTAAGGGCAACAATAACAAATAATACACATATATATATATATATCTACTAAATTCGTATATCTGTGTGCGTATACATCTATAAAGGAATGGTAAGCGTTTGCTGATTTTAATTTCACGAGGAGAAAAAATTAATTAGAAATATTTTTTGCGCAATTAATATCGACCGATTTTATAAATTTTATATTGAGATTTTATAAGCGTATATAGGGTATATATATATTCACGGAAAGATCGAGTGATATAATCGATTAAGCGATGATAAATCTGTTCGTGCTCTCAATATTTTCCTTTCGTACAAGATAATACAGAAAACTAATTGGCGATCTACCTGATATTTTTTTTCGAATGGATTAACATTTTGAACTGTGTGGAGAAAAACAAAAAGTTGTTATTAAAATTTTGATGCGAGTATATGTAATACTTATTGGAACGAATTGAAATTTTGAAAAGTGTAATTACAAAAAAAGTATAATATAATTATTGAAAGGAATTAAAATGTTGAACTATCGATAATAAAGGAAAATAAAATTATAATTACAAATTTGATAGATACAATATTGAAGTAAGTTAAAATTTTGAAACTGTATCACTATTATAATAAATTAAAATTAAAATTAAAATTTTTCCGTATAAATATTTATTGAAATTAATTAAAATTTTGAAAGAATATAATTAAATTAAAAGTTTGACACAAGTAATGGATAAAATTAAAATTTTGAAACAAAAGAATCGTCACTTAAAAAATTATAACTAAAACCGTAACATGCCTAACATTCAAATTAATTAAAATTATGAAGAGAATGTATTTAAAAAAAAAGTACAATTAATATTTGACACAATATATATAATATTGAAGTAAATTAAAATTCTTAACTACATCATCGGTAAAGAAAATTAAAATAATATAATATAAACGAAAATAGAGAAAAATCTACGTAAAATTGATAACGTTAAATTGTTGATAGTGATAATAATACACCTTGCATGTAAATATAACACACAAACTTGATTGAAGTTAATGGCACATACGGAGAAGGGATGTCAATGACGAGAGACGAACGAATTGAAATTGCGAACGCGTGGTCGGAGGCTGCGAAAATTACAAAGCAGCAGCTTATCGTCCAAGTTGGTGGTACGAATTTGAAAGAAGTCAAAATACTCGTAAGCCCCACATATATTTATTTATTTTTGTACAATTATTATTATTACTATTACTATTATATATAGAGGGTGTCGCAAAAGTAACGTTAAGAAGGTGTCTCGTTACTTTTTGGACACCCTGTATGTATTCATATTCATTTGTTGTCTTCATATGTGTATTCAAAATTTCGTTGGATAAATATAAAACAGGCTAAACACGCAGAGAGCATCAAAGCGAGCGCGATATTGTGTTTACCAGAATTGTATTATAAACCTAGCACGATCGATCAGCTGATCGATTATTTGTCAGAAGTTGGGAAAGCTGCGCCGAACACGCCGCTTTATTATTACGATTCACCGATTGCCACGGGTGTTCATTGTAAGTTTACGGAATCATATACATACATTGTATATTATTTCCATGTATTTGTAGAAAAAATTAATGGAAATAAATAAATTAAAATTAACGGGATGTTATCGTCTAATTTTACCGATCGAGTTATATAGGTGAGAACAATAAAATTAAATATGACTGAGTAAAATAACAATTTTGCTGTTCATCGCTAAAAAAAATGTACAAAAATTTATTTTTCATTGTGCCGATATATCCCTTTATAAAAATTTAAATCAAAACAATGAAACAAAGAGTATAAATAAAATGTTACATTAATTATTCAATTAATGTCGATTATATTTTTATATTTAAAAATATATTATATTAATATATATTTATATATTTATATTTACGTAAAACAATTTTTTCTTTTCGTCATTTTCTCACAATTGATTTATATAACAATATTGATCATACGTGACATCCCCGTAATTTTTTTTAAATTAAATTAAAAATATTATGAAATTTTTTGATTTTTTCTCTCAACGTTTGATATAGAAATTTTTATTACAGTAAATATGGCGAATTTATTCAAAGAAGTTGGCAGAAGAATTCCTACGTTGTACGGTATCAAATTTGCCAGTACGAATCTGGCGGATTTGTCGTTGGCTTTACGCGCGAGTGCTGGGAGATTTCAGATTATTTTCGCTAACAATTATGTAAGTATAAATTTATAATATCACTGTGACAATTTATAGTTATTTTTTAAAATATGCCTTGTTTACAAACGAACAAAAAAAGGCTCAAAATTATTGTAATTAAAATTCTGAAGAAAATGTAATAATTTAATAATTTAAATTTAAATTTTAATAATTTAAATTCGTAGAGAATATGTGTAATTGAATTAAAAGAAGTTTGAACATTAACAATAATTTCGAGTGGAAAGTTTAAGGTTACTAAAGTATGAAAAATTTTGAAAATAATTACAAATGACATTAAACACAATGAAGATCATGTTGCAGAGAATTTTTCAAACTTCTTTTACGTGTTCTAGAAAGTGTTTTCAGTGTATATGCATTTTTTAGATTTTTATATTACTCTATACCAAAATGGTAGACACTTACAAAAACAAAGTATAGCCATTTTTACACTTTTTGGCTATATTCATTAATTTATATAGCATTTTTCACAAAACATGTATATACTTTTTTTGTAAAATTCTCTGATCTTTTCATAAGGATTTGAGAGGTTTCGATCATTGATATACAGACCAAAAAATTCCTGGAGATACTTTTTTTAGTCCCAAAGTACCTGTGAAAATCCCGTTACACCACAAGCATAAACCTCTGTGCTAAAAATAATTTTGGTAGTCTATAATGTTAAAATATATGATTGAAATATTATCTAACAAAAATATGTTTATATTTAGAACGCTCATTATCATAAGATTTATAGAGGTAGTTTACATAAAAAGAAAAATATTTTTAATAATTTATTAAAATGCAGTGTTTTAACAATACATAATTAACAATTCATTGCACCCAGTGGGTAATTGGCAAAGAAATTATATAACTTTGATTTGCATTACTAAGATACAGATAACAGAATAAGTCATTGCTAAGGAACGTTTGTAAAATTTGCTTGACGACCAGCAAACAAATGACTTGTTGTTACTCGTCACTAAGAAATTTTTCTTAAGGCCGATGCGTCAGTCTAACCCTCAACGTCGAGTTGGAGTGCGGCGAGCTGCGAGTACTTTGATGAAGAGGACGAAATTCTCCATGGACTTTGGAATTTTTTGGAAAAATATGTATGCATTTCTTTCAGGTATAAATCGGGTAATATTAAATTATTTTTCAACTTGTTTCTTTTACAAAATCTTATAATTATTATAACCTAAAAATGAACTTAATAAAGTGTAGTAAAATTAATATTACACTTGCGACATACTTCGGACAAATTTGTCCTATATTTCGACTAATACCAAAATAATTGGAATGCGTGAGTTGTCAAGTTTGGGATAGTCTCATTGCACAAATTTGCGCCACTATTTAAACAAACATAAACTTGTGCAAAACTTGGTCCAAACTTTATGCTTTTACGGGGGTGCATATAGTGATATTTCAATCATATTTTAACATTATAGACTGCTAAAATTATTTTCAGCGCAGAGGTTTATGCTTATGATGTGACGGGATTTTTACAGGTACTTTGGGACTAAAAAAGGTATCTTCAAGAATTTTTTGTTCTGTATATCGATTATCAAACCTTACCAAATCCTCATTTCAAGGATTAAATGACTTACAGAGTACCATACCCTATATTTATGACTTTGGAAGTATTTTTGGTGAAAAGATCAGAGAATTTATCAAAAAAAGTATATATATATATGTTTTTTCATGAAAAATGCTTCCCTGAGGAGCTATGCCAAAAAGTGTAAAAATGGCTACACTTCTTTTTAAGTGTCTACCACTTTGGCGTAGAGTAATATAAAAATCTGAAAAAAATCAGATACACTGGAAACACTAAATAGAACATGCGTGTAAAAAAAATTTTGGGTAGAAAAAATTTTGGTCGGCTGATCTTACAGAGTTTACTAATATATCGAAAACCTAGAATGTACCTGTAAAAACGCATAAATTATAATTGTTGAAAGAAATCTATAAAATTCACAATCTTGTCGTATGTAAAAATTAAAGTATAATTATTTTTTCTAGTCGATTAAATCTCATACAACTTCTCGATAATGAAAATTAAAAAAAAAAAAGACAACAACGACTATGTACAAATAACGTTATGAAACAAATATTTGTTAAAACACTATCATTAAAAAAAATTAATCAATTTTACGCATCGGATAAATAACAAATTACTTAAATTCATCATTTTGTTATGACACTTCAACCAGTATATAAAATATTAAAAATTTTGACAGGTTCTGCCCGCAGCAATTGCCTTAGGTATCGATACGTTCATGCCAACTGCTGTCAACGTTGCTCCAGATGTCGTACAGAAAGTTGTTAATCTCGCTAATGCCAATGATCTAGCAGGTGCTCGAGAACACCAACAGGAACTCGCTGTGGTCCTTGATACAATGGCCGAATTTAACAATGGTATTATTACATCAGTTACAACTCCAATTATTTCGGTCTTACGGTCAAAATTAAATACTTATTTCCAAATATATATATATAAAAATTCAAGTACTAATAAATCGGACATAATTACGAAAAAATAAATGACAAAAATGTTACTAAAAATTTTTGGGCTCTATCGCATAGTGGGCTGGAGAAAAGGCAAAAATGGGATAAATTCTTATTCCACTGGAAAAAGCAGTAAAATTATTTTTTTACAGTTCAACTAATTATCTATGAATATTCGTTTCCCTCGAACGCTCTACATTACATAAAAAATGGTAAAAACCCAGAAAAATAGAGTCGACATATATGAAGTCATTGAAAAAGCACTATTCGTGAAACGCATTTTTGGTTTTAATCGCGAATGGTTATTTGAATACACCTTTAGAAGGTTCTGCAATTGCTTAGCAATTTTTATTTTCCAAAAAGCGAGGTTTACAAAAAATTAGTAGGGAACTAAACAATTTTTGGTAAATTATTAGAAATTAAAAAAAAATGTTTTTATTTATAATCAAATCTATAAATGGTTAAATCAACATTTTAAAGGTCGAAAAGTGCAGTGTAATGTTTAAAATGGTAATTTAATCATGTAGAGTTGATAATAAAAAATAATGTTTTTTTTTTAATTCTTTGGACAATTACCCAGAAGAGGAGTGCTTAAATAAGCATTCGTGGTTAAAAACCAAAAATGCATTTCACGAACAGTGCTTTTTCAATTACCTCATGTTAACTCTATTTTTCTCGTTTTTTATCATTTTATACCATTTTTTATGTAATGTAGGGCGTTCGAGGGAAACGTTGTTTATAGATAATTGGTTGAATTGTAAAAATAAAAAAATTAATTTTACTGCTTTTTCCAGTGGAATAAGAATTTATCCCATTTTTTCTTTTCTCCAGCCCACTGTGCGCCGTAGTTTAATGCAGTAAGAAAAAAGTTGTAGTGAAAATTACAATACTAGTAATGAAATTACAGACTGTCGAAATTAAAAAAATTACCTAACCCTGTTATACAATATAATCTTTTGAATTTTGACACTCCGTAATTTCATTGCCAATTGTAATTTTCACTACAACTTTTATCCCAGTTTATGACTGGCCAGAACAAATCTATTAATTAATAAATATAAATTAAAAATTAAAGATTTCTCTCCTTGAAAAATCTGCTCGTAAAAAATTTCACTCACTGAAAACCACGACCGCAAACGTGATATTTGCTGAAGTTCCAGCAAGCTTCTGTTTTCTTCAAAGTTAAAATATAAATTAACAATGCTGAAATCCCTCTTTTATCCCTACTTAAACCTTTTATCTAATTTCCCAACCCTTAGTCAGAAAGGGGGTGGGTTACCGACCGAGGAAAAAAGATAATTATTAAAATATGCAATTTTATAAAAAACCTAGATACAGAAACAATATAGTTAATTAAATAATAAGTCATTATACATGGTTTAAGTATTTAAAGTACAGTAATAAATTATTAGACCGAAAATGTACGATTTTCAGCGATTTTATTATTCAATTATCTATTATTATATTATAATATAATTTATTTAATTTATTCAATTAATTTGATTAATATTTAATTACCTAGTACTTCTGCATTCGGGTTTTAGATTAAAGTGTATATTTTTTTTAAACAAATGTAAAAATTATTTTAATAATATTAATAATAATAATAATCATAATATTATATACCTATTACACGTTTACCGATTAATAAATACATATAGGCACACATACACATACGTATAAATGAAAATTTATTTGAATTAATTTATTATATACAATATTTAAAACAAAAATAAATATTTCAGGTTGCCTCATACCCTCCATGAAATCACTGACATCGCACTTGATGTCGTTGGATTTGGGCCCGTCGAGAAAGCCTTTGCAATGGTATGAAAATACGAAAAATAGAAATAACAAACAAACGTTATCAAGTTCATGAACGTTGATCTAGTTTGTTTTTATTTTTTTTCATAAAAAATATGTATATGTACACTACCGTTCGAATATTTGGGTTCAGTAAAATAAATATTGAGCCAAATTCGATATTTAATATTTTTGGTATAAATTTCTTTTACGAAACTTTTTACGCTAACAAATATATTTTTTCGTTTCTCAAAAAGTCTCGATATTCTTAAAAATTCAAAATAACAAATTGTAGGTTTTTATGTGAAAAATATGATACAGAAATCATAAAGGCAATTTGAATTGAAAAATGTTTGCTTGTATTGTTTAAGGGGATGTCGGACTCAGAAAATGGTCATTTTTAATATTTTTTTTATAAACGAAAGAACAAATTTTTGAAAAAATTCTGAACGCCATGCCCTTAGGCATGTTTTAACAGTATACTCAAATTTTTTCAGATTTTAAAAATTTTAATTTATTTTTTATTTATGCGTTGAAAATTCATGCCTTTTTCGATCAATAATTACCGACTGAAAATTGTTTATTCAATTACTATTAAAAAAATGATTTTTTCTTAAAAAATAAAAACATGATCGCTTTTGTTCTAATCTACCAATATGAATTTTTTCGGATTTTTAAATCATTATTTCTATCATAATTTTTATGTTGAAAGGTGTAGATCCCTGTAACTTGGGTCCGTCATCTCGTTAATGACCTAACAGTCAGATCAACAATTTCTTAACAAGGAATGGGCATTTTATCTTTTAATTGTCAGTTAACTATCCAAACCAAATTTTAAAAGAAGCAATCGAAAGCTCTTCAAAAAGCTTTAATTTCCATTGTACAAATTAATATACTCATGATCTTGTTAAGTGCAGCCATTATTCGCATAAAAACACTTAAATTCTTTGAAAATAATGCTAAACAAAATTTTAAAAGAAGCAATCTAAAGCTCTTCAAAAGAGATTTAATTTTCATTACGTAAATTTAAAGTATACGCATCTCCTTCTTAGATGCAGACATTTTCCAAACTAACCATAATTTTGACTTTTTTGTTAAATTTTTTTTAATTAAACACAAATATGTCAATATACTTTAATTACATGTTAATCAAATGATTTTTAAATTACCTTTCGAAGAATCTCCAACAGCTTTTTCATTACATCATTCGAACCAAAGATCTTAAACTTTGATTTTCACTTTAGTGAATTCAAACTTTTGAACAGTAGTATACATATATTTTCATTGTAAAAATATATTTTTAATATTAAAAAATAATTACATTACTCCATTTTAGGATATACCTATAAATACATTTTTTTTATTCAAACTTGAGTATACTTGTGTGCTAAAATTATATTTTTTTACATATTCTTTGTAATTTATGGCCAGTATAATCAAAATATTACTTACGTTTTCTTTTCAAGTTTAAACGTACCCAACGCATTGAGTGCCGAATTCCAGAGGGTTAATAAGTTTTGATGAATACGAAGAGTGTAAATACCTTTTTTTTCTTAGTCATTGTGTAAACATTATGTAACTTCGTCGATTAGGATTCGAGACACGCGAAGAAAGAAGATAAGAAATTAAAAAATGAATTGTGTAAAAAGTGTAAATACTAATGTTTGAAAATTTTTATTAGCAATAAAATATTACAAATTTTTTAAATATCAGTGATATATGCTCGTTGTCTTTTTTTTTTAAATTGGAATATAACCTATAGAGTTGTATGTAAAATAGAAAATTTTGAAATCGGGGGAGATATATGTTTAAAAAATTGTCTCAGCTGATTCTAATATTGTAAGACAAGATTTTTTTTTATTTAACCTAATTATTAAAATCATTATAAATTTTTAGTATTTGATATTTATTTACGATTGTTAGATTAATTTTTAAGATAAGAAATAAAATTAATTCAATTTTTCTTCTGCTTTTTTATACAAACGACTGTGAAATTTTAATTCGACTATGTATATAATCTTACCAAACATAAAAATATAATTTTATCGAATTTTTAACGAATTGTATTTGAAAAAGTTATGTTTAATCAGGTGATTGCAAAATTAAAGGGACAAGTCTGGGTTAGAATTGAAAGAAGCTATTCAATTTTAATAATTAATAATTTTTTTTTATGACAATTGAAAATATTTCTTAATTTTTTAAGTAAATTATATTATTATTATTAACTTTTATTTTAAATTTTTTGACTATTTTATTTGTAACATAACTATTTTAATTAATTATGACACACCATACTTTTTTCTATAATGGACTTACCGCAGGATATCTCAGGAACCACTTCATCGAATAGGCTGATTAACAGTGACATTTAAATATGATTTGAATCCACTCGAATGAAACAGATTGTGTTAACATTCCGATAAAAAAATTATTTTTACTAAATTATTTAAAGAAATTAAAAAATTATGTAAAAAATAGTTAAATAATTTTTTTAAATAAACGTTTAGACTTTTATTGAAATTATGTGCAACTCTAGTGGATTAAAATCATATTTAAAAGTTACTGTTAAGTTAATATTCAGAAATTAAACTAAAAAAAAGGAATTTTATTGAATTTTCGAAAACAGTAAACAATTTAACAGTAAAGAATTTTCAAAGAAGTATATTAAAAATAGGAATTCATCGAATTTTCAAAAAATATAAATAACAAAGAATTCCATTGATTTTTGAATTATTAAAGTTTAAAAAGTTGTATCAAATCCTAAATGACACGTACATTTAAGGGGATGGAGTACCTTCATTTAAAATACACACTTACCGACATTAATAGATTTTTCAAATTTATCATTTGATTTCCATATTTGTTCAATTTTTTGAGTTAAGGCACATTCTACGATGTGTAAAAATTTAGAAAAAATAAAAATTAAAAACTGTATTTGAAAAATCAATTGCAGACATCTGTAATCAGTACGGAATCCCCTTAAGCCATTAACGTCGAAAACGTAGAAAATCTTAACTATTCATTGCAAATATATTTTAAATACTCAATCGTTAAGTACAATAACTTTATGTTTTTGAGAACACTCTACAAGAACTCGAAGTCAAAATGATAATTTAAATACAAGAAAAATATGGTGATTTTTTTTTCAAAAAAGAAAAACAGATTTGCAGTATATTTTTTCAAATCGAATTTCCTATATGGAAACTACACGATTTTGTCCAACAAAAGTGGTCACAAGTTGACACAAACATTTTAAAGTTCAAAAATATGACCTTCAAATACTAAAAATTTCAATATGGACGAATCAAAGTAGCGGCGAAGTAAAAACTTTTCTACAAATTTCATTTGCGTTTTTATGTTAAACTATAAAATTTGATGATAAATTCCAAAAAAAATAATGTCTCATAATTGGTCAAAAATACTTTAAAATCCATTTATATTTTTTGGAGACAATTATTTGAAATCTCAATTTAGTGATTTTTGAAAAAATAAAATATCTCTAAAAAATTTGAAAAATTGTAAAACATTTTCGACCAATATTTTTGACCAATTCAAGAAAAAAAGTTTACTTCGCCGCTACTTTGATTCGTCCATCTTGAAATAATTAATATTTCCAGGACATATTTTTAAAGTTTAAAATGTTTTTGTGCCAACGTATGACCATTTTTGTTGGACAAAAACATGTAATTCCCATAGGAAATGCGTTTTGAAAAAATATACTGCGAATCTTTAATAAGTATTATCTTTATGTAAAAAAAAATCACCATATTTTTTCTTATATTCAAATCATAGTGACAATTCGGAATCTTTTAGAGCGTTGCCCTTAAAAACATAAAGTTCCTCATTTTCAGGCAAGTATAACTTAACGATGTAGTTAGTACTTAAAATATATTTGCAAAGCAAGTTCCAAAGCACCGACGTTAGATGGGATAAATAAAAAATAACCAATTTAAACGAAGCAATATACAATTGAAGAAAGAAGCTCGATTAAAATCCCGCTATAAACACACACACACACACATACACCCTCGCAAAGTCAAAAATAGCCAGGCACACACACACACACAGCTCGCATATACACAAAATCAATAAATCATATATTTTTACTCGGAAAGTATATACCATCCGTCGTCAGTGTGAGAAGATGCACACACCCACACACATACACGCACACACGCACACACACAGATGGATAAAGAGACACATGTACTATCGACATCTGCAGTCAGCGTCCCGTACCACGGGGTGAACCGCGTAGAAAAGGTCGATCGCGCCACCTGAGGAAAGGAAGCATAACGTTACCATCGGAGTGTACACAGTGCACGGTACTACGGTGCGAGTGAGTACTGAGTGTCGACTAACGCGAGCGTAGGAAAAGGCGTGGGTACATCGTAGACACGCACCGCAACGATTCTCTGCTATAAAAGTTGGCGTCGACCGCGGAGAAGAGAGGCACACGATACACGCATCACACCGGAGACTCCACCAGACGTAAATATCCAGTGCACCGCGAGAGAACCGTAGTAAAAACCCGACGCACACCAAATAAAAGAGATATATAGAGAGATAGAGAGAGAGAGAGAGAGAGAAGCAGAAAAAAAAGCACCGGTCGCCGTCGCGTATATACCATCGTCGTCGTCGCGCCACTTAGCGAACACCTCGTCGCCATCGTATATACACACAGCGTCTTTTAACATATTTGTAATTTACCGACGCTCGGACGCGCACTCTCCCTCCCTCTCTTTCTCTCTCTCTCTCTCTCTCTCTCTGTATATATTTTTGTTGTATATATATATATGTATATATAACGTCGATTCCAGGTTCATATAAGAGAGAGAAAAAATAAAAAAATATGGAGAACCGACCGGCACCGTTACGTTCGAGGAGAGTATGTAGATTTTGTCTTACGGACAACGAGCCGCTTAATTTCATCTATGATCGGGAGCTTAGCAAACCTTTTCAAGTTCCGCTCAGTTTGCAGATTATGTCCTGTGTCGCCATCGAGGTAATATTTATATTGTTACTCCACCTTTTCTCCTACATACATATGTATCTATATATATACACACTCTTTCTACCCTTTTCCTTTTCCTCTTCCTTTTTTTTTTTTTTGCATCTTACCTGGTGTATGCGTGTATATATGTATAAAAATATATGAGGGTCCTTCCAGTATTTTTGGACTTTTTATTTCATCGGTTTTCCCTGCGATGTTTTCTTTCTATGTGTTTTATACACTATCCCTTTTTTATATTAAAAATAAATTGAATTGCATCGACTGCACTTTCTTATCGTACATATATATATATATATATATATATATCGATTTTAGAGTATGTTCACTTATATGTACATATGTATATATATATATATGCAGTTCATTTATTTCGGATGCGAGGAAAAAAGAAGAAAAAAAAATTGGAGGGAAAATGACATTTATCATAATATTTCTTTTATGTATATGTATATATATATGTGTGTGTGAGTGGTTTTACATTGAGGATTATACATCGACGAACGATCGGGATAATAATACGCTAAAGTCAATATACGCCCGTAAGATAAAGTAGGTATCTGGTTTTATCCGTTGAGCGAGGAATTGACTCTTCTTCTTTTTTATCATACAAGTGATGACGTTTCGTTTGACATATATATATATATATATATGAATATGACTGTTGAATGATATTGTGTATATATATATATATATATATATATATATATATATATATATATGAGTATTTCTTTTTTTTATTATTTATTAATTGTATTTGAAATTATTGAAGGAAACGTATAGATTTATTTTGATTTTTTACATTAATTGTATTTCGAACTATTGGACATGACATCAATGAATTATATTATATACGTACATATTGTCCATAAGTTTAAGAACATTTGTAAATTTTCCAATTAAATGTGTATATTTTATCTAATGTTTAGCAATCTATTACATTCAAAGAAAATATCATAGAATAATTTAAAATAAAAAAGCAATATATTATATAAAATTAATTATTATACAATTAATAACAATTAATTTTGGAAAAAAGTAAAACTGATTAAACAATATTCCTTTGAAATAAATTATGCGTGGATGATAAAGATATGTCTATCTAATTAAACAATACTTTTCTATTTTAGAAAAAAAAAGTTTACATTATTTTAAATGGGAGGATTTTTTTATATTTTCTTCAAAAATCTTCCCATCACCTATAGTTTTTTTAATAATTAATGCTAGTAATTTTGAGTAATATCAGTTGAAAGATAAAGAAATATCCTGCATTATGCTTTTTTAATAAATATACACATTTAAATGAAAAATTGACAAATGTTCCTAAACTTATGAAAGGTACTATATATATATTTCATTAATTTTTTTGTATCTTTATATTAATTATATTTGAAGTTATTGGAGGATTCATATAGATTTATTTTAATTTTGTATATTAATCATATTTGGACAATTCATTATGTAAATTTATTTTACTTTTATTTGTAAACTAAATTTACCTTATTATTATTCATGAATTGCATAGGGAATTTTTGAGGAAAGCATAAAGATTTATTACAATATTATTTGTGAGTTTTATTTAAACTCATTAAATGATTAAATTTTGTTATTTTTAAAAAATTGTATATTTGAAATTTATGCCTTTTTATTGTATGGAAATATTGATGTTTCTTTGCAAATTTATGTTTATTTATGTATATCGAGTTCCATTTACAAACAAACGTACATTTTCTTGTCATAAATTGAATAAATTAAAATAATCTTATTATAATTTGTTTTTTAGTTTATAAATATAAATAATGTGTATTATAAAGAATTTAGTTTATGAATTTAAATGTAGTTACATATTGAATTTAAGAGGCATGCAAACAAATAAACCTTAATTTATATTAAATTTATTTTTATGTTGTGTTGTAATTCCATACATCTAACCTTATCTTTCTTATTGTATTACTCTTATGTTAAGGGATTTGTCCCTGTTAATTAATAATAAATGAATAAATATTTATTTCAATTAAATAAAGAAATAAAGTAGAGAAATACTTACGTTTAAAAATTAATATTCTTGCAGGTATATTCTGCAGATGGAATGCCTCAAATGATTTGCAATATGTGTCGTTGGAATTTAGATCGATGTTACAAATTTAAACAGCAATGCAAAAAGGCGGACGAAGCATTACGTGCCTATCCAATGTCAGGAGTTCTTCCAAGACCATTTCCTCCTATTATAAGTGATCAACCCGAACCTTGTATTAAAAGAGCTTTAGATAGCAGGTCGAGTAACGATCAAGCTAAAAAAGCTCGTTTAGACAATGGAGAGAGAGAAAGGCGAGAAACACCACATCCAGGTAAGAAAGTTCATGTTTTTTATGTTAAACTTATTAATCTTGTGTTTTTATTTAATGAAAATGTTTAATAATCAGCAGTTCAGCGTGCAGTTGAAAGTCGACCTGAAAAACAACAGCGAGATAAAGAAGACCGACGAGATCTGTACGACGAAGAGCAGGATCCTGTGAGCGAAGGAGAAAATGAGACTAACGACGTTAAAGACGACACAAAACTTGAGCCCGGAGAAATTCGTGTTCACGCGTGCAACCAGTGCGATCGAACTTTCCCTCTCTATCAGTCATTGCAATTGCACATACAGCGTGCCCATCGAGATCGCGACTACAAGTGCACCGAGTGCGATCGAATGTTCTTCTCGAAATACGATTTGACCAAGCATATGTCAACTCACACCGAAGAAAAGCCTTATTCCTGCCAGATATGTCAAAAACAATTTTCCAGGGCAAATTTACTCCAGCGTCATGAGAAAATTCACAGGGAAGAATTGAGATACGGTTGCCCTCACTGCGACAGAGAGTTCTTCACCCCCGAGGAGCTAGAGAAACACGAGGAAGCTGTGCACAAAGCAGTAAAACCTTTCCAATGTAATATCTGTAATAAGCGTTTCACTTACAAACAAGGTAGGTTTCAAATTTGTTTCATAAATGTATTAAAAATCAAATATTTAAAACAAAAAAAAGGAGGAAATGTAAAATCGTGTGCCTAATTTAATTTGCGTTTGCGGTAAATCTAGGACTCGAGCGGCATGAAATGTTACACAATGAAAACAAGTCGTTCGTTTGCGAGTACTGCAAGGAAGCCTTCCGCACAAGTACGAAATTAGCTCGGCATTTGACCACACATGCAGGTCACCGACCTTACCTTTGCAAACTTTGTCCACGAACCTTCCTGCTCTCTCATCATTTGACTCGTCACATGCGAAGCCACTCCGTCGAGAAACGTCATCAATGCGAGGATTGCGGTAAGGCATTCAAACGCAAGGAAAGCCTCGAGGTTCATCAACTGACACACGTCAAACGTCCGAGTATGGAACTTACCTGCGACGTGTGTCAAGAATCTTGTCGCAATCGGGCCGATTACGTGACGCACATCAAGCAGCACATTGAGGCAGGTGAAAAAATGGGTCCGGACGGTCTACCGCCAGATAACAAAGATAAACTTGGTAGCGAAAGCGAAGAGGAAGACGAGGAAGAGGAACAATATTCGGACGGCGATGATGATTACGAACCACCGGGTACGTACGTGTTTTCGAAAAAATTGCAAAAATCTCCGAAGCAAAAGACCGAGAGCGAGGATGAGCAAATGGAGAAGGAAGATAAGAAAGAGCAGGTCGTGTACGTACGTGGTAAAGATGGTAATATGATGAAGAAAACTATCAAAACACTGATGCCAATACAGCGCCGAGGTGAACAGGCCCAGGAAGTGAAAGCTAAACCGGCCGCTTGTCCAATAACTAATTCGAAACAGTCTGAACTGGAGACCGAGGCACAAGTCCAAAAGATCGTCGCGTCTGTTTTCAAAGAGCATAAAATCCCGTACAAGCATTCAGGTATGTCAATGTATACATATAACTATATATTAATTTTTAATTTCAACGAATAATAACATTGCTTAACCAATTACGTGTATTACTTAGCAGCCCAAGAACAAGATAAAGAATCACCTCAGACTGTGCAAAGACAAGGATCTCAAACTGTCACGCCAACTATTATTAAAGAAGAAAAGATTGAGTCGACACTTGGTACCATAACCCCGAAGAATGTTAATACCGTGAAGGTAATTAAGAGGATCCTAGTGAGGAAACCAGTAGGAAGTACGGATTCGCCGCAATCCGCTATCTCTACTCCTGTAAGAGAGCTTGTCAGTGAAGCAAGCTCAGGATCGGCACAAACTTCACCAGCTACTCCTTCGACTTCGGGTCCTAAAGTAAAAAAAAACATTCTTCTAACATTTACTAATTGATTCGTTTTCATTTTTTTCCTAATTGTTCGATTATCTCTTTCAAGGTAACCAAGAGGGTGATTGTGCGTCGAATTATTCGACAGGGAGACACGACGCACGAAGTAATCATGAATCCTGATGGTACAATCATCGATCCGGCTGAACTGGCCAAGCTACCAACTGGCAATGTAGTTAAACGTGTCGTTGTTAAAAAACCTTTGGATAAAGGTCAGAATATCGAGTCGATGCTCCAATCTGCTGATGCGAAACAAATTCTCAGGATGTCCGAGAATGCTGAGGATATTACGAAAATGAGTACCGTCGTTACAACCCCCAAAACTCAAGTCACTCAGGTACAAAGAGTCGAACACCAGCCGCAACAGCAGCAGCAACAACAACCACAACCAAAACAGGTCAGTTTGTAATAAAAATCTATTAATTGAAGAGATAAGCCTGGGCTAAAATAGAAAGAAGTTAATAATTTAATATGCAATAACTAAAGTATTTCATATTTAAAAAAAAAACAATTTTTGTAAAACAATTCAAATATTTTTTGTAACTCTTTACCGTCCGAATGGATTGAAACTACATTTAACTGGTGCTCTTAAAATTTAGGGTAAAATGTAGGCCGAAGTTCATAATAATATTATTGATACTTAAATAAAAATTATGAAATACTGTAAGTTGCACTACAATGCTTATTCTAACTTTCAATCCAGGCTCATCCCCCTCAAATAAGATTTACACATTTACATTTTTAGCAGTAGTTTTACATTTAAGTACAGTTTAATTTAAATGCAAACGTTTAGGTATCTTTTAAGGATGATCGTGAAACTCAAGAGAAGTTGGAACAACTTGAAAAGCGGGTAGAACAGCAACGGCTCAAAATCGAAGAGCTTCAAGCCCGCAAACAACAAGAGTACGAAGCCTGCGATGAAATGATGCCCGAACGCCACGATGAATCCGAAGACGAGCAGCAGTTGCCGTTGAAACGCGTGTTCGTCAAACGCAAGCAAAGCATTTACGACGAAGAGCGCGAATACAACGACGACATCAATCTCAAAGACAAAGAAGAATTGGACGCAGAATTAGCACCAGCCTGTACCTCGGAAAATAAAGAGATCGCCAAAGAGGATCAAGAATTGTCGCAAACATCTACAACTTACGAAGAAAAACAAACATCCGAGAGTCCCTCGCAGTCTCTAGAAGATGCTAAAATAATTATCATTAAGTCTGAAGATAATCAACCTGACGTCGATGAAATGAGCAGGGAGCTCTGTAATATTCTCGATTCGACGGAAACAGTCGTTAAAATGCAGGAGAATGTACTCACGAATCTAACGCAAATAACGTCTATCGACGAATCGAGCACGCACAAATCTTATTCGGTTATACCTCAAGAAAGTGTCGAACCGCAAGAAGTGACGTTAGAAGCGCCATCAACAACGACAGAGGAGCCAATGGAGCAGGAAGAAATTGTCGTTCCAGACACTGAGCAAAATGAAGAACAAGTAGGTCGTTTTGATTAATAAGAAACATAAATAAAAATTGTGTTAGTCGATATAAATGCATTATTTTGAAATCAAATTAGTTAAATAACTATAATATTAATGAATTAATATAATAAATAAGTAGTATAATATTAATGAATATATTATTTATACGAATGTCTTATAATATTACTTGTTGTATAATTTATTATTAAAAATCAATTTATTTATTGTATCAAAAAATTTATTGTAAAATTACTATTGATATATTACAACTATTCAACTGTTAAAAATTTAAACATAGACGTATAAACACTTGTAAAATAACCATTTCAAAATATTTTTATATTTTGGAAATAGATAATAAAAAGAAAACTATGTTTAATATATAATACACTCAAATAATATATTACTTTATTATTCAGTAATTTTGTAAAATAAATCTTTGTTCCGTCAACAGGTCGAAGAAGCGAATGAACAACAAGATCCTACACTAAGAATCGTCATCACGCAATCCGAAGATGACGGAGTAAAGCTAGAATTCGAAGGTACAACGGATGAAAACAATGAGATAGCGACGGAAGAAGAGAACGTCGAAAGAACCGAATCTGGACTATCTACATTAAGTACGCAGGTGCTATCGGAATCGAATGACATATTCGGCACGTCGGACACGGCTATGGAGGTAGATAAAAGTCAAACTGAAGCGAATCTAGAAGAGTCTGTAATCGAATTATCCAATACGAACGAGACGATCAATTTAAACGATACGACGGATAGTAGAGATAGTTTAGAAGACAAACTCTCGCAAATGGAAGGTTAGCGGGATGTGTAGGGAATGAGTATTTTGTAAAATAATTTACTCGATGGACTGTTTCTCGACAGGGGAAAGAAATGTAATTACCGACAATGTGTTTTATTTTCGCGAGTTGCTATACGATTTTGAATGGGTCATATATATATATTTTTTTTCGTATATTTCCTTGAAATTAAAAAAGATTTTTTAATGCAATGCAGGTAGGTGAGTTGTAGAGCCGAGTATGCTATCGCGCACTTGGAAAAATCGTAAAGCGGCGAGTTTATTTGTAAAATAAGATCTGTCGGTGAAGTAGCGATTATTATATCCCCTTTCGTTTTCACACTGTATTCAGTGAGGAAAGAAAATAAATTAAATGAACTTACGACTGCGTCGATCGTTGATCTTTTAAGTAACATTGCGTTATATTTTTTAATTCATCTGTGAATTCTTTAAGTCTGTTTGCCAAAGGCGCTCGTATTACGAATTAGAGATGTGCATGTATAAATTTAAAATAGACTTGCAATATGATATATGTGTATGTTGATATTCATATGCTGCAACGATATTGTTTACGAAGAGACATAACTTACATTTTTGGGTTCTTCTATACAAAATAAATTTTATATATATATATATATAGCGTCGCAGTCGATTAAGATATACGATGGGATGTACGATGAAATAGATGATCCAGCGAGACATTGTAAATATATATAACTAACCATTCCCTACAGAATAAATTTTATATAAAACTTTATCTTCTATTATAATTTTAAGTATATTCATAAATTAAATGAACAAAGAGGAAAAACCAAACGTATATGACTATACAGAATTAAATGTTTATTTATCTACGCTTTAAGAGACAATGTATGTAAAGAAAAAAAAATGGAAAAAGTTATACGAACGTATTCGGGAACAAATGTTAATAATTCTTAAAAAAAAAAGTGTTTCAAATATATGATCGCTGGATCACATTTCTCTGCGATCTATATTAAGATACATTTATCTAACTACACTTTGCATTGCTGCAATCGATAAACATTTATTTTTAATGGTCGTCGTGTTTAGCGATGTCAATGCTATAATGTCTTTTAAAGGAGAAACATTCTATTTTTTATTTACTACTTTATTCGCGAAAGTAGATGGTAATATGGTGCCGTAATTAACAATGCATATTTTAAAGAATCTTCTTAAAACACAGTTGAGAAACTCGAGCGATTGAAGTTTCTTCAAATATTTGTTATTGGCATTTCATAGATTTTTCACGTAAATCGAAAAGAGTTAACGATTATCATTTCGACGTATTTACTTATTTTAATAAATCTACTATATATATAGATATATATATAAGTATTTCATTGTTAAAAAAAAATCAAAAAAAAATATTGCCCTGACAGGCAGCTAATATAATAAATTTAAATATACAGTGTAATGCAATCTCTTTTCGATGATCGTTTTTTCTTTTGTAATATGATGTATGAAAATTTAACGGAAAAAAAAATTAAAATAACATTTTACTATAATAGTGAGGTGGTATTCACTATTGCGTTTACAAACTCTGTATTAAATACAAAGTGTGGTGTGTACGTATGGAAACGTGGAGTATTTAATTTTCCTCTCATGATATCCTTATGTAGTCATTGTAAAAAGTATTTATAAAAAGAAAAATTCTAATTCATCAAAAATTGTACATAATAATTTATTCGAACAGTCCTATGAATTAAACACTACTTTTAAGGTTTCGCATCAAAATTTAATTTAAGTTATTGTAACAACAATTGTATTCGATCATCCAAATCTATGCGGTTCCCATACATATCACCTTGTTTAAGTATATAAATACTTGTTACACTGACTGCGAGAAACAATGAATGTATACAAAAAAAAGAAAAAAAAGAAAACTTTCCTCCTTTTATTATTTTGTTAATTTAAAGTAATTTTTTATTACTAACGACAAATCCAATTTGAGTAATCAGGTACTATCAACATTTGAACAATGATTTCTACAGAACACGAAGAGAAGTTTATACAATGACAATGTAATATATATTATATTATTATTCAAAAAATATATAAAATTTATTATGTAATACAATTTGTTATATATTTTAATATAATCTAGCAGGAAAATAAACTTACTATTTGAGATACAACTCTCCGGAAGCGCATGTTTTAATTAAACATATATATATCGAAGATATAATAAATAATTATATATCATTTCATTACAATTAGTTTACTAATCTAATTTTACGAGTTAGCTTATTACAATAACAAAATGAAAATAATGATTAATCAACTACATATATATATGTGTGTGGAGTGATTATAAAAACACACGTTGTCTCGATTTTGTTATATTTTTTATATTCTTTTTGATAAAGAAAAAAAATGATATCGTAATTTTTTAAATAAATGTGACAAAAGAGATGTATAATTAAAAAATTCTTTTCATGCGAATAGAATAATTAAAAAAGCGTATATATTTATTAAAAATTACGAAATTATCTTTTTTTCGCTATATTGTACGTAAGTGCTAATCGCAATTTTAATCGATCAATGTAAATATATATAGTTATAGTTTTATAAACTTAACAAAAGTGAATTTTAAAAGTATTTCGAGAGAGAAAAAAAACATTTTTTTTTCTCTTATTCGTATCAAATAATCTTTAATTGTGGTATCTGAAAATATGTTACAAAAATTTAACGACAACGTAAGGGAAGAAAAAGAAAGAAAATGCATATTACTCATTAACTCGCTACACGAATATAATAATAAATATCGATAAAAATAAACACTGTGCAATTTAGAAAAAAAAATGCATCTCTTTGAAAGAACGAAATTCGAAATTAGTCCTGTTTTACCGACGTTGCAATTTCAATTATTTATTTAAAAAATAAATAATTATTGTAAAACACGTAAGATTGCATTAGGAATTTAATCATACTTTTTTTGTTTCGATAAAACATTTTTTGAATGTTTAAACTTTAAGATACTGAACGACATAGTTTTTGAAATTTCATGGACTTCAATACGGTCAGTATTTCCAAGTTTTATCACAAAATACACGTTTTATGGAAACCTCAAGAAAAATATAGTTAGGTACCTAGTAACTATAATAAGTGGGAACAACTTATTTCTCGCGATTAATCTTTATATTTCTTTTACAAAGAGTTTATTTAGCAATGTCGGTAAAACAGGACTGATCCGGCGTCCTCTTACATATAATATAATTAATTTAAAATGAAACTGCACAATGTGAACACGTATATATATTCGACGAAGCGACGAGGTCGTGACAGAGAGTCATGCAACGGCAGTTAAAATAAAAAAAAGTAAAGAGAAATAAAATTAAAAAATCGATGATCAAGCAGGCTGCGTTCCCTTCCTGGTGGTAAGCCGATGAAGCTGGAAAATAACGGAGATACATGATGCTCGATCATTGAAGCACGCTTTAATTAATTCGCATTTTCTTTTTTTATTTTCTTAATACACATATGTATATATAGAGTTTTCCCTTTTTTTCGTTTCGTTCGCACGACTTTTTCATCTATCTCTCTTTCGGTTCTCATTTTACAGGCCGCCCCGTCCACTGTCTATGTACTCGAACCGCTGTGGGGCAGAGATATATACTCGTTCAGTTTTTTCATGCGTCGCGCGATTTTTTTTTTCTTTACTTGTATGTATGCGTATAGTTTGTTAAGTTGTCTAGAAAATTTTTTTACCGACCCAGCGGAAAAAGATAATTATTTATATTTAAATTTACCAGAATTGCAACAGTGGAAGCAGATAGAGTCAAACTTCCTTCCAATGCCATTTTCTAACGCAACATAATTTTTGTTTGAAATTTCACAATGATGTCTTCATTTTCCACAATTTGCTTTATTTATTTAACCAGAATAATTTTTTCATCTATATTGACTCGGTCGGTAAATACTAATTTTTTGTAGAAAAAAGGAGCGGTTTTTTTTTATATTTTCAGATGCTTGAAGTGTTAATTGAATAAAAAGTGATTTTTTTTCTTAAGCATCTTCAAAAATGAATTATATATAAATTCAAAGATAAACTATGTTAAAGTAAATAAACTATGTCGATAAATATATATATATTTGACCTTTTGAATTTGAAATTGTTATTTATTATTGTCCTTAAATTATTAAAATAAAAAATCACGTACACCTTGATCACTTTTTCTACATCTTTACTTATTATTTTTTTACTTCGCGTGAATTTTTTTAAATTTTTACTTTAATATATCGAATATAGTAATACCGACTATGCATTTAATGTTTATTTTTTAAAAAATTTCGATTTTTTAGAAATTACCTTTTTTAAATTCTGTAACTTGACGTTCTAAATTGATAGATATAATTTTTTATTTACCAACAGTGTCTGCTTTTATTGACTTTAAATTACCAACTAAAAATTATTAATTTATAATTTTAATTCGAAAAAAGAAAAATTATTTATTTTTAAACTCATACTTTCTCATTTTATTCTACATATTTTAAACTGATATAAACGAGATTTTATTTAATAGAACCAAAATATCAGATTAATAATTTCTAGATAATTTCTGAATTACCCATACTGCACGTCCATTATCGACGGATAAAGTCACCGACCGAGTATTTTTATTTGACAACATAGCTAACAAAAAAAATTTCTCAGCTACTCTTTTACACTTTTTAAATTTTCATTGAGATATTTTTAACTTTTCCATCTTTTACACAAAACTTTATTTATTTACCTAGCAATATTTGTAACATAATTTTTTTACGTAATAAATGCAGATTTGATCCAAAATCTCTCGTGCGCACGTCTTAACAAACTATACACATTATCGAATTATTCTGTCAAGCAGGAAATTGTCTCGCCCATTAAAATAAAAAAAAAAGATTCAGAGAAATTTTTACTACCTCAAGAGGACGACAAATGCGACATACTTATACCGATTTTACAAAGTCAAAATGTACAGAGTAATTTATTAATTTTCTTTTTAATTTCATTAATTATATAATCGAGATCTAAAGAGGGCAAACTCGTACAATATCGATAAAAAATAATCACTTATTTCGTAAAGCTTCACCTATAGGTTATAGTAATTACATCGATAAGTATGTAAATTTCATGTCCCCCATGTAAATGTACAATTTTCAATAAATAAAAATATTCTCTGAATATATGTATATGTCAACGATTAAATTACACTCGTTTCCGCAATTTGTTAACGAAGTAAAAGAAAAAAAAAACATTGATTAGTCATCCAAACACATACACATGAATATATATAATTATTATAATAATATAAATAAATGTGCAAATAACAGTTCGTTCGACCAGTAATAATATATATAATAATATATAAGAAGTCGGGGTTTATTCCCTGTACCCCTCCACCAAAAATAATTACTATTTTTTTCATAATTGTTAAAAAAGGACCAATTATACAGTTCCATGCAGAAACTCGTTTTTTTAATAATCTAATTACCCAATAATTATTAGTTATTGGTTTATTGGATTATTGGGATACTAAAATTATGACTATTTCCATTGTAATTTATAAATAAAAAAACAAATTTAGATACAAAAATTGATTTTTATAATAATTCAATGGCCCAATAATTATTAAATTAATTAATATTTTTATCGGTCTTACAGTCAATTATATGGGCAATCAGTCCCTGATGAGGAGCAGCAGCGAGCTCGAAACGTCGGACATCATATTTGGGGTTAGTAGATTTTTGGTGCAGGGGGCAGTCAGATTGCTTTATTAATAATTTGTTTTTATGTTTAGTTAGTGTTTTTATTTTTTATATTTTATATTTTTTATTTATATTTTTATAGATTCTTCGGGGGTGATTATAAGTAGGAGCAATCTGATTGCCCATATAATTGACTGTAAGACCGATAAAAATATTAATTAATTTAGTTATACTACAGTCGACATAAGTAATATTTTACCAATAATTATTAGTTATTGGTTTATTGGGTTATTGGGATACTAAAAATATGAGTTTCTCCATCGTAATTTATAAATAAAAAAACAAATTTAAATACAAAAATTGATTTTTATAATAATCCAATGGCCCAATAATTATTAGTTATTGGGTTATTGGGACACTAAAAATATGAGTTTCTCTACCGTAATTTATAAATAAAAAAACAAATTTCGATAGCGAAACTGATTTTTTAATAACCCAATAATTATTATTAAAAAAGTGGTTTTCTCCATCGAAATTTATGCACTTTTGTTTATAAACTTGGTCTTTTTTTTAACGATTAATGAGAAAAAAATAATTATTGGGAGAGGGGGAGGGCACAACGAACAAGCCCCAAAAAGTGCAAGGAAAAGAAAAAAAAAGAAATTAAAAGTATATATATATATCTTACTTATACAGATCAAAATATATATATTTCACGCAAAACCGAAGAATACATCCTTTTTACTCTTCTCAATGTCTCTGAAATTGCACATTAATTATATAAATATTATATATGGCGTTATTCAATTTATAATATACGAAAGTTATACCCAATAAAAGAAAATGAAAACGTAATCTTTTACACGTATAAGACAGTATATATCTCGGGGGTATACATACATCGTTTGTTAAGTTAAAAAAAAAAAGAAAATAAATAAATAATATGGTTTGTTGTTTCATGCATCGGCAAACGAAAAAAAAGGAAAGACAAAAAGATAAGCAAATTTTTTTATAATAATGTATATAATAAGAGAAAGAGAAAGGAAGAAAGGGAATTGATTTATACCTCCTTTTCTTCGGTTGCGACGGTCGTGTAGGATCTTGGTGATTCGGGTTCCTTGGCTGGTCCTAACGCGTGGGTGTAAATCAAAGCTCCGGCGATACCACCCAAAATTGGGCCTACCCAGTACAACCATTGGTCCAAAAATTCACCTTTCACGACGGCGCTACCCAACGCTCGCGCTGGGTTCATACCGGTGCTCGTACGTGGAATCTGATTAAAATAATTTTTTTTTAAATTAATGTTGTTAAAATATAAATTGTTATTGAAATTTGTCGTACGATCTCCGCCGCTGATTAACACCAAGTTGGGAGCATAAAAAAAAACGTTAAAATAATAAAAAAAATTGATGATAATACTTGTATATTTTCCTTTCCATTGTTGATTTTAAAATAGAAAGGATCATTTTTTAATTTTTTGTTTACGATAAGATTATTCTTTATTTAAGTTAAACAAACGTATGACCCTCGAGAAATAGAAAAATAATACTTTTAAATTTTTAATTTGCATAAATTAATATAATGGACAAATAAATGAATTAAAGTGATAAAATTATTATTATTTAAATTATATTATCAAAAATAATAAATTTATTTTTTTCTTAAAGTGTTGTTCTTGCCCTGCGATTTTTTTGAGCACCACGAGATTTAATCAGTTTTTCTTTTTTTTCCAATTGTTAAAATTATTTTTGAGAGCTGAAATTATATGGCAATATCCGTTATTGTGTCTACATTATAGTAATATTTTAATACTAAATTGTATTGTTATTTATTACTATGTTCTTTTTCTTCAACCGGATCTACATATATCTGTAATAACTTACAGAATTTATTACGCACGTCTTTGTTATTTTTAATTAAAAAAAGATAATTAAACTAAAAAGGTTATACATAAAATATAAATGGAAAAATATTAAAAATTTTTAAATTAACATAAAACTTAAATAATTATTGACTTCGTGTACCCGACCCACAAAATTTACTACGTTTCCTTTTTCAATAATCGATATTTAATTAATTGATTAAAAAAAATATGTACTAAAAATGAAAATAAGTAAAGAAATATAAGAATATGGATAACAAATAAATAAAATTAGTTTAAATAAAAAAAATATTATATTAGATTTAAATAAATATAAATTATTGTACATCACTTACGTAATTGAAAGATTTTATATGTTCAGTTAGCAATTATTCGATTTTCAATAAATTACCAAAGTAAAAAAAAGAAATAAATACAATTTTATGCAACAAATTTACAACACAAATAATTCACAAATATATTTTGCGAATAATAAGATTTTGATGATTTCTAGTTTAAAATCAAACCTTTATATAGAACAATTCCGAGAATAATATTTTAAGCTGTATACTTGACACTTTTGCACATGCAATAAATAAAACAATGGATACGCTAACTCATTGATTTCTGCAGAAAATTATACATTTGCAAATATTTGGACTCCATCCAAATTTAATTTAACATTCGAACTCGCAGTAATAAATGATTTTAAATTTTACTAATTTTCATACGTGCGTATAATAGCAAGAGATTTTCTTTAGCGTCATTCGTATTTCTTTTATTTTAAATAAATCTTCTCGTGTATCAGATAAAAAATGTCTAATTAATATATTTTGTTAAATTATTTGGTCTAAATATAAACGCTCCTTATTTATCTTCTCGATCCATGGAGTTAAGCGTCTAAGAATTTTAAGTCGATGGAAACTTTGTAAGATGCGAGTTAAAAATAGATAAAAATATCTTTCTGTATAAGAATGCAATTAAAATTATACTTTGTGATCTAACAATCGATACAAATCATTACAAAGTTTAATATAGGAAAAAAAAATACGACCTTCGTCCATTTAGACGTAAAAGTATAAAAAAGGTAACATTGTAACCTATATATCGGATTACGTAATTTATTGTTTACGTAAATAATTACTCATTATTATAATTATTTAATTAATTACTTGATTCAATATATTTTTTTAAATAACGAATTCTTGGATTGAAAATATGTGCAAATCTATACATCGAACCGAACATATTTTTAGTTCATATACATTATTACACAAAAAATTAATTATTTCAGTATGTTAATATTAATTATTACAAATTAATACAATTATTATGAACAGTAATTGTGATTTTTGTTCAGATTTTAACTATTAATTCTATATAAACTCTGACTATTCGAATAAATATTCTCTGTCTGTTTCACTTACACCAACGATGTGCCCTACGGTGACGGCAAGCCCTATGATAAGGGGCGCGAGCGATTTGCTTTCAGGTTTGCCAGGATCGCACGCGCCGCACACAACCAACACGAGTATTAGAGCAAGGAAAAATTCAACTCCCAATCCTTGAACAGGTGTCAAGTCGTTTTTCAACTCAACCGCACCCAAGCTCGTTTCCATTTTTTCCGAAGACAAAGCCCTCAGTACGGCCGAACCAGCGATCGCGCCGGCACTTTGCGCCACGACGTACAAAATGGCTCGAATCACCGGTACCTACATGTATATATGCATAGTTATTAATAATTAATTCTCATGTCGCTTATTCATTACAAAAAAGTAAAAAAAAATAAACAAATTAAAAGAAATAAAAAAATTAAATAAAATTAAAAAGAAACAAAAAAAAATAAATTAAATTAAAAAGAAAAAAAATAGAAAAATATGAAGAAGTAAAAAATAAAAAGTAATACAATTAAAAAAAAAGTTTTTTTAAAATTAAATAAAACATTAAGTAAATAGAAAAAGGAAAAAAGAATATCATGTATAATGAAAAATAATATTATAAAATATATTAATATTAATAATAATATAATAAACAATTTAAAAAGTAAAAAATTAAATAAAAAAATAAATATAGAATAAAAAAATTGAAATAATTTTTTTTATTATTTTTACATTCTTACAATTAATATATTTTTTGTATAGCTAATGAACTGTATAAGGACCGAAATAATAATTGTTATAATTCTATATAAATTTATTATTTAGTAAAAAAAATCCATATAATTTTATTTTATTACCTTGCCGATAGCGAGCAATCCAAATGTGACGGCTGGATTGACGTGACCGCCCGATATGTGACCAATCGCTTGGATAACAGCGGCTACGGTCAATCCAAATGAGAAACTGATCGCCAGGATACTTCCGGTCATCACAGCTCCGCATCCAAAGAAATTGAGTAACAGGGTACCTAAAAATTCAGCTACCAGTGCTCGATATAGACCCGATTTTTTGTCCGTTAGTTCTTGGACTCCCAGTGTATTCCTTAAACTCGCCATCTGGAATTTTATTTTCTTTTAGATCAGAAAATTCGATGATTTTTGTCGTTGCTGAATTTTAAATTACATATTATACGTTTTTAAATTATATTACATACTACATTACATAATTATGTTGTATTATTTAATTATTTTAAATTATATTATTTTTTATTAGACTCTACCGAGGCAGGGGATGGGCGGTACACACGAAGAGAAAGATTTCAGTAAATTTTACCAAACCTTTAAACTTTAAACTTTTTGTCAATTTTTACTGAAAAAATTTTTACTGAAAATCTACTAATTTTTAATAACCGCATAAAAATTTTTAATAAAAGTTTAATAATTTTTGGCGTTTCGGCAAAATTTGCTAAAACTTCTCCCTCTGTGTATTTGGTTGTTTGATAAGTATTCTTTTAGTTTATATATACATATTCCTTTAAAAAAACAAACTTTTTGATTAAAAAAAATATTTAATTTTATAAATCGATTGGAAAAACGACTATAGATAGATCATTTATCTCGACGAGAGTTGAGTCAACAACAATTATTTCGTATAATATACTTTGTTGATGATGCAGCGAAAATTGCGCGTATAAATTTTATATTTATGTACACAATCACTGAATCATTCGTCGTTTCTAACAATGTTGCAAGCGCGTTTGAAATAACCGTAACGTAATAAACTATTTTCATTTTGTTACTTCGAGGTAAAAACGAAAACTGATACTGTCCATATATACACCATTACACACTGAAAATTTTTATGTCCTAATTATTGAATGCATACCGATCTTTGAAACTATAAATGTCTTTATTTTAGGGTTTCAAATATATGTATTGTTTACTTAATTGAAACACATTTCATTTGCCTTAACTGAATGTCGGATCCAAGTTACAGGGATCTACACTTTTGAACTAAAAAATTATACATAAAATATTGAATTAAAAATCTTAAGAAATTCATATGAGTAGTATAAAACAAAAGCGAGGGCATGAAGTTTTGGTTTTTTAAGAAAAACTAAGCTTGTTAATAATAATTGAATAAACAATTTTTGATCGGTAATTATTGGTCTAAAAAAGCATGAATTTTCAACGCAAAAATCAAACATGCCTAAAGGCATGACGTTCACGATATTTTCCAGAATTTATTCTTTTGTTTATAAAAAAATACTAAAAATGATCATTTTCTGAGTCCGACATCCCCTTAATGGAACAAACACGGTTTAACTCGAAAAAAAGAACAAAAAATTGTATCAATTGCTAATACGAGTCTACACAGAAAAACAAGGTTATAACCACCAGATTTTGATGAGAGATTCACAAAGGGTTTCCAATGAGATATCGGAATTCAAATGCATTTTATTATTAAAATTATACTCATTGATTGGTAAAAGAATTGAAGAACTGTATTAATATAATTTATGAAGTAAACAACCGTGTATTTCAATTTGACAGTCGTCGCAGTTTGATGATAAAATTTTGATGGTTGTTTTTAATTGTAACGCTCAACGGTTTCTATTACCTGTTCTTAAATAAAACTTATCGTCAACTTCTTTAAATGAAAATGATAAAAAAATAGTGATTAACAAGATTTAATATAAGTGAATTAGATGTTGAAGAAAAGTTTAGTATAGTATATATATATGAAGATTATGAAGATTTTATTTGTTCGTCAAATATGTCATTATTTTGACTTTTTGACAATTCTTTGTTTTTAAATAATTTTTTCTTACGAAAGTGTAGGTTCATAAAACCCTTCAAACCATTAGAAAGTAGTTGATGCAAAATATTTTTTAAACTTTTACATGAAAAATTCAATTGCGACGCGGTCGCCTTATTTTAAATTTCAATATTATTATGTACACTTGTTTTTAAAATACACAATCGTTACGTGGATGGTTAGATTCTACAGAATAATTCTCCTTCTCTTACTTAAAATGCTTGTCTCCTTAAATATCTTATTTAGTTTCAAAAAAATTTTCTCTAATAATCTACACACACCCACACATTTTCTAACTTCAACAAATATTTCTCTCGGTACATCCAAAAACGATTAAAAGTACGCAGACACTCTTACACACATCGCGGCCAATAAGCAAAACACTTAATAAAACTTTAAAAATCCATCCATCTGTTCCAACTTTGTTGGCCCAATTATACGTTTTACGATACGTATAGATGGCAAAGACACCTGGTTATCACGTTTCACCCCGATGTATATTATTATCGTTATACACATAATACGTGCCCAGCATAAACACGACCGAGTGCTAAATGCACGATGTATATATGTATATGTATATATAAGCTCGAATGCTATTTAAACTGAAACAGGATGAGCAAAGTAAAAGTAAAATATATCAAACCGAGTTACATTGAATTTCCGCTATATATTATCATTTTTTCGGTTACGTCACCTTTCTCCTACATTATCATTGCTTTCATCCTCTTCAGAAATGAGAATTTTGACTTCGATTTTATATACATATTTTCATTTTTAAGCCTTTTTTTTTAATTACACTTTTTTATGCAGAGAGAAAGGAGGCTATATACTGTTTTTTTATTTCTATGTTATTAGTCACCGAAAACTTGTGTCACTAGAAAAATATTTTTTATTCATCCTTGGGTTTGTAGTAGTTTGAAATTCTAATTTTACCATTCATTATTAATTTATATATTTATTATTTTTATTTAATTTGCATTAATTTATTTATACTACTAACTGTCGTATAATTGTTAATATATCTTTTTCAAACAATATAACCTATCACGATTATTAATTATATTAATTATTATTTTAATAACTTTTATCTATTTTTTAAGTTTTTTATTTCTATTTTCTTTAATTTTAATTTCATTTCTTTTTTTTTTATTTCTTCTTTTTTATAATTCATTTTATTTTATTATATTTTCATCAATCATCATTACTAAAATATTTATTAATATTTTTTAATTTTTTTAATTTAAATTTTTTAATTTATTGATTTCCTTAATCGTCGTTTCTAGATTAACATCATAATCAAATATAATGTAAACGAAAAAGAATAAAATTTTCCAAACCTCTGTTGCAATTATGAACGGTTAAAAAAATGTGTAAAAATTCTATTACACCTTTTATTTGTCCTTAAATACAGACTGCGCGGAAAAATACTACAAAAAAAAAAAATACGTATACGAATAATTTGAGCAAACTCGTCGTTGTTTGGCGTGTAACAAAATTTGATACTATAGAATAGTATTTAATAATATTAATTTAATGCATAATATTGATTAAAAAAATTTAATGAAAATAACAGAGATGTTATGTCGGTAAAACTGTCACTACGCGTAACTATTCTATACAATTATTTTAAGACGAAGATTTTCCTCATTTTGATTTTTCAGGAAATTGAAAAATTAAATTTTTTAAAATGGTTTGAAGAAAAGAAACAAATTAATTGAAAAAGTTTTTGAAAGTTTTTATAAGTCTTAATTTAAAATTTGATACCACTAGTCATTAATTTTTATTTTTTTTTTTCATCCCCCTATTTTACACATCGACGAAATAAATGATCACTTACAAATTAAAACAAAAAAATACCATCAACGTTCAACGAAAATGTCTGTTTAAAATCACTGAATTTCTTTTCTTTCACTGCGTGTATCGAATTATTTCTATAACTTCGCTAAATTCGGTTACATATGTAATCGTTTTATACACGCGCGTGACGTCACTCTCCTCTCCTGTTAAGACAGCATCGAAAACATTTTTGTTCTCTTGACATATCTACGAGTCCGTGACTTTCTTTAAAACGACTAGTTTCGCAATTGTGTACTGAATAATATCCTTCACGACAAGACAAGAACCTCGGAACTACACTTGAAATTCCCGAATACGCACTTTTAACGAGCAAATTCGGTTTTACATACCAAGTGACAAATATTTGCTAATTTTTTTTTTCTAGTTGTTAGCCTATTTTTTTTTTTCGACCTACAATTTAAGGTTTGTTTTACTGAAATATTAAAATTTTTGCGAAACTATTTTTTTTTAAGCTACTACAATTTTTTGGGTCGACATCGCGTGCGATTTTTATTATTATTTTGATTTCGTGCAAACTAATGGGTATATGAAAACATTTTTTAGTGCTTTGATTTAAATACATATCACATAAATTTATTTAATTGAATTAAAATTATTTCTGCAAAGGCGTTACGTGTAAAATTTACTAAAGTTTGAGGGTTGAGAGGAAAAATTGATTGGCAAGAGGTAAAAATTAAGTGAGGTCATCACTTTTTTAACTTCTAGAAATTATTTAAAAAATGATATAGTGAATTTTTAGATTATAAATAAGTATAAGGAAAATTAAATTGCGAATCACCATGGTATTAATATCAAAGAATATGAAAAATTATATCGTATCATTTTTATATATCATAGAAATTATTAAAAATGCACATCGAGTATCACCACTATTTTTGGATAAATTAGCAATGATAAAATTTATATTATAAATTATCATCATGTGTTTTTATGATAATTATGATTACAAAGCTATAAAACTTAAATATTAATTATCACTTATTTTTAAAATGTACTAATGATCGTATATAGAAATTAAATTAAAGATTGACACTTTAACTTATAAAAAAAGTGAGGAGCCTTTATAAATGTTGATCACATTTAATTTAAAATAAATGGCAGTTGAAATATTAAGTATTATCATAAAATGATGAATTTTTCAAGGATTAACCTTTAGAGGGCCGGAAAACCACTATAGTGGCTCGACCCATGATGGGCACTTTGTCAATGACCAATCCATGATATAAGATACCTTTTTTACCACTTTTCTATGGAGGATATGCCATCCCAAATACCGGCCCTCTAAAGGTTAAAGGTCTATAAAAAAGATCAAATAAATTATAATTCTCTAAATTGTGGACATTTTCATTTAATATAAATTATATAAAAGTTGAGAACAAAATGATATAAAAGATAAGATATAAATAGTAAATTGTCATGATAATTTCATAATGAATAATTTACCTTAAAATTATGAAGTTTCCAATCAATTTTCTAAACGTGATGATAATTTTCAATTCAATTGAAATCTTAAAATGATGACAATTTTTAATTGAAATGAATTTCTCTAAAAATTATGATGATTTTCAATTAAATTAAAATCCTTTAAAAAAGACGATATTTTTCAATTAAATTAAAATCCTCTAAAGATAATAATAATTCTCAATTGAATTAAAATCTCGTAAATATGATTATTTTTGGACTATTAAAAATTCTCAAAAAATGAGGACAATTTTTAAAAACTCCTAAAAATGATGATAATTTTAGACTAACGAAAAATTCACATAAAAATGACGATAATTTTTAATTCGTTTAAAAATTGACGAGAATACAAATTTTAAGACGAATTGTAATCCTCTGAAAAGCGACGACAAAAACTCGGAAGAATAATTATGGAGATTTAGTGTAATGGCAACGTAAGTCAGGAAAATGATACGTGTAGATGCGTGGGCATTTGATAATCCACGAGTGTATAACAGTCCGCAATTAAGTAATTCAACTCGATTCGCTTGAAGAAGGATATAAATATATATAACGACGTCGTTGATGATATCCAACCAGTTAGGTTTATCTAAAGGATAAGAACATTGCGTGGGGCTCGAGTTCTTATTGTACAATTAGTTGATTGCTCCTTTCTTACAGATTTTATTCTTAACGCGTACTCCTTTTATATCGCAACGTACTTTACGTATATCACCAATAAAACGTTTTTTTCTTTTATTATTTTTTTTCGTCGCTCTTTTTATATCGCTCCCAACAAGCGCCACTGGAGAAATGTATAATTGTCAAATTACAAACGAACCGAAAATTTTATTTTCGCATGTATACATATGTGTAACTTTCAAACAATACAATATAATAAATTTTTGTAAATTACAAAAAAATGCATACCATCCGCACGTTTAATTATACGAGTTAAACCTGTTAAATGTAATTAAACCGTTAGGTATTTAAAACGTGCATACACGCGTAATTAACATTGCAGAATTTTCATACACATATATATAAAGATGTATATAAGCAAAAAACTAAACATTTGATGTAACTGTTTATTCTTAATTATTCTCCGCAATGTGATAATTTAACATCATTTATTTAATATTATTTTAAATTTAATTATCAATCTATATATACATACGTATAATTAATTTTTTTATAATAAACTTACTATAATACAAATATTTACGCCGCGTCGAAATAGAATTGCTATCGATTCGGTAAATGGAGTTGAATCAATATATATATATATATATATATAATGTGCACGATTATAATAAAATCGGAGTCATCGATTTTCCAGTTAAAATTGAAATTATATTTAAAGTTAGTAATTTCATGAAAAATTTGTTGAGTCGGATAATAAAGAAGCAGTGTTATAATAAATACTTTAAATAAAAATTAAAAACAGTGAAGATAATTAGTAATAGCAAAAATATATATATATAAAAGAACTGATGAAAATCAGCAATAACGAAAATTAATAATTAATAATTAATAATATAAACAAATGAAAATAAAAAATACATATAGCGGAAAAGTATACGAAAATAATGACGATAGAAATTTTAAAAATCGATTAAAATTGTTAATAATAATCAATCACATAAAATTTAAAATTAAAGAAAATCAACAATAACGTAATAATAATAATATTATAAATGGAAGAAATGGAAAATAACTTAATAAGGATTAAAATTTCTAAAATCGATTAGTAAAATTATTAATAATAACAATGAATAAAAATTAAACAGTAAAACGAAGGAAAATAAAAAGTATAAAAACTATATATCGAATTCCAAATTAGAAAAATTTAATAACAAACCAAATTAAAAGGATATTAAGTGAAAATAATTAATAAAATAATCATAATAATGAAAATGAATTAAAATCAACAGGTGCGATTAAAATTAATTAAGATCAACAATATATAGTAAGAATTAATTGAAATCTAAATTAAGAAAAGTGTTAATGTCGAAAACAATAATAGTGAATAAAATCGAAAGAAAAAAAAATATGAACAGTGATAGCATCCAATAATAAAAAAAAACCACAATGAAAATTGAAATAATTAATAAAAATGAGAAAGTATAAATATAAAAAAATGTACGTTAGTAAACATGACAAATAAAATATGTAATAAACATTTCATTACAACAGAAAGGTACAATTCCTCAAAATTAATCTCCATAATCACATCGTAGCTCGGAAAATAGTCTAATACGAAACGTAAAAACTCTGCACAAAACTCAAAAACATACGCGATTGTATCACATACGAGAGAGAGAGAGAGAGAGCGACAGAAAGAAAAATGTAACTAATAATAATTATCCGTCACACCGAAAATTAGTACATTAAATAAAAAAAAAAGAAAGAAAAGTAATTCCAACCGCGCAAAATTGTCAGTCTGCCCGGCACACCGGAGCGTCTATATATTTTCCTCTTCACAGTTCCACATCTGAGTTACTCCCGCAAAACTCGTCTCTTACGGCCTCGATCTAAATTCATGATTCTTATGTATGTATATATATATATATGCATACGGGAACCGCTAAACGACCGTCTGGTAGTGTATCGTTTGTTTTGGTGCGTGGGTGGCTCATTTTCATCGGTCCTCAATTTTCCGTAATTCGGAGCGTGAATTTCTTGAAACTCAGAGTGATGCCGCGCCGTATGTTTTATACTAAATCGTTACTTTATATATTACACGATCGATAATGCCTTCTTTTTTTTATTATCGATATAATATATAACTTATTTAGTGAATTATTTGTATTTGGTATTTATTCGATTTTAATTATATTTTATTCGATATAAGTAGGTATATATTTTTATTTCCGGACTTTACGATTTTGATAAAAATATATGTATATTGATTTTGATGAAAATGTATATTTTCGCGTAAACTTTTTTTTATTTTCTTTTTTAATTTTGTTTATTTTATTTTAAAAATTTTTTTCAATTTTTTTTCTTATTTCTTTATTTTTTTATTGGATTTTTTAGTTCTTTACTTTTATATTTTTATTGCGCGTGATCGAACAGTTTTAAATAAACATTTATTAAATAAATAAATAAATGAATTAATATTTTATTTCAATAAATTATGCTTATATAATCGTTGGATTGTTTTTTTACAAGTTTCTTGCATATATATAGTGGCGTTACAACGTGATTTTTAATGAGTGATTTCGATAGATTACGTCGTTACTTTTGTGAAAATTGAATACTTAATCATATTATAGATTCTTTTATTAATAAAGGTACAATATAAGCGTTTGTTCAATAAGATATTAAAAAAGCATTCAAATTTCCCGCGCTAGCAATTTTCAATGTTTAATTTAATTTTTTTTCGTCGAAACAAGTACTCCATTTTTATATATAAATATCTTCGACTTAATAATTATTATAATTTTGTAGGTTAGGATATATATTTAAAAATACAACAAATTTGTATACCAAACTTAATTAAAAAATCGATCGATTACTTCTATATATTCGTCTTATTTCCTCAAAAATAGAATTTTAATTTTAAACGTATAGATGTAAGAAAGTTCAAAAATTGCAGGCGCGGGAAATTTAAATTTCCGATTATTGACTAATTATATATATATTTACATACGCACCGCAACGTTAAAGGAAACAAAAAGCTTGTATTATACCATCGTTAAAACTGTCGAGGTTTCGTTCATTTTGCAACGCGATCCTAATTCATCCACTTTTGCTTCTTTTTGTTTTTCCTTTACTATTTTCCAACGAGTTGTTTATATTATCCGCGTCTAACAAAATTACACACACGTATACGTACGTCTTGAAAACTATCTATGTACTTACACGATTAGCCGTTCTTTGTTACTTATTAATTATATAAAAATCGCAACGAGACTTGCAATTTAATAATCTATAATTAAAATAAAAATTTTGTATTTACTAGACGGATCAAGGTCAAACATATATATTTATACATAGTTTATTTATAAACGAGGAAGTTTTTTTTTAATTTTTTAACTTATCACAATGTAAACGTGCGCGACGTTGATACTATAATTAAGTAAAAAAAAATGGATTGTAAAATGTTTGCAAGTATAAATGAAAGTGTCGTACGATATATACGTATATATATAATTATACGAGAAAATTACTTAATTCGTATATAAGTTTATATGCGCAAAGTGCTTTAAATCCGTGTACGATAAACTCGAAGTTCATATAATATGATCTTCGGAAGCTTAGAGGTAGAAAAAAAAACAAACATTTACTTAATGATACACGGAAACTGGGACGTTTTTGTATGCCCAAAAAAATATATATATACATACTCGTGTATACCTTGTATTTACACAGATATGTAAAGTAGCGCGCCTGTAATAAAATTATCTACAACGAATTTTTTTTTTTTTCATTAATCGAGAATAGGGGGAATTTTTAATTAGGATTTAATTATTAGTACTTTATTATTTATATATTTCTTTGCTTTATTATCAATTTTATTAATAAAAAGAAAGGAAATTTTTAATGTGAAACGGGAGGTTGATCAATTGCAAAACCAATATAGATTTTTAATGTTGGCGACCTTTCGATGGAACTTGCCCTCATTTAAGATTTACGAATTTACGAATTCTAATTGATTTTTATTCGTGTAGAGTGACGATTATCACAAATTTTAATAAATATTTTTTTTAGTCTTTATTATACTAAGTGCATAAATAAAAATATAACTATCCGGGGAGAAACTAATTTTTTAATAATCCAATAAAAAATAAGTTAATCCACCCAAAATTTATATTTTTATTTTTACATTAAGTCTTTTTTTTAATGATTTATGAAAGAAAAAAATTAATTATTATTTGGAGGGGAGGAGGTACGACAAATAAGACCCTTTATGAGGCGTTATTGGCTTAAGTTAATTATTATCATCATTATATTCAGAAGGTGTGAGATCTCGAATATTCGAAACGAGACGAGAATATGTATTTTGAGATTAGGCGAGACGAGATTCGAGAATGAACCTTCGGGAAATCCCGTGTTTTCGAATTTGAAAAGATTTACTAATTTGCAAAAATTTAATTATTTACTTTACATTTGTATATTGTAAATTTTTGCATTTGGTCTGGATAACGTATTAAACACTATAGGTGATCAAGGCGCTCTACGCGCGCCGATATTTGCATTTTTTTCGCTCCCTGACTTTTTTATAACAAATACAATAACGTTCACTCATTTCTATTTCGCCCATCGAGATCGAGATATTCACAAAATTTCGAGATTCTAGAACGTTATTTTTGTATATGCGATTTTATTTTTTGTATTAAATATTTTTGTGTATTTGTGGTTGAAATGACCAGGATTTCTCGAGAATTCTCGCACTTTAGGGATTTCTCGATTTGCGAGAATCTCGTCACGAATATCGAGATCTCGCATACTCTTACATTTAAGAGTTCAAAAAGTATTTATGATTCGTATTTATAATTTGACAGTACTGAGTAATTATGTATATCCAGTGGATTATTTCATTTTAATCATGTTAACGGGGTACTATAGTCAATATTTATCCTCCCTACGTTACCGACAAATAACAAGTCTGTAAATAAAACGATATGTGAAAAAATAAGATAAGAGGCGTCTTCTTTTGTCAATAATCTAATAATGTGCTAAATTTTAAGCTAAAATATTATTATGTATTTTGGAGAAAAGTTTTACCAACAAATGTGAACCTAACCTCTACGAGGTGGAAAGATTTGATATTTGTTGGTAAGACTTTTTTCGAAAATACAATAATAATATTTTAGCTTGAAATTCAGCACACAGTTATAGATTATTTTTTCACATAATCTTTTATTTTTAATGGTCAAAAATTGAGTATAGAGCCACATTTAAGTTTTGAACTTGAAGTGTCAACATCATGAGGATAAACATAACCTTCAATTTTCTCTTTTTATGTGTCAAATTTTCACTCCTAACCTTGAGAGAACTGGCATTCCTTGCTTTGTAATCGCTCCAAAAAATGGTGAAAAAAGTAATCATATACCACTAATTGATTATGGGATGAAAGTTGATAATTAAGAGTACTTCATATCTTGTCAGCGTGGCCCATTGAGTATCTATATAAGTATATATTATAAAAAATATATTTGTCAGACTATAGAGGGGGCTGAGAGACGGTCTGAATAAGTGCAGTACCTCAATAAGCTTCCAAGCAATTTTTTCATCAATTCTATCAAATTTCCAAGATTTTGTTAAAAATTAATAAAAATTCAAACTACATTTTTCAGCCAGCGTACAAATTACCTCACGATATATGCACCCTTATACGGAATTCTCATATATATGTATATTCGAAGGTCTATATATAAATATTACATTATTTTTCTTTTCCTTCTCTGACGTCATAATTCAAAGTTTTGTTGTTTATCGATTGTCTTCTCTCAAACAGCTCCCAATGTGATTAACTTGATGAATCCTTGGACTTACACGCATATATGTATGTGTATATATATACACATCGCGTCGATTCGTAATGAATGGTTATTTTTTTTTGCGTGGGCACGGCCTTTATGATTTTTTCATTACGTTCGTATTACTTTATATATATACACACAAAAGACGGATAGATGAAATTTGTAAATATATAAGTCTTGTGGAATCGTTAATTAAGACATTGGATGAAGAAAAAAAAAATGTTATGGGTTACTGTGGTTTTTAATTATACGATGTACGATTGGGTGTTGATATTTTTTACAATTTCTTCTTCGATCCCTCGGTAATGATTGTCACGGATTTCAACGTTTAAAATTAATTTTTAGTAATATTATTTATTGTTTTGATATCCATAATTAAAAGTGACCAGTGAGTTTTTGCTCGAAACGTTTCTGGTATATATATATATATAGATATTACATTTTTCATTTGTTTTTACCTGACTGCTTTTGCTTTTTCTTTGTGTTAACTACGTTGTGTTTTGTTCCAATTATTTATTTATTTATTTATTTATTGTTTATTTATTTATTTATTTATTTATTTTATTTTATTGTTTTCTATTTTTATAATAATGTGTAAATCACATAAAGGAGAGGTAAATGTTGGCTATATAACCTTAACTTCTGTGCAATACTTATCTTCGAGAATATGTATTTATTATACTTTGTCTTTAATTCATAGTGCAACGATTCAGAGATACTACGAAAGAATTTTTATAATTTTTAATGAATATTGACGTGTAGTAAGTTACCAATGTAATAATTATAATATATGTATATTCAATCTTGTTATGATAATCTAATGTAAAATATGTGTAATAAAGCTAATGCCTGAAGAGGATGGAGAGAATTTCCATCGAAACGTTGCAATGTAATGTAAACAATACAGTGTGTTCATCAATGATCGATATAATACCTAATATACAATTTCAACTACGTGGACGACATTAATATAATTAAATAATATATATAGATATTACGTTTGAATTTATCTATCAACCATTACAAAATTTCGTCGAATACGACTTCGTCATCAAAATATTTGTTAAAAAAAATTTTTTATTATTATCATTATATACACATATCATTACGTTTGGGAGCGTCAATAAATCTTGGGATTTAAAAGGTCGTTTAACTTTTCCCACGAGGAGTAAATAAAAGGTTATATCGTGGACTTCCCTATCCGATGTAACAATAATTTTTCCCTCCGAGGATTTTAATACACGAATATCAAGAGCCGTGCCCGCTAGGCATTTGAAAAATCTGGGACCCGCATAGGATAAACGGAATCCGTGACTCTTTCTCTCTCTCTCTCTCTGTCTCTCTCTAAGTACATACAAGAAAAGCACTGTAAATGTAAAGAAATTAGAATATATATATATAGACAAAATAATGAGGAGTTTCTTTTTTATTATATTTACGTGAAAATTATAAGAAAATAGTATAATATATATTATATATACACCTAGTAGAAATCAAAGCATTTATGAAACGATATTTTTTTTTTGGTCGAAACTATAGTTGTTTAACAATGAAATGGTAAATATATCTGTAATTAATATAGTTGTGAAATAACCTCAACAATATTCAATTTTTAATTATAATATTGTTTATTTTATAATTAATTAACAATTAATTTTTAAAAGACTTCTTTGTCGGTAAATCCGCTTCTCATGGTAATATCTCTCTTTAACATCCCCTTGACGTGATGTTGGACCCGAATTAAAGGGATCTACACCACTCGACTCAAAAATTATATTTAAAACATTGAATTAAAAATCTAAACAAAATTTATGCAGATAGTTTAAAACATATAGAAGTGTTTGACGTATCGATTTTTAAAGAAGAAATTAATTTATTTATTAATAATCGAATAAACAATTTTTGGTCGGTAATTACATTAATAAAAAAATACACAAAGACTTCCAACCTAAACATCCTAATTATATAGTCGATTAAAAAATTTAGAAAGAAAGTTTGGTGGATAGTTTTGTTAATCAAGAAAAACTTTAAACCTAAACACTGCGCGCTAATCACCGATGTAAAAAAATCTGAAAATATTTGGGCACATCATTTAAAAACGTTCAAATTTTTTATAAAAATTTATTTTTCTGCTTATAAACAAAACATAAGAAATCTTTATTTCTAGAGTCGACATATCCCCTTAATCTTCACACGTGTGGTTATATGATATATATATACGGATACGATAATTTATACATCATTGTTTTTTTTTCAATTAAACGGTGTTAGTTAGAACTATTAGTGTGGTTAAATTTCCTTACCGAGTGTTGTTTTCAAACGATGGATTACGCGACCGCAAACATATACAAGCATCGTAAATTGTAAAGAAAAGAGAAAAAAAAAACGATTCGCGGTCAGTTGTGGAATGTGGTTAATTGGGCAACACCAAACGCATCTCATATATATATGTCTTGTTTGCTTTGTATACAAGAAATAACAATAGTCACAAATTTGTTTAAAACTAAATAATATAATTATATAATTAAAATTATAATTGAAAAAAAATAAGAATTTCCAAAAATTTATTGGATTACAAGTAATTCTTTAAACAATAATAACTCCAGCTCTATTGATCGTAGGATAAAAATAAAAAAAGAAAATTAAAGTGTAAGCCAAATGCTAACTTTCTATAATTTTTTAATATTTTTAATATTGATTTTTATATTTTTTACGTCGCTCTTAATATAAAGAAGAATTTTCTAAAATTTTTGAAATTTATTCAAAGCACTTGTATTTTATTTTAGAACTAAAGATAGGTGAAATATGCCTATGGAAAATGATAGATCTCCAAAAAATCTAAAAGTTTTTACTTTACATATTTTTCGACAGGATGCGTTTCAAAGAACGTTACAAGTAATTGAATAAAGTTAAAAAATTTTAGAAAATTCTTCTTTATATTAAGAGAGACGTGAAAAATTTAAAAATCAATATTAAAAATATTAAAAAATCATAGAAAGTTAGTATATTGGCTTGCATTTTAATTTGCTTTTTAAATTTGTATCCTACGATCAATAGAACCGGAGTTATTACTCATAACGTGGGTTTGATTTTATCACTCGGTGGTTTTTTTAATATTGATTGTTGAAAATTTATCGATCTTCCCGAGTCAGATGTGAAAAGGAAAGGTGAATTAAGAACTTTAACAGGTTCTTTCCTTTTTTTAAATGTATCGGTGGTCAACGCCATCCTCCTCAGACTGTGTAAAAAATGTAATTTTCAAATAAAACTGTACAACTCGGATCAATTGAAAACTATAGGAAAAAATGAAATTATAATATACCTTCTAATATAAACACCTATAAGAATTTCATCGCAAGTCGATTTAAATCTCCGCTTCTTTTTCCTCATTATCAACGACAAAAACATCAAAATACATGTATACACGAGTTAATGCTATTTGAATAATCACCTATTTTTCCAAAAATTTTCGGAAATTTACGATCGGAGTGTATAAAGTACGGAGAAGAAAATGAAAATACAATTTGCATATATAGATATGTGTGTGTGCGTGCGTGTGTGTGTGTATAGAGGAATTCAAGAAGAAAACGGTGCTTCCATAGATTCGCTCGGGAATACATATTCTATACGGTTGATTTTTCATCGAGTCGACGATCCTCCCTCTAAACAATCCACATATGGTTACACACACAGACAGAGACCCACAGCGGAGAGTGTGTAATCTGTTTTCGCGATCTCCCCCTTTCGCGGTTATATACTCTCTTCCCGGTTGGTTATAACCCGTTCGTTCTACTTTTCTGGCGAACGCCACACGATGTTTTGTCCGATTAGGGAGCTCTCGCGACGTTGGTGGAAAACCGGTAAACCCGCTCTTTGCCGTTCTACTTTTTCATTCGTCTATCTCTCTTTCTCTCTCTCTATGTGTGTGTTTGTGTTTGTGTGCGTGTACCATCTTGAGACGATCAATCATTACGGTCTGCGTCTATCGATTTTATTATTATTATTGGAATTCCGGGTTTTTGTCGTTTTCTTTTGGGTGTACATATACGTGGTAAGGATCGCCTCAGAAATTTTTGGGGTTTTGTGTATAGGGATTAGTGAGTTTTCAACAGGTTTTAAAGGTTTTACTGGATATTTTTCAGATTTTAGATATAATAGATATTATCAAGATTTTAAAGATATACGTCTTCGAAAAATGGGAGGTTATACACGGAAAGATTTTAAAGGGTATATGAAAGATTTAGGAAATAGTCAAAATAAATTCCTTTATTTACGTTAATTTAGGAAATATATCAAGTATTTCAAATGATTTTGGTGATTTTAGAATTTTTTTTTAAGAATTTAAAGTCGTTACAGGAGTTTACTAATTTCATGAAGATTTTACAGATTTTAGGATCATACCGAGCGGAAACAAAAATATCAAACGATATCGAAGCTTCAAAAATGCAAGAAAACGTTAAGCTTTTTCAATAAAATAAATTTGATAAACGATGTATAAAAGTTTAAGAAAATGTATTATTATTAAAATTTGTGGTCCCTAACGAATGAACTTTAAATCAAATAAGATAAAAGATTTTAGGGTTTTAAACAAGAAATATTTCTATAATATATCAAATGACTAAGGATTTTTGAAAATTATTTAAAATGATTTAAAGGATCTTTATAAAGTACAACTTTTGTAATAAGGTATTCAAGAATATCATATTAGGGTTCAAAGATTTTATGGTCTTTAAATACTCGGACAATTTTTAAGGGTTACAGGAATTTTTGTATACTACAGATTTATATTTACTATATATTTATATTTAATATTCACTGACCGAGTCAATAGAGATCAAAAAAGTATTCTGGTTAAATAAATAAAGCAAATTGTGCAAAATAAAGATATCATTGCCCATCAGAAATATTCTAAAGATCTCAATGAAATATTGAAGAAATAATTATGTTTATTATAAAAAAAGGAAAGATATACAATTTGTATTCCAAAATTTTATACTAACAGAAATGTTCGAAGATTTTGAAAAAAAAACCATAATTTGAAATTTCCAAGAATACATTTCAACAATAAGAGATGCAAGTCATTTTAGTTCGCGTTATCCTATAGATTACAAGTTGTCCCAGATTATCATTACACATTTAACTATACCAAGATTCCTCGAAGTGTAATTGAAGAAATCGATCGATCGTATAGATTAAAATGATTCGCTTGATTAAATATAAATACGCTTTCCGGATCTAAAGTATAGATATATATATATATGAATAATCTATAGTTTCCAGGATGTTAAAAATTTTACTACAACGTAAATGTATATATAGGTATATACACAAATAATTTGAATAATATCGAATTAATTTTTTTTACCTATAAACACATAAATTGATCTTATACAAAATCACGGTACATTATTATTATTAAAAAAAAAAGAAAAAAAAATTATTTACTTAACGAATCGCATAATTTATAATTGTATACACACGTTCTCACAATATTTTCCATATATATACGAATTTTCCATAAGAATAAACCGAGTATACGATTCATCATAAATTATATTCTATTTTGCATTCGACTCAACGAATGCTCTTCTTCTTCTTCTTCTTCCTCCTTTTTTCACGAAAATTTCACACGTTGTGCGGGATAGATCTCAACCCCTTCACAATTAGAGCGTTCACCGTTAATATTCATGAGAATTCGCGAGAACGTATGTATCGGGGATCTAACTCGCCTAGGAATAAGAGAAAGATATATAGAAGTTAAAGGAACTATTGCTAGTTCTGGTAAGCCATTAAAAATACCGGGTCTCGAACTTTCAATTACCCATTTGTAGTCATTCGTTTCACTCTCCCGAACGTTTTCCTAATACGACTTACTCGGAAAAGTCAAATGTTTTCCTTTTTTTTTTCATTTTGATCCGATAGTTCGAATAAACAATGTAACCGAAATTACAAGAGTAAATTAATTTGACGTTTCGTGATACTTATATACCGTGTTATCATGAACAATTCCTGATGAGCACCCAATTGTTGATCATTTTGTTAGTATAGTTCATATGGTAACTAATTGTTCCATGTTAAAATATTTTTACGGCAATTTAAAACGACATAATATGGAAAATAATGTCAAGTTTTATACATGCGTGAACGTGTGATTAAGTTTTAATTGGTTATCGTTACGGTATATGTGTGTATATATTCCAACTTTTTTTTGTAAAAGAAAAATATCCATTATCTTATACGAAGTACATGAATCTTAATAGTTAGAGGATATGACTTGAAGAAAATAATCATTTTTAGAAAATTTATAATAATTGCAAGGATTTTCTCTTGTTTGATATTGATTATAATACAAATGAATTATTATTTACAGATATGTGAAAATTTATTCTTATTAAATAATCTTTAATATAATCACATTTAATTTAAATGTAATACATGTCAGTTGCGAAAACTGATTAATTGTTCACTGAACTCGTATCAAAATCACAATTCTTACATGTAAATGATTCGCTATTTATTTTTTCTTAAGCGAACAGTATACTTTACCGAAAAAAACGCTCTGTAACGGTGTTGTATTTACATTAAAGATAGTCTATGAATTTTTTCAAATTTTTTTGTCAATAAATCAACGAGATTTTTGAGCAGCCGTGCACCATTGCTTTTAGCTATATATTACCGACCAAAAAATGGTTATTTCTACATAATTCATTTTAAATTAATTATTTTGAAAAAATCGCTCTGTAACGGTATTCTATTTCCTTTCAACATTATCTCTAAATTTTTTCAGATTTTTAATTCCATTAGTTTTTTAAATTTTTGGAATTTTAGAGGTAGGTTTCTGTAATTTGGGTATCACATCTTCTTAATTCATGTGCCTTTCGAAGTATTTTAATCCACATTTCTTAACAGTTAAGGAAGATTCTTTCTCCCAACAAATTACTTTTCTCAGTGTAGTTGCTGGATTTTTCTAGAGAATGTGACCTTTTTCAAAAATTATAGACGTTCCTTTTTCTTTTATCTGACAGTATAACAATGGTTGAGTATATTGTTTGGGTTGGTGTTAAATGTTGTTGTGAATATTAAAGTTAAAGATTTCAAGGTTTTGAAGAGATTTTGTAGTACCATTCTGGATAGATATTGAGAATTATGTCTAGAAAAATTTCGTGGGATCTTCGACGGAGATGTCGCAAGTGTTGTCGAGTGTTTTTTCGTAAGGATTTTTCAGAAATACTTTGAGGATTTCGAAAACGGTGTGAGAGTAAGATTTCTATAAACATTTCGAGGATTCTCAGTGATTTTAGAAATTGTCACGATGATTGCAAAATTAAAACAAGAATTCGACATTATTCGTGAAAATTAATATAATATGTCTAGACGAATTTCAGTGTTTGCAAAAAGTTTTCAATAAGATTTTTCAATATGAAAAGTTTCGAGAATTTTAAAATATTTTTAAGGCTATGAACTGATTTATAAAAACTAAATGATTTGAAATATGTCTAGACGACTTTTAAAATTCGCAGTGTTTTCGAAAATATTTCGAAACGATTTCAAAAAATTTAATTGATATGATCAAGATATATAGCAAGAATATTCAAAAGATTTCAGAATGATTACAATAAATTACATAAGGATTCAATGGAAATCCAAAAAAAAATGTCATAATTGAATAGATCTATCAAAAATCCAGTATAAGAGATTATCAGGGAGAATTTTAGAAATATTTAAGATAAAAGTCAAACATTTCAAGGTTTTCAAATAGTTTTTCACAAACTTGACAAAGACGTGAAGATTTAAAAAAATTCTACAAATATTTGTTAAATCACGAAAGACACATAACAATACACTATACGTAACAAATGAAATAAATGAACAAACGTAAAAAATTTCATAGATTTAAAAAAAAAATACAGAAAAATTAGATAAAATATAAAGAATATTAAATCAAATTTTGAATCGATTTCACGAATCATATTCCATAAAAATGATATTTCTCACATAATTAACTTCATCCACACGTATACGATTAAGACACTCACTTAATTTCAAACATATATAGATTCCGAGGTTAATAAGAATAATTAAAATTTCAAAAGATATCAGACGCGTGGGTATATATATATAGATATACTTTATTAAATTTCGATTCAATTAGATTTACTATCTGATAATGGAGTGATCGGTGTAGATAACAATTACAATCAATGTAACACTCGAGTGTTTGAACGAAAGATAAGCCGTTTAGTTCAACAAATTTCTTTTGAATCGTTTCACTAAGTATCTTCAAAGACTAATTGAGTGACCCAATTATCTGATTAAAGATACACGGTATATATACACCCATCGTTTTCCTCTTTCATTCTAATATTTGACGTTTACAGTATAAATATTTACTTTAGTACACATAGCAGATTCTACATATTACTTAATTAACAAGCTCTTACACTTACATCGTTATAAAAATTATAAAACTTTTATTTCATTCGAAAGTTTCATTTTTAATCGATCTATATTGATCTATTTCTTATATTGTAATTTTTAAAAGTTTTAATTAATTTAATATATTTCATATGGCCTCCGTCCCTGATTAGCACCGAATTGGGAGCGTAAAAAGAGCGACGTTAAAATAAAAAAAATTTAATATATTAATTAACGTACAAAATTTATTACCAAATCGATCTATGACCCATTTCATGATCGATCTAACCATTTTTTAGAAGTGAAACTTCATATACAAATTTTAAATTATAATCCATCTATAATCCAACTTTTATCCGATTGATTTTTCATCTTTCCAAACCTTTGGTCTCCTTTATATCAAAATAAAAATATATCAATCATCTAAATTAATCCACTGAAGAAGGTCAATAATCATAACACTAGTGCATCGTCTATTTCATTATAGATCGATATATTTTATGAAAAATCTACATACTCTAAAATACACAATTCGAAATATAATTATCAATCGATCCATATATCATCTATTTAATTATAACAATGTATACACCTGAAAGTTATAATTTTAAAAACTGAAAATCCAATTTTCAATTGATCGACGATCTACTTCATCGAAACAATTAAATCGTGTTTTAATCGCGTTTCATTTTGAAAAATTCCCCCGAGTGAAGTAAGTGCTTTTAATCCTATATACATATCGCACACCTCGAACTCACACAGTTATAACAATCGCCGTTTCGAAGAAACGGTAGGATACACAACGTAATACCAGTTGATTCATCAAGATCTCCTGCGCAGGAAGATGAAGAAGAAAAAAAAGGGAGATTAAAAGCCCGTTCAATGAAAACGGGGGGGAAAAAAAACTAGTAAAATTCGAACGAAATCGCACAATTATCACTTGACGCGTATGTGACTAATCAGCCAATCAGCCGCGAAATTAAAGTAACAATTCGTCGACACGATTTTACGAAAAAAAAAAACGATATCGTAAAACACGTCGATTGATCGATCGATTAATACACACATATCGTGAGAAGAGAAGAAAAAAAAAGACCCAGAAGAATTAACAATTGACACTCATACTTCACCGATTTGTCATAATAATTCTTATAAAACCTTCCCTTACTTTATGTATATATATATATATATATATATATATATATATACATCCTCCATCATCGCGTAACCGTGACAAAAGTATACAATAATTGCAAAATCGGCTTACTTTATTGTGTGCGTTTTTTTCCTTTTTGCTTCTTTTTCTCTATGAATAATTGCGAGCGTCCTAATTCTCGATATTTTTACGATGATTCCCGGTACGATATATATTTGTTGACCGAGAAAATACTATCTCCGCCGATACATACCAGAGATGCGTCTATAAACAATAAATTTGGAGTTGTATTTTTTTTTTTTTTAAACCTGTATTAACGAATAATGAAATTGCGTAATTCGGAAGTAACGCGCGAGATTCCTGCATATCCTTATTAAAAATCTTTTAATTTTCATTTTCCGTTTTGCCCGGTGTATATACGTATACATATACGCGAGAATTACACGCTTCTTATCTTCGGAGGAATTTTTACAGGTGGATATTTACGTAAGCTTGTCAAAGAAAACAATGAAGGACTTTTTTTTTTTAAAAAACAGTCGTAAATGTTTTTTTTTATTTTTACTGCACTGCATGTATATATATGTGTACGTGTGTATAAAGTAATTTTGGAATCGTAAAAGTGATTCATATTTAATACACGCGAAAGAATAGTGGTGTGCATTCTTTCGGAAAGAAAATATTGTATTTTTACGCGTTTTAGATACAGTGAGAGAGAAGGGAGAATATTTTTTTTTAAAAATTCGAACAATTTGGAGAGATTAGAAAATTGGAATGATGAGTAAATTAAATTGATGATGAATAAATATGACGTTTTAGAAAATAGATATGTGCAACATCTGATGTGTTGTATAAGTATATTGTGTATTTTATGTAATAACAAAAATTATAAATTTTTAATGTATAATGATGAAAATTCTCGTCTTTAATGGAATAGTAAAAATTCTCTTTCTTTATTAATACAATCAAATAAAACTAATCTTAATTACTAATTTTCAATAGTGAAAATGTTCGAATTGATAAATAATATATAAATAATATAAACTCATTACATTAAATTAAACAAATAAAAATCTGAATTTTCAATTTTTTAATGATTTTTTTGCTTTTTTAATGAATTAAAATATACGTTTGATAGTTGATAAAATAATAACTCATTAATGAAAATTAAACAAATAAAAATCTGAATGTTCAATTTTTTAATGATTTTCTTTGCTTTTTTAATGAATTAAAATATACGTTTGATTCAACCGATAAAAAATATGTTTGAAAATAATAACGATCATTAAAGTAAATTAAACAAGAAAAAATCTGAACTTTTATTTTAAATGATTCTTTTTTAATTAATGCAATTGAAATGTCTTACATGAAATTTTAAACGTTTATTAATAAATTAAAATACGTGTGACAATTGATTGAAATCAAACAAATAAAAATCCTATTCGTCACTTTAAATATAATTAAAATGTTCGAACGGATCTAACTAACGTCACATCATAAAAGTAAATTCAACATTAAAAACATTTGAGTTTTCAATTTTAAATGACTTAGATATAGTTTTGGTATAATAACACACGAAAGTAAACTAAACATAATAAAAATTTTAAAATAATTACCGTAGTTATTCCAATAAATAAATTAAAAAAAGTATAAGTAAATCTTAATCGTTAAATTAAATAATTCACTTTCAAAAATTGACTCACCGTGTCCACCTGATATAATGCGGTAAACTAAGAAAAAAATAACACACCCACAAAAAAGGAACACACGCGAGGTAGGTAAATAAATAAACGAAAAACAAAATATGAAAAAATAAAATAAAGAGAAATACGAGGTATTACGCGCGGTGTATATGTATATAAAACGAGCGTTAACGCGAGCGTCTCCGATCTCGAACTGAGCTTCGTTTTAGTGTACAACAATCTCATATAGGTGTGTATAGCAGCGCTCGAGTGAACGAGAAGAAGTTGCGCTCCGTTGGCTTCTTTCTTTCTTTCTTCCTCTCTCTCTCCTGGTGCAGTCCCTTTTTTCTTCAACGTTTTCCTCCAGGGCGCATTTTTACTTCTCTTCGTAATTGATAGCTAATTAGAATTCTTGCGGACGCTTCGAGTCGTGTATACATATATTTTTTTCTTCCGAAGGAATCATGGGAATATGTGGGTTTCTTTGATGGATTTTTCGATTTTGTGTATGAGGATTTTAGTTTATTTATATTTTTGTTTACCCCGGGATTATGCCGTAATTATGTTTTCCGATAATTTGGAAATATTGATTAATGGAATTATTTTATTGAAGATTTTTTGACGTACAATTTATTTTGTGAGTATAAGATATTTTTGTGATTGTCTTATATTAAAGGTTTTTGGTATAGTTCTTTGACATTTCAATTTATTTTGTATCAGAATTATAGATTATTTTTTTTATCCCACAGTTACGTAATTATTTATTTTCTGAATAATTGGAAATATATGTAGAATAGATAGAATTTTTTTATTGCATATTTTTTACGTTTAAATCTGTTTTATAATAATTTTCGTCTTTATTTTGTGAAAGATCCTGTGTAGGTTTTGGAAACATGGACTGGATTGAATTTTTTTTATTCGTGTGGAATTGCAAAGTAGTTTTTTGACGTTTAAATTCATTTTATTATAATTGTACAGTATTCCTCATTATTTATTTAAAAAAAAATATTACGTTCAAAGTAAATTTAAAATATATTATACATATTTTTTAAATTATTTATTCGAGAAATCATTTGCTGATAAGGAATATAATAAAAAATTGCTTAAGATTAAAATTTTTTTTAATAAAGTAGACTTTCGAGGTTTTTAATAATTATTTCTTTTTCAATAACTTTTGTAATTACACATCAATATCAGTATGCATTTATTGCTTCGAAATTAAATGTAATTCTTAATATTATTACCATCGGATAATAGAATATAGACTTTAGATATCTCTATACTTGTACACCATTCAATAATTTTTCTACCTATACACACTCTAACTCGAACTTAATTTATTACACGCTAATTAACATTTATTACACATATTGCTAATTAACATCCACAATTCTCCAACCCTTTTAATACAGTATCAAAATCAGTATATATTACAAATTTTTTCAAAGAAGAAAAAGTAGAGAAAAAAAAAGAAGAAGAAAATCGTAATAGCAAACGTGAAACTTTGAAAATAAACACGTCAATGTCAAAACAGAAAATGTGTATATTATAAGTACATACAGCCTTACGCAAACTGTATAACATTTTGTTTGTTTTCTGTAAATTAGACGTCTTACTCGAAGGTGTACATGTACGCAAATATACACGTCGAATTTAAAAAAATAAATAAATATAAGTAAAAGGAGAGAAATTGTATTATTTTGTTAACAACAATCTTTGTTAATATACGCGGTCTCGACGTAGGGTAATTAAACATATTTATATGATTCTCAAATCAACTCGCATTCTTAATTAACAATAATATTATCTTTGGCAAATATGGGATGTAATACCAGACGGAGAGTAGCTAAACGAAAGAATAATTATGTAGATTTAACTTATCATTAAATATAAATATATATATATTAAGATTTTTTTAAATATTGGTAAATTTTATATATATATAGTACATTGTTAAATATATATCGAAAGTTTGAAGAATTGAAAGGAATTTGTATTCCTCGTGTAGAAAGATAATTAAGTAATAAACTTAATATTGATTAAATTGATATCATTTAACATTATAATGAAAATTAAGAATTTATTAAACAATCCGAATTGTTAGAATTTTTATTTGTATTATCTCTCGTATTCGTGAAAGGATATAACTTTTTAATCGGTTTATGGATTATACTCTTATATTTATATTTAAATACAATAAGAAAAAAATGTATATAAATGAATAAATGAATAAATGCTGTATAACTTAAATAAATAAATATATAAATACATAAATATATAAATACTTCGTAAAATTCCATCAACCATGTAAGTGAACGAAAAATAAAAAGTGCTTTACTTTAATTTAAAATCAAGTTTTTTGGTTCGGAAAGACCGATAAATATATATTATTAATAAATAAATAAATAATAAACAAATAACTGAATGCATTAATTATTAAATTAACACATAATGTTTTATAGAATAGATATATTTTCAAAGAAAAATATTAATTAATAATAAAATATATATTCAATTAATTATAATATATATATATAGTTTTGCCAATTATTAAACTTGGATCATTGTAAAAAGGAAAATTGTACATATTTAAAAAGTGAACTAAAAATTGACTAAAAATATAAAACTACAATAAAAAAATAATAAAAATGTATAAAAATGTAAATATCTAAAAGCGAACTTAAAATTAGAATTATAATATTAACAGTGTACGACTCATACTCATAAAATACTACTGATTTTTTCAAATTTGAATTTTGTACATTACATATTTATTCAACGCTGTCTCGTAATAAATTTGTTTTATTTTTATTTTATTTATTTTAAATATATATATATAAAAGCTTATACATTGTAACAATGTAACAATGTAAAGATTTAAGTCAAATCGCGGTAATACATTTTGTAGGACACCCGCGTTTTTCGCCGAGCAAAACGAAACCCGCAGCTTTGATGTATATATATGTGTGTGTGTGTGTGTATAACACTCGCGTAAACACACACACATATATACATACATACAGGTATATATAATACATCAAAAATAGCGAGGCTCAGTCGAGGCAATTATAGCTTTCGTCGGAGAGAAAGAGGACGTTTCGTCTGTCAAATAAATTTAAGCGTGTTGCATTTCGATTGTTGACTTTCATATATATTGTGATGGATTCGTATGGGTAATGCATGTAAATGTCGTAATGAACTGTGGTAAATGTAATGAATTACCAAAAAAAAGAAAAAAAATAAAGGAAATAAGAGAAAGATACTTTGTAAATTATATAATAATTTTGAAACAAGTGTATGTATATGAATTTATATGTTTACGAAGCTCGCGTGTTTATTAACGTTTACGAAGTAGAAAAAAAAATGGTACATTGAAAATATGACAATACTGTTATAGGTAACGTAGGGATGTATACATTGGATTTATCGCAATATTTACTATATTTTGTAGTAATTTTTTAATTTGCTAATTTTGCAGTAATATACATATGTAATTATATAGTAATAAATAACGATAATGCAAGTATCTTATACATTTTACTATATAAAATATAGTAATTTTTATTCTATACTATTTTTCTCAGTGTACTTATATATTTCGGTGTATACAGTCAAAATTAAACACTTACGTATACCACAAATACTACAAATACTACAAATACTACAAATTTTCCTCTATGAGGAACACAACGCCTAATAAATTTTACTAATAAAAATATTAGACAAAAATTTACAAAAAAAATATTACTAAATAAATTTTGGACACCGATCAGCCCTACCATCACCCCCGTATAGATTAATAAGGCTGTCCTGAAAAAATTTTCACTAAATTGATACAAAAGTTGATCGAGTTAAACGAGACGATGATGATGATGGTGACTTGTGCGGGTTTATATTTGTGTGTGTGTATACACATTGTAATTAATACGCGTCACGCGCCAGGCGCACGTGTGAAACAACTGTCACCTTCTTTTTTCCTTTTTGTTAGTTTCGTTCAAACACCCACGATATATATTATTTGTCGTCCCACGCGTATATGTGTATATTTTATCGTATAGAAGATGCGCGACGATTTTCCATTTGAATCGTGTATTTAAGTAAATATATACTGTTTATATATGAATTAAATGTTAAGAGATTATTTTCTTTTTTTTTTTAAATAAATTATTTACATGATTGCACTTCACTGCATAAAAACATATTAGAAATAAAGATAAAATTTGAATGGTATCTTACTGTGTTGATTGTAAATATTTGTTAGTTAGTGGATAGTTTAAGGGAAGAAGGTAATGTTTTTCCAAAATTGATCGAAAAAATCAAATATCTTTTTTATTCCGGATTTATATTTTTATAATGTTATTATAAATGCGTTGAAAATATTTGTATAGCGTCAAAATTCAATATACAACTTGTTATTCATCTAATTTGAAAAATGTTAGTTATTTATTTTTTTAAATTATTACATTGTTAATTTTTTTTGTTTTAGACAGACACGCAGCCTTACACACTTGTGTATACATATACATGCACACATATATATATGCGTGTGTGTGTTTGAGAGAAAATTTTGAATCATTTGGAAATAATTAATAGAGATTATGTTACAACATAATTTTCAGATTATATGATATTTTAATTTTATTAAATATCCTTTCGTAAGTTTGCGAAACACGTTTTAACAATTTGTCAATTAGAAATTTTGTACACCATTTCTTGCATATATTTATGTCAAATAAAAATATATTTATAATAAGTACATGCATCGTAACACTCTTAATTATCTTTATTTTTTTTATTAAAAAATTATTAGTTCATGTTGATACAAATTCATTAAATTTCTACGCGCAAAACTCAAATAAAAATTATTGTCTTTTTTTACAGATTTTTGCTTTCGTTGGAGACAGATAAGGAACAGCATGCTATAAAGTGAACATAAAGTCAAATTTCGTGTGTGTGTATATATATATATCGCTTTATATTATAAAGGTATTTCGCCGCCGTTGCCGCTGCTGCTGCCGCGTATAAGATTTTCTCAATTCCCGTACATGGGCATGCCCGACGCATAAATCGATATTTGGGCTCTGCAGGGCCCATTTTGGGCCACATATCGACATACATATGTATTAGGTCGTTAAATAAAAATTAAACATTAAATTATCGACTATTAAAAATTCGACGTGAATTATCGAAAATTTAGGAAATTCGAGGTAAAATATGATTTTTTCAAATTAATTAAATTATTCGAGAAGAGGGGGTTTTCTTTCAAATTCGTGATTAATTACCAAAATTCAGGGAAATTCAATATAAAATATTGTTTTTTTCTTATTTCATATATTATACGAAAATAAGGGAGTTGAAGCGGGAAGTGCGGCAAAGCCCCCGTAGTATATGTATAATATTTTTCTATAAAAATTATAAGAAATTATAAGTTTAATTATTGTGGACTTTTATAGGTACCATCTTCATTTAAAAGTAAATAATATGTTTCTTTATAAACTTAGTTAATGAAGTGAGACAAAATTTTGTTAACTACCAAAGAATATAAGAAATCACGCATAAAGCATGGTGTTCACTGTTGTTAATTTTGTTCTAAAATGTATAAAGAAAAATGTTATTTACTTTTTACAGATATTTTTTTACTATGTAAGTTTAGATTGTTAAGAATTTTGGTAAACCAGTCCAATGTACAGGCAAATATTACGTTGCCTCTATGGCGAACCTATAGAAATATATAGGTAAACTCTGTAAAATACGTAAATTTACGGATCGAGAGTTACATTGGGAAAAGTTAAGTTTTTTTTTGTATCGGAATCGTTTAATTATTTAATTTATATATATAGCTTGTAATTTTTGTATTATTTATATAAGTTTTGTTGTAGGACATTTTTTTATAAATCATTTGATTAACGATGATGTATTGAGAGCAATAGACAGGATAATATTATGTGCATTTAAATAAATGAATTGGATTTATTTATTATTTATTATACTCAACTATCGACAATTTACCAATTCAACAAAGGAGTGTGAGAAATTACCAATTGTTTGTTCATAATTAAATAGATATAGTTGTAGTCGAGTTTTTTCGATTTACTTTAGTATTAAACCTTTTTTTAACGAATATATCATTACTAATTCGTTAGTTAATTAAATAATTAATTTTTTTTTTTAATTTTTACTCTAAATCGCCAGTGCATGTATTTATTACAAAGTATATATAAATTTTAATCAGTATTTCCGAGCTAAATAATGTTACTCAATATTTTCTCAAATATTGGACAAAACCCTCTTTTCCGCAACTTACTTGCATATCGATAAGTCTTAAATGTGCCGAAGGTATTAAAAAATTAATTTAAGAAAGATCGAGAAAGAAAAAGTGAACGTTATTAAAGTTTTTATTTTATTTAAGTTTTTTATTAATTAATTTATAATTTTATATTATGATTAATTGGTTATTTTAATTTATTTCAATGTAATTCATTTTAAGTTAAAATAATTTAAAAAAGCATTTTCTTATGTATATAAATATATCGTACTTTTACGAGTGAATAAAAGACAAAATTAGTCGTAATACACGCGATTAAACGAAGGAAATTACACGGGGAAAACTGGTAGACTGCCAAGCATTTTGATAGAAGACTATAAGTATAGTTGTGAACAATTATAAGTCAACTGCTTCAATTGCTTGATGTTATTTAGGAAAAACCAAATTTTAATCTCTCTCTACACATTTACCGGATCTAAAGATCACGCAAAATTTACGGTAATCTATATTTAATAAACTGATAAATTTGATATTATGTACTTGTTAAATGTATTATTTTAATTAATTTTTGAAAAATTCCTTAACATAATTTATATTTAATAACATATAACTTTTAGTGGACATTTGTCAGTTCGTTAATGTTTTGAGGTTAGGAATGACTGTTTCTTTTTTTTTAGTTTCCAGACAGTTTATTATTACTTAATCCATAAGTTTTTTCTTATAACACAATCATTTGGATAAATTATTACGAGTTATGAGAACCATTTCCAACATACTCTACGTAAAAAGTCTTACTCTTCGTCTACTATGGTTGGTGGAAATCCAAGAGTAGCCCTACCAAAAAAATACAAAATACAAAAAAAATATATACATGGCGTTTTGACTAGGAAAATGGTTCGCAAAATCGGTATTAATTTAATAAATAAAGAAATTTTAATAAAATTTGTAATTCGATTTTTTTTTCAATAAACAATTGTTATTTACGCTTTATCAGTGATTCCAATTACTCAGGAAAATAAACCCAAGTACGTTTGGTTAAGAAACAAAAAAGATTCCAGTACTTCGTCATGAATTTTTTATATGGTGGTAGCGATAATATCAGCGCAACCACAACACGAATTTATTTATAAAAACTTATTACTCTTTCTTAAACCTTTGATTTTACTAACTGTACCTCCATTTAACATATAATGTTGATAGAAATAAAAAATAATAATTACTTTGAAAATTCATGATAATCGTTTCAATATATATGTATCTACTATGCGAAATTGAGGTTATGTTCAATCAATATTTTTCCAATATCTTTTTAAAACCTTTTTTGTTAAGATTATACAGATTTGAAAAGTATAATATACACTAATAAAATATTACTTATGTCGACTGTAGTATAATTAAATTAATTAATATTTTTTTATCGGTCTTACATGTCCTCTGATGAGGAGCAGCAGCGAGCTCGAAACGTCGGACAGTATATTTGGGGTTAGTAGATTTTTGGTGCAGGGGGGCAGTCAGATTGCTTTATTAATAATTTGTTTTTATTCTCAGTTAGTGTTTTTATTTTTTATTTTTTATTTTTTATTTTTATTTTTATAGATTCTTCGGGGGTGATTATAAGTAGGGGCAATCTGACTGCCCATATAATTGACTGTAAGACCGATAAAAAAATATTAATTAATTTATAATATACACGTTTATTTTTAAAATTCAATTGACAGATGAGCAATATATGAACTCTTAGAATATCATAAATTAATGTACATACGTCCTTTCTGCATCACGTCTAAACTTCCATAATTTTTTAGGTTAGGTTACGAAATATCCGTTGATATAATTTGTCAAATTATGGGATATGTCGATCTCTCAGTTCGATAAATTAAATCTACAATTATTTTGTTATATTGATAAAAACAATGTATATATAATCTATATAATACAATATATAATATCATCTAATAATGAACAGTCGAAAAAAATTTTAATACACACAGTGTAACCTGAAAATAAAAAAATCAAATTATAAACCGGATTTAAAGTGTAAGTATATATTTACTTAAATGTGTAACATTTACAATATGCACATTGATATACGAATATACACCAGCGATTCGTTAATGAAATGACTTTTCCGTCTTCTCTCTATAATTAAAGTGCAATTAAGTAAATGTCATATTAGAAGGATATATGGTATATATAGCGTTACACTCAATCAAATAGAAAAGTTCGCTGTATCAATTAACCAAGTATAAAATATAGACTTTTCTAATCGATTCGTATATGTACGCATAGTCTGGTTATTATTAAGAGAAAATCGATACGTGACCTTTTAAATCTCTCCTTTTAATCCTTCTTAAACGCGACACTATATTTATAACCCAAAGATATATCATATTACTTTTGTACTTTAATATATATAGCTAAACCTGTAATCGGAAGAAAAAAATGAGATAAAAATTGATGGTTTATAATGAAAAAAAAATCGGTGATATGCAGTGATGTAAATAAGAGAAACCTATAATTTATAAATTAAAAAAAATTGGACGAGTCGATAATTAGGTAATTTTTTTTTATAATATTGAAATAATCGTAACTAAATATATATATATATTTTTTATTTCTTTTTTATTATTTTTTTTAACTAAATATATATTAAAAATAATAATAATGACAGAAGATTCATTGACCAAGAATCCATTGCGTTACCTTTTCTGAATTAATATAGAATTTTTTCATACTTTTATTTACAATTTTATCAGGACGATATTGCTTTTAAATATAAAATTGGTTTAATACCATATTATTAATCTAAAAATACTAATAAAATATTTTTAATAATTTACGTTATAATTTTTTTAATTCAAAATTTTCAATCTACATGTACAATATGCAATGGGTCTGAAAAGGCTTATGGATCCCGAAGTCGATAAACAAAATTGGATCAATAAAAAATAAACGAAAACATATATATATATCTCTATAGTAAAAATTGGTTCTATGTTTTAGTTGTACTAAATGATTAAACAATTAGGATAATAAGCATTTTCTCATTTCTATTTTATTCGACAAGACCGAGATTTTCACAAAATTTCGAGATTGAGTTTCAATTTTTCAGATTTCGCAAATGTTACTTTTATATTATGGATTATATGGATGGATAAATGAATAAACTAGAAAATAGAAAAAATTCTCTTATTTCTGTTTAATTCCTCAAGGCCGAGATTTTCACAAAATTTCAAGATCAAATTTCAATTTTCGAGATTATCTCGAACGTTATTTTTATATTAGAGTTTTTACTTGTGAATGGATAAATAGGACATAAAAACAATACATTTTAAACAAATGTGTTTGAAAAATGTCCCTTATCAAGTTGTTCAAGTCACGTAAACAAAAATTGATTTTTTTTGTCATTTTTATGATTTAAAAGATTTTTGGAATATTTGTAGAAAAAGTATAAACTTTTCTGTGAAATTTCAAGAAGACATAAAATATATTTAACCAAATGTAAATAAATGTATCAAAATTAGTGTTCATTGTTGCAACACATCAATTTTCCAATTTATTTGACATTTTTTGTGATTTCTTTCAAGTAATTCTTTAAACTTTACACAGGCTTTTTTATTTTAACAGTTTATAAATTATTTATTAAATAAAAAAAATATTGTATTAAAAAATGAAATTTGAATAATGAAAAATGTGGCCCCTAATACTATCTATATTGGTACATTTATTCTGCACAACTTTCTTCAAAGTGATTCAATCTTGTCCAAAATTTCCAAAAAAAAGTTTACATTTACACTACAAACATGCCACAAAAATTTTAGCTAAATAAATTGAAAAACAAAAAAAAATTTACCCTTAACAATTTCCAACCTCAAACCATTAAAAACGGACAAGTTCTTATTAGGAAATATGGCGAATGAATATATACGAGTATTTTCCCATAACAATAAATTTTCATTTTGTTTTCCAAGAAGTCAAAGACTCCCTCGCGGTAAGTTTTGCCTTGGCAGTGTATAGAAGAGTCTCGTCTCGGTAGCGTGTCTCCTGTTGCACAATTGCGCTCCTCGCTGAGCCAAGGGAAGCAAAAAAGAACCGGTTGAAAACCGTTAAAGACCCCGCCGAGGTGAGTCACGCCGAGAGATCCAGGTATATAACGATATCCCTCTCCTCCTCCTCCTCGGTAACGCATCGAGGCTCGTGATGTATATACCTCGGAGACGACCTGCTTACTCGAAGGCCCTTTTCAAACGATTCGAACGCGTTATACTTATGTTTCAACCATCCAGAGTTTCGTTATTAATGTTCTTCGTCATTTATTCTTTTCTTTTTTTTTTCTTAACAAAAGAAAATATCCGCGATTATTTTTCTTTGTAATTTGGGTATGTAGGGGCCGATGTTGTTAGGAATTAATCAAGAAACGTTTGAAAAATCGTGATTTTTTTTGTATTAAAAAATTCAAATTTTAAATGAACTTGATTATACATGAAATTGAATTGGTGAATGTGTATAGTAGGTATTGAAATCGTTTTAAAATGTTTCGATTAGTATTTTTACGTGGCTATAAATCGTACAGCGATATTTGATACATTATATATATGTTTAAAATCCGTCGCTGATTAGCCCTGGCAGCATAAATAGAGCGACCTTAAATAACATAAAAAAAAAAAAAAAAATATGTTTAAAATCAAAATTGAACATATCTGACGATCAATTAGAAAATCATGATTAATAAATCAAATTAATATAGAAACAGAAATTGTTTTATATTTTTATAACACGCAATCATTCTAAAATCATTGTGTAATTCGTAATCTTTAATTTTTACTGTTTATCTGAAATCGTTTGGAATATTCACAAAAACGTACGTTGGTTTTGCATTTTTAAATTGTAAATAATAGGTGAGGTATGAATTAATCAATTTTTAAATCAAATATGAACTCATTTGAAATCATCTGAAATCGTTTGAAATTAACTCTGATATGATTATGAAATCAGATGAAATTATTTGAAATAAATTTTATGATTGTATGAAATCAGCTAAAATCGTTTGAAATTAATTCTGATATGATTGTGAAAAAAGCTAAAGTTTGAATTGAATAATGATAGATTTGAAATCAATAATGATAAATTAAATGTATTTTAAATCATTTGAAATCACTTTTGAAATCATTTAAAATCACTTACGATTCTGAAATAATCTAAAATCGTTTGATAACAAATTTATGTGATTGTGAAGCCAGGTGAAATTATTTTATATCAATTATATATGATTATGAAATCAGCTAAAGTTATTTGAAATAATTTTTATACGATTCTGAAATCATCTGAAATCGTTTGAAATCAATTCTGATATGATTTTGTAATCAGATAAAATTTTTTTAAATCAATTTTGATAATTTAAATCTTTTTTAAACCATTTGAAATCATTCTTATATGAATATGAAATCATATAAGTTGATCATATTGTTGATATAAGTTGACATCATTTTAAAGTTGATCTAACATTTGGAATCATTTTGTTTCCTATTTTTGGGTGAATAGTGCAGTCGCGTATCTTTAATTAAGCAAGCCTATGCTTTTACTAATATATATATATATATATATACTATATTTAAACAAATGAATTTGAATGATATCCTTTAAAAATGTTCTCTGCAGTTTACTTATTCATGACTTTTTTTGTCATTGAACGGTTATATCGATAGTAGCTTTTCTTTAATTAATTTTTTGTTTCTTCGTTTGTGTAATTAAGTGATGTTTAGATGCGTATCGTTTTGATCGATCTATATTTCAATTAATTTCGCTTAGTTGGTGTATACTCTTATCTTGTAAATACGTGTTTACGAACATGTTCGTTCATTAATAATAACACACTTGTATTATTAATGGAAATTCGAATTTCAAACAACGTTGATATAACACCGAGACTGAAAAGAATATAAGTATATTTTAATTGATGGTTAAGAAAATTGATCATTAATTGGCGAATATTGGGTAAGTATCGTATAAGTAATGGTTATGTTATGGACAATTAAGCAAATAATGGGACATATGATGGTCATATATGGACAATTAAACAAATAATGGGTAAGTATTGGATAAATAATGGTCATATATAGATACTTGTTAGAAAAAAAATAAGGTTAAAAAAATTGGTCATAAAATGATGAAAAAATGAAGAATAATTGTAAAAAAAATTAACGAAACTTTAAACTATAATATAACACATACATACCTTATTGTAAATTATCAAATCTCCTCATACAATCCAGAATCCAGATAACCTCAAGAATTTCCACCAAATCAACTTACTCGTTTCATCCTAAAAAAAGAGCATCATACGAAATTCATCGCAAATTGATTTTCCAACGAAAAAAAAAAACACCAACATCATTACGTAAAAATGTCATGTGTTCCACAACGTAACGTGTAAAGATAATTTTTTTTTCTCAAGGTATATACGTTAACACGCAAATACATATTTGTTAACCCGTTGCTAATAAATCGTCGAAAAAATAAACTTTGTCAACAAAAGACAAATACTTCATTCAAGAAATTTATCACCGCATATACATATATGCATACACACTACATAAACGCGGTAACTGCGTTTATAATAATATTTAACAAAGCGATCGATCAATTATCAACTAAGGAGATCGAGTGATATGTAAAAAAAAAGTAGTGTGTATCTAATTAAACAACGAAGCTATTCTGCACGTATTATATGTTAAATATACGCCTCTTTACGATAGCTTACCAAACACGCATGCACGTCACTCGGGTTGCATACATTTCAGGCTCGTCGTCCTTCTCTTTTTTTTTCCTTTTTTTTATGACGTTTTTACCTAATTAGAACTCAATTCGTTAGAGTGCCCACGAGCAGGATCTTTTTTTAAATCTTCGTGCACGCAGTACGTATACTGGAATAATCCGAGAATACCTTGATGTCTGTGCAGGCAGTAAATTAAGAATCTATAACGGAGTACATCACTCCGAGCCCATCGAGAATGACAATTCACACGATCGTCGATTCTCGGAAAGTGAAGTAATGTGGTCAACCCTTATAGTCGATTTTTGATCTATCGCGTCGTGAGACGATTAACAGACACCTCGTCGATCGACCTCGGCATGTATAAATATATGCGCAACACCTTCTCGAATTTTCTATCCGGCTGTTCGTATATGCGTATACAGGGTGTCTAAGAAGTTAGGAAACACTTAGAGAATGTCCCAACGAGGATTTTAGTACCTCATACAAATTTTAAACTGTTTCGTTACTTTTGGACACCCTGTATATATATATGCATATATGTGTGTGCGACTTTATTGCTAATGACTCTCTGCCTTCCATCATCTTTTTTTTTTAGATATATATACGTACTAGACTTTTTGGGCTTTATATGCGTTGTGTATTGACAGTCAATTGGATTGGATACATATAGTTTCCATAAATATATACACGTTACGAAAGAGTATCTGTATTGAATTTCTTAGTTTAAACTTGTATAACTTGTATAACTTTGTTTGTAAAACTTTTACACAAATGTGGATTATTGTATTTAAACGGGGTGCCAAAGCCAAGTTTTATCGTCCCTACCTTACCGACCTCGAAAATTACATAAAATTAGTTGTAATTAAAAAATGATGTTAATTTACATAATTCTAGGAGAAGAGTCCCCTTCCTTTATTAATAATATATCTGTTTTTAAAATGTGAAGCAAAAATATTGACTAATTTATCGAGAAAAATCTTACCAAAAATTTTCATCATGTCTTTTAAGGAGGTGGCATACCCAATAAATTACCGAGACTGAGCAAAAACAGATAATTATTCTATTTATTTTTAAAAATACGCAATTTTTTGCAAAATCCGAATACAGAAATGCACTAGATAATTAAATAATAAGTCGTGTCTACAAAGTTCCAGATACAACAGAGACACCCTAAAAAATTTCTGCACCGAAAATGTACGATTATTCCTGATTATTCGGTGCAGAAATTTTTTAGGGTGTCTTTGTCGTATTAACCTGTAAATTTGTAGAATTACTTATTATTTAATAATTATCTAGTGCTTCTGTATTCGCGTTTTGTATAAAAGTGCGTATTTTTTAAATAAATTTTATAATTACCTTTTTTTGCTCGGTCGGTAATCCACTGACTAAGCCAGCCCCTTAATTAGTGGAGACCGTATAACATCATATTGCACGAGATTATCGTAAATTTTGGTAAGGGCGGATTTCTCGAAAACTAGTCAATATTTTTACTTGAAATTTTAAAGACAGATAGATTATTAATAAAGGTAGGGCACTCTTCTCCTAGATTTACGTAAATTATTCAACTTTCTTTTTTAACTATAATTAATTTTATGTAATTTTCGAGGTCGGTAAGGTAGGGAGCATAAAACTTGGCTTTGCACCCCATTAACGACGAAACGGACAAATTTTTTTTTCGATTTTCGCTGTTGCTATTTGATGCATAAATCGAAGCGTACGATGATGCGGACTTTTTTAATATAATTTTATAGACACATTCTTTGAAATGCCATCGAGAAAATTGACCTATCTAACTATTGTTACGTACGTAACATCGACGCGCGGATCGGCGCGTGTGTGAGAACGGTGTAGGATGACCAAAACGTGAAATATCATGACGAATGCAACTACAACAAAAAATCGCGGACGGTGGCCTATAGTGGTTAGGTCTCGTGACTGGAAACTCGCGGATCCTCGGTTCGAGTCCCGGCGTCCGAACAATTTTTTATTCGGTCCTCTCCTATCACCTACTCCATACGCAACACTATCGAAAAAAATTATAAATTTTCGAATATAAAAAATGTAGAAAAATTATATTGTTCTTTTTTTTAATTAATCTTTATCTATAATAAATAATGCGTATAGATCGTTCGGATTGTGAACTTTGGTGAACAAAATAGTGATACTTCGACTCTGTATATTTTTCTAAAAGTTTAAAAAATTTGGTTTCAATGAAAATATATGAGAAAAGTAACGAAAAATGAACGAAATCAGCTATATTTTTCATATATTTTTATTAAAAAAAACAATTTATTTTAACTACGTTAGAATAAAAAATAAAAAAATATTAAAGTAAGAGTTAAAGTATCACTATATATTAGAATAAAAAAAATTTCATTACAAAGTATGTATGAATTTTAATCGGTATTTCTGAGCTAAATTGCGTTATTGAATATTTTCACATTGCGCAAAAAAATTAAAATAAAAAAAATGTTGTTGATTTAGACATTAATGTTGAGCGGTATGCTTTTAACTGGTATATAACGAATTTAATAAATTGTTTAATTAGTTATAATCTTAATCTTCATATTTGCATAAAGTGTTTATAACGCGTTTGTTGATAAGTAAGCAATTATAGATAAAAAAAGGTCATATTATATATTAAAACGTTTTTTTAATTATATTTAATATATTATTACAAGAAATTGCTCTTTTAAAAAATAAACAAACTTTTCGCAAATCTTATCTGCGTTATGGTCTTTTATCAATCGAAACATCCTGATTTATATACCTATATATACATACACAACGAAGAGGAAAGTTGCATGAAACGTAACTATTAATTTTTCGTATACACATATATATATATATAAGTTCTATCGTTCCATTGACTGAGAAGTTGAAGGACGATTCGCATCGTGTATATATATATAGACGGACAAAAGCTTGCAAGCGATAAAGCTCGCGGGGAAACGCAAAGCAAACATTAATCTTGAAATGTAATGAGGATCCACGACTTATTGCAATGTATATGAATGACCGTAAGGGAATACTTATCAACTGTAAATATGACAAATGTGTAATACCCATGATATTATGTACACCGTGGAATTGTATAATTGTTATTAAATAATCTTGTGTATTATGTTTATTCAAGAATGTTATCCTTTGTTAATTAAACTGCAAAAAAATCACAAATTTTTTTTCGTGTAACGAAGAATTTTATGAAATCCGACCTTTAGGTTTATTATGTCTTTAACTGTTGAAAATGTTCATTCGTGACACTTGAGTAATATATAAAAAGCTGACGAAGAAATTTTTTTTAAATAACTATTTTTAAATCAATTAAAAATTAACAACCGCTTTTCGTCGGTAATGATTAGATAAAAAATTCATCCTTACGGCTGCACGAAAATCTCAAAGTAGAAGAGCGTTACGGAGAAATTTTTTTGGAAAAAGTCAACCCATTTTTAATTAAAAAAGAAATAAGGACTCCAATTTTTTTTAGCCTCACATCTCGTTAAGTAAGAAAAAAAAATACGTAAAAATCAACAACTTGCTTGACAGTATATATTTGGATCGCGCTGAAACTTTGGATCTGGTGTCATACGTGAGCCTATACTAAATGATAGGAGGGTTTAAATTTATTTAAATTTATAATGTCAGCCTTCAAAATAGTTATATAAATTTAATAAAGAGCTTATAAGTATTATATTACTTAAGTATTATAATAATTATTATATATAATAGTGATAAGTACGAAGTGACTTCGGTATGTGTTCCGAGCATTGATTCGTACTTATCACTATTCGTCGAAAATACTGACTTTTCGATCAGCTAAGCAATATGTAATTAATCATTACATCAATAGCTATGGCGCTCAACTCTGTGATTTGTGATTAACTCTCTGATTTAGTGTGTTAAAAACTCTATTTTCTTTAAATGTCCATAATTATTATTAAAATGTCCATAATTATTGTCGAATATGAGTTCAGCCCACTTGACGGCAGCGCCACTTCTGCTCGCAAATTTTCGGGTGGCGGATTTGTGAAACTATCAGTACGGACTCCTCTTAAAAGATTAATTACATTTTTATTGTCAGATTTCTACTAACAGTTTGTTCGGATGTAAGGTTTATACCTTTTTTATTCAAAATTACCAATCAAAAAAGTAAATCGTCACGCCCTTCGTTATGTTTCGAGATATATACCCGTATGATTTTTGTTCAGGTTATTAAATCAATATTTTAAATATAATTTTCGGGTTGAAAGGTGTCGATCCCTGTAATTAAAAGTAAGGTGTCATAAAAAATAAAAAGTGTGTTTTTTACAAAAAAAAAGTGCGAACATCGTTGCATATTCAAATAATAATCAACGAGATCTGTGTTTTCTTTTTTCCTTTATCAATCTACAGCATATTTTTAATTCGATCTATATGGATTCTTATCAGCTGTTTTACGCGAATGATCACTCACGAGTGTGTAATTTTTTTTGCATTACCAAATGAAATTTCAATTTTAATCGCGTTACCTATGCTGTCACGGTATCGATTTAGAAAAATTATTTTAAATAAAAAAAACTGTAAACAAATTATTTACTTATCTTCAATACACTCGAATATACTTTCGAATCGAAGAAAATTATTTGATTAATCGTTTTGTAAACCATACCTCGATTCTCGCGTGCGCATTCATTCGACACGTACAATAAGAATCGAAACAAATGAAAAACTATTGAAAAAGGACGTTTCCTTTATATACCAAAAACGCGTCTATTAACATTAATCAATTAATCATTGACAACTCGATGTGTAATATACAAAACCAATCGGTGAAGAAAAAAAAAAAGGAAAAAATTTATTTATACCGGACTAAAAAGTAAATCGATCAAGTTTACGTAAACAATACTTCTAATACACAACCCACGTGTGTGTAAAATTTTCTTCGTGTCTCCAAGTCATCCACGAACTGTTGAATGAAGGTCGATGTATGTGTGTATATCGTGGTATTATATATTGCATATAATAATAATAGCGAGATCGATCAACGAAAAGAAAGGAAAAGAAAAATATGAATGTATAATAAAACCGGTAGTATCAATTCGACTGTCGTAAGGTGAAATGTTACATTCCTGCAGAAAGGAAAAATAATGTTATAAACGTGCGAACAGTGAAATTTAATAATTTTTATTTTTGAGAGAAGATACAATATGAAAGACTGGATGAAGAAGATCTTTGGAAAGATAGGCATTCACGGTGAGTGCTGTTAATTATTTTTTTTTTCATTGTTTGATTATTACTCATCTAGTATGCATATTTTATATTTTTGTAGTGTAATGATTTGAAAAATGTATATTTTCGTAGCGCTCCGCGTCATTTAATTAATATATTTAATTACATTTCGGGGCTTAATTCATTGGATATCTTTGGAATGTATAAGAAATGCTCAGATTGTATAAAATATATATAAAAATTAATTTTTTACTTAAAAACAAATCGCGTTCTCCTTAAAATGTAGCTTACAATTTTCTATCAAGCAATTAATTCAAAATACTGAAAAAAAATCATATAATATCGCTTGCAGGTAAATATAGTTTCTTAAAACGTACTTTCTTTTAATACCTAATTCATTCTTACATCGATCCAATTATATAAATTAAATCACGACTATTTCAATCCTATATAGTCCATTAACTATCCAAAATACAATATTAATTATAAGACAGTGAAAGTAATAAAATATTAAAAAATAATAAATAATACAAAGAAATTAAAAAAAATTTAATAAAAAAATATTTAAATTAAAATATAAAAACAATAAACAACTAAAGGCAAAAAAAATTTAGAACCTGCCCTCACTTGCATTTTATTTTATTATTTATACTTTCTTATAACTAATATTTTCATCATAATTTCCTTCGTTTACGAAAAAAAAAATAATAAAAATTATGCTTATATTCAACTCTCTTTACTCTCTACAATTACGTACGCATTTCCGTACACCTATTACTTCTAATATTTGTACGTAAATAATTAATAAATTTACCTATTTTGCAATACACGAGATTCATAAATTTTCGATGAAGCTCTACATACACGCGCGCGGACACTATTATAGAAATTAAAATTATTTTCCAAGCCAATTACGAGTTGTCTCGTATATCATCAAATATTAAAATAATCGGATAAAGTTTTTATTTTTGTTTGTTCATAATATCATTTGTTTGTTTGTTTGTCGCTCTCCGTCGGGTATAATTATAATTATGACGCGATAATTAAAAGTATAGAACAAAAAAATTAGTCACTTTAAGAATTATTTATTTTTTATATGTAATTGTTTAATAAAAAACGAAAAGTGCCTTGGAAATTTCGTTAAGTACGAAGGTTAAGTGAAGCAGCCCTGATGTTCAAAATTTTACCTTGACTCGATTGTATGTACATATATATTAAGATACGATATTTTTCCAAATATAAAGTTTTGCTGAAAACTTATGTATATATTTCTTAAAAAGAAAGAACGAGAAAAAAAATCAGAATAACTTAAAAAAGCAAAATATTATTTTATCAACAATCACCGAGGGGCGTAATGAAATAACTAATAATTTGAATAAAATTTTAATCCTTTACATTCGATTGAACAATAATGAGAAAAGAAAATATTTTGCGGAAGGTTTTACGATCGAAGATCACTGCATAGAGGTGATCGATCGACGAGTATGACGTATCATATATTTGCGACAGGAGAGAGAGGCCGTGCAATATGCTAATTGTTACGAGCTTATCTACTGCACGCGAGCTCTGTCACGGATTTATAATAAGCCCTTGGGTTCCTCCTCCCGAAAATTATAAGGATCGGATTTATAATCCCATCGGTTTAATCGAGTTTCTCATTCCTTTCAAACTTTTACACAATATTTCTTTGCTCTTTTTTACTTCCACATTCATTTTATTATTAACATTGTTCGCTTGTTTTCTTTTCTCTATTTTTAATTTATTACATTCATTGTTCTTTTTATTGTTCTTCTATTTTACACTTATTGTTTTCGCTGTACTTTTTAATTTATTTTCTATTTTAAATCTAGTATAATCATTGTGCTTTTTACTTTTTATTTTATTTTTAATTTATCGAGTACTTTTATTGTCGTTTTTATTTATTTTTTTCCATTTTAAAAAATTATTATTTTTATTCTTCTTTTATTTTCGTTTATTTAATTTGATTTATTGATTATATTTATTCTTATTTTATTTTTCTATTTTATTTTAGATGCTTGAATTTTCAAAAGAGGATTATTTATAGCTTTACTTTACTATTAATTTGTTCCGATTAATTTTATTATTCTTTCCGTTTAATTATTTTTTTAAATTATATTTACATTTCATTATTTTGTGTATGTTAATTATTAATTTTTAATAACGACAATAAAGACGTTTTAAAGATTTCCGTACGATTTTTCTTCTAGTATCCTAATAATCGTAATATCGCATTTGTACGTTTTTCTTCATCTCCTTAAAAAAACACGCCCTTATTATGATGACTGTCAAATTCATATGGAGAATATTAAATTTGCTAATTATCCAATTATTGAATCATGCTGGTCATATAACGAGAAAATTAATTTTCGTTAAAAAGAGTAATTGAATAATGGACGAAGTGCATACGTGTTAAACCGTATAAAAATGTAAAAATAAAAAAAAAAAAATTTTTTTAATTATCATAATATATAAATATGCGTTATATTATCGAAAAGAGGTATATCTCGATATTATTCGATTACTGTATATTGTTATAATATATACTGTAAAAAATAGGTGGAAATAGCATTTTTCAATATGTTTTAAATGCTTTTAGTGAAATGTTGATATCTCATATTTGTGTAAAAATTACAAGTGAGTGAACAAAATTCAAGAAATGGAAAAATTCTATAAAATTTTTTTTCTTTCGTTGATACCTATCTGGACTTATTAGTTCGTTTCTTGTACTTGAATATACCTGAAGAGGTTTGTCAATCAAGCAGACGAAACGTTGTACAATTAACATAAATAAATAATTGTTTATTTATTTAATATTATTATTGATACCTTTGATTATTATTACTTTTAAAATTAACAAAAAGCTCTTGGCAAGTACTTTAAAATTCGCAGAGATACGCGTGCTTAAGGGATGTTGCGCCTTCATTTAAAATACGCGCTTAATATAATGAAATACACGTTTAAAATACCGACGTTAAGGAGATTTCCGTATTTTCGACCGACATTTTCGTATTTTTCGTTATTTATTTGCTATTTTTGATATTTACTAATTATCTTTACCATCGCGTATTTTCTGATGCATAATAAATTCGCGAATACAGCAATAATCATCTAAAAAACAAAAATATATTTAAATAACGAAAATTGCAATATAGAAATCTGTAATTAGCTACGATATCCCCTTAACTGATTTTTCAAATTTATCATTTAATTTGCATATTTGTTCAATTGTGCGGGTGTGCTAACTATAAACGTAGAAAAAAATGAAAATCGAAAACTATATTTAAAATATCAATTACAGAAATCTGTAATCTGTACGGACTCCCTTGAAGTTAAAATTTATTTACCCATCTAAAATAATTGTACGATACTGAAAGAGAAAAATTTCATTTTCTACTTAAAAAATAAATTGAACGTATATCTCGGTCCAAACACAAAAGAAACCAGATGAAATTCGGACACTGAAAGAAAAGAAAATTCGAAAATTCTCGCATAATAATCATCAATGCATACTTACGTAAGAGCGAAAAGTAAAGAAAATCGTAGATACCTGACGTAAAAAAAAAACAATACAAACATAAAATTTCAAATCCTTTCCTTTTTTAACTCGCAGATATATACACAATAGTAAATCTACCGTAGGTCATAGGGTAAATCCGATCACGAAGTCGACATAAAACGGCCTCCGTTGTAAAACGGTCGGCATTAGCATCCGGATCGAGCGAGGCGCGCGAGTGTCAAGGTTATCGGAAGGGGGTAAGAATTCACGTGCCGGATTCGTCCAATTTTAGATGGTCAGTCTTATACGAGCAACCCTATGGTATTCGCAACCACCCGAATTTTAATATATCAATTTTTTTTTTATCACAATTTTTTTTCAATTTTCAATTATGCGAGTGCTTACCTAACTACGCAAAGTGCAGTGTATATATAGCTTGGTATGGGTGACGAGTACAATGAGTTGAAAGAGAAATTATTCCTATGTACGAAGATTTAAAAATCGACTTTTTTAATATCAATGTAACCGTCACCTTTCTTTCAGGGTAAGTGAATTTTTATAAAGTTACTTGATATGTGGGAAAAAAGTATATATAAATTATTGACGATAACAAAAAAAGAATTTGTTTATTTTATTTATTTATTTAACCAAAAGGAAGTATACATTGACCTCACTGACAGAGGTAAACATTATAGTTACCTGTTTTTTTGAGACTCATTACATCAAAGTAAAAACTTAAAATTAATATATTTAAATAAAATAAATCATTATATAATTTATTCATTAATCATTATGAATATTTCTATATAACGTATCGTATTGTAATAAATTTCTAATAATTTAATATGAAATTATTTTGACAACAATATATATTTAAAATGCATATATTACTATAAAATATGTAAAATAATGTCAAGTTTTATATGCGTCAAAGTGTGATCAAGTCTAATGAAATTAAAGTGGTAATGAAATTAAATTTAAGAAAATTAATAGAAAAGAGAAAGAATTTTGCAGAATGATAAATTCTTTAATTGTAAGAATGATAATATACGAATAAAACTTAAACCAATTTTTTGATGAAATTAATAAAGATTGTATAATATTTTTACTGAAAATTGGATACGACGAATTATGTTAAATTACTTAATTGCTTAATTAAAAATGACGGGCGCTCGAAGCAAAAAAGAGCTTATCATCGTTAAAAAAAATATCGGCATTTAAATTTAGAAAAATACATCTTCATATACTTATGCAAAAAAAGAACAATTCTCACTCGCTCGCTATAAGTAAAATATACGTAAAAATATAAATTTTTAATTCACTTTCGAAATAAAGCACCGCAATATAACTTTAATTTTATATTTTTATATTTTATTCATTTAAATTATAAACATTATTGCAACTCCAATATAAATAAATTTTTTTATTTCTTATTATTTGTATATAGACCCGGTGTGGACGAAAATTTTAAACTAATTAAATAAAAATAACCTTACTAAACAATAAAAAATGTTTAACTTGAAGAACCGTAAAGAAACAAAATGTTTCTATTAATAATTTTTTATCGTTATTGTAATATATTACATAATTTATTTTTCTTATTAATCTATTATTTATTTATTATGAAATTTATTTTAAATTATGCATTCGTCACTTAATCAATATAAATTTTATTTTGAATTATTTATCATAAATTCACTTTTAATTTCTCATCTATACGATATACTTTTAATCACTTTCTCAAAATTATTTATTTATTATCGCACATATATTTTTTTTATTTCTCACCGATTCTCAATCAACTTATGCAAAGTAAATATTATCATTTAATTAAATTTACCACACGATTTGTACAAACACAGAATGTAAATTTATTAAATGAAAAAATATGAAAAAAAAGGAATATAATATATAAGGCTCGCGTGTCGTACTAATAACAATCGGTGTACGTAATGTAAAATTTACATTGCACGTTATTCGACATGCGTTCTAACACGTAGACAATCTAATATTTTTCATTTTAGTAGAATTACATAGAATTACCACTTCCTATCTTGTACTATTGATCATCTTAGCTTAATCATCGGTTTGTACATTATTGCGATATATTGACAGTTTCGTAAAAAAAAAAAAATAAATAAAAAAAAATAATAAAGAAGGGAAGGTACAACGTAAGTTTCACATTTAAATGCAAAAGCTTCGATTTCGCTTTGTCATATTATATATATGTACGAAGACATTGCAAATCACTGTATCGTTACGTTGTATCTAGTGTTGGATCGCTCGTTGCGTAACATATCAATTAAAAAATAATATTTTTCGATTATACATTTTTATTTTAAAAAAAAGGCTCATATACGTATATATTAATATTAATCATAATAAAAAAAAGGAAAATGTATTCGAAAGGTATAAAATTTCCGAAATTCAAGCAAACGACGATCGTCGATAAAGAGGTATTACTATATTTTATATAGATTTTTATCGTTATTTTTTCATCGATATACGAAAAAAGGGTTTTTTTTTAATAGAAAAAGTGCATTAGTAATCATGTATCGCCTTGTAGAAATATTTTCCCATGTATGCACGATTTGTGATGGTTTTGGTGTGTAATGTACAGAAGGCAAGGATCCAGAAGAGTATGAACGCTTCCACGGTATTTCCCGAGGAATATCCAGTGCATCAGGAATCGAATAACGAGCATCATGCGATTAACAATCCCGATCAAGCGAATCATCAGCAGCAGCAACAGGACGAAGGTCAACGAACGACCCGTGAGTCTTTTCCCCCGTTATTTTCTCATTGGGAAATTGCTTTTCTTGATAATCTTGGATCTTTCACCTTCTTTACCAAAACAACGTATTTTCAATCGTTAAATTTTTAATGGTTATACTCCATCATGAGATATGTCGGTAATGAAACATAAAAAAAATTGAATAAATAAAGATTTTTGTATTTATTTTTTCTCATTATATTTATTTCTTTCAAGTACTGATTTTTACTTTTTTTAATCTTATTTACATTTTTTTTATATATTAATTCATAATATTTTTTATTTTTCTGGAATATATACGATTGTTCGACAATTAAAATTTGAGGTGCATTTCGAACATTATCTATAATAAAGAAAGATTTTTTTTTGAGGAAAGAAGTTGATATATTGATGAACAATTAAATTTATTTGGAGACTCGTCAGACTATATTTTTTACTTACATATATTTTAAGAATTATCTTAAATTTATAATAAAAACATTATTTTTTATTAATTTCGTTTTGTGCGATTTTTTAATAAAATGTAAAGTACGTATGTTAGGATAATTATTATAGTGATAAGCCTTTTTTATTATTTTTTTTTAATTAGGATATCCCGTGTTAGGACTATCTGTATATGTTCCATCGATTGAAAAACTGAATGTCGAAGTAATTTAAAAATTCAAATTTCCCTCGCTTACGATATTTGGATTTTTAATTACATATAGATAAAAAATGTATACATCTATTTTGAATAATATTTTTGTCAATATAAGTATGGGGAAAACATAATCTATTTTAAAGAGTAAATACGCTCGTGAAATCTTATGTTATATTAAATTTAACGGTCTGTACGAGCCATAATTATTTTAAATAAATTTATATAAATTAATAATATTTTTTATTTCCACATTAATGTTTTCAATTTAACTTACTTAGTCTCCAGAATTAATTTATTTATACTCATTCAGTTTGGCGTAGAGGCGATGAATTGTAGCACACCATTGACTGATGATTAAGAATATTTATATATTCTGGCTCGTACAGAACGTTAAACTTAATATAAAATAATCTATTTTAATTCATCATTCAGAAAAATTACGTGGTATATTCAAATTTAATCAGCCAATGTGAATTAACTTTTTTTTTAAGTATTCTTGTAAATATTTCAACGATAAATTCAAACTCTATAAATTAGTGAATTATAAATAATTATGTAGATTATTATATGTGTTCTCTAGATTAGATTTTCATTAGAGTTATAATTAAAAAGTCCAAAAATTTTCAAGCGTGCGGGAAATTTGAATTTTTTACTTATATATGCACATTTTTATACCATTGAAGCAAGCTGAAAGAATGGATTAATTGAAATAAATTACAAAACCATACAGGTAAATCATTCGACAGAATGCGTAAAAATAAAAAAAATGTAATACATGTATTACTCGAATAAATTATATATACCACGAGATTTTCTAAACGTTCAAAATATGTAATCGTGTACATGATCAATTAAGATAGATTATGTTTTTTTTTCTTACATATTTTTCAAAAATGTTATGCAATACTTAAATTATTATGTATATACTATTTATCTATAATTAAAAATTAAATATCGTGAGCGCGGGAAATTTTAATTTTTAAATAATTGCGACAAGGGCGGGAAATTTAAATTTTTACGTTTACTACACATCTTTGTATACCACATATCGATTCACGCTAAACGCCAAATCAATTGAAAAATCTAAACTATACAAAAAACATCTATAAGGAAATCATTCCGCACGTGTAAATATTACAAAAATGTATGTATATATACGTATAATTCAATGCATCACCCGGTGTTCAAAGAAACGTGAAAATTGTATAATCCCCGATAATAGTCCCAATTACCTAAATTAATTTTCCATTTATCTCCACGTCAACAATGTATATATACGTACAAAATTGTTCGAATAAGATACGATCGTAAATGTCATCGTTTATACATATTACGCGATACAAAATCGACTCGTTCGCGTTTATATACTTTAATTCAACTACGCTAGATAAATATCAGCGAAAATAGCCGGCCATCCGCATTGATCGCCCGTTACGATATAATAAATTTCACATATATTTTTCGTTAAAAAATAATTACGTCGTTCACGCATGTAACGATAATGATAAAACGATTAAAAAATTTGCGCACTAAAAATTTTCTTCGCGGAAGCTGCGCGAAGTAGCGATATATACCGATGACTCCCCTTCTATTTTTTCAACCAGCCTAACGCGCGTAATAAATTCAATTTTTCCCTGAGAAGAAAAACTCTACGCTGTGCACAAAGGATAATTTTCGTCTATATACGTATGTGCGTGTGTGTGTGTATGCAATAAAAAGAAACAAAAGAGTCTTTTATCGTGTGATCCGGAGAGGTGCTCGCGATATGCACTGGAAAAGAGATGGAATGAGACAAAAAAGAAAAAAAAAAGAACAATGGAAAATTTTAATGACACGGAAGCTTCTTCTTCATTCGGTTTACCAGTCGGTATGGAACGCGTTGCAGAACGTTAACCGTCGAATTCGCCTATTTTTTTTTTCTTTCTTTCTTACTTTTTCTTGTATATTACATATATATATACGGTGTGTTTCAATTAATGTGGGATGGGAAGCGAAGGTAAGTAAAACTTGAACTTTTCGTTTCCGAATCCGAGAGACAAATTTTTATTATTTAGAAAGTGAATTACATTGTAATGTATATACACGATTTACTTTCGTTAAACTATTAAACGAGACATTTTTATTACACAAAAAATTTTAATATCGATGTCTAATTAATAATAATTGTATACGTAAATACACAATGTCTATATATATATACACGTATAATTTTATATTTCTCGTGGGCATAATGTCTCATCGACGAATGAGAATTTTAAATAGGGAGGGGGACAAATCGTTTTTTATTGTAATTGCTAATTGATCGTATAACTCAGAAGTGATTCGAGCGATTGTTTTTTTTTTCAATGAAATTCCCGCGGACCGAAAGTTTATGTCATCGGTAATTGGTACATATATATATTTAAAAATTCCACAGAGAAATAATAGTGTGATATAATAATGATTTAAGATTTTGTGCAACCTCATAGTTGCATTCATTTTCAAAAAATGACGAATGGCTGTGCATGACTAATTTTCAAAGAAGATTATTAATTTACGTGGTATATTAATTAAAAACAATGTGAACATATTCTTGTAAATTATTCACTTTGGATTTCGTATTAAAATTTTTAAGGATATATCAATTTTTCACTTCAAAATTTGTCTCGAAAGTTTTACTTTCAGTTGGAGAGATATTTTTATTTTTATATCTTGTAAGACACTGCGCTTCAAATAATTTTCGTATTTCCATCTCGTAAGTATAATTGACATTACAAGTTTTTTTTAAATTATTTTAAGATTGCTCCTTTTATGATATACCATTTGAAAAATTTACTTATCATATTTATAAAAACGAAAAATTATATTTTCTTTCTAACTACAATAATCCACTTTAAACAATTTCGGTATATACCTTTGTAAAGCTTTCATTTCTACTCGTAAAATTTTCACATTAACAATTGCACATCTCTCGCTTAGGAAACGAATCTTACCTCAACGAATTCCATTTTCGTTTTAGTATAAATATAAAAATCATTTCTTATACAAAAAAAAACGCAACTAAAAATATTATCTCGTAAAAAATTCACCACTGATAAACGACGCGATCGTTCACCGCGTTAACCCTCGAATAATTTGCATATATAGTTGATCAAAAAAGAAAAAAGAAAAACATTGTACATATCTCGACTTACACACACACACAGTCATATATTTTTTATTTTGCGTAGGGGAAAATCGCGTGATGCAGTAAATATTCTAAATATACATAAATTGGCCAATCATTACAAAAGGTTTAGCGCAAAAAGAAAAAAAAATGTATATAATTATTTCAAGTAGGACTATAGATGCTTATAGACTTTATGTTACATATTTATATTTTTTATCTATATTTCCGCGTAAAGAAACGTAACAACGTTACACCATATACGTATATGGTTAATAAATAAATAAATCGCGTTGTCGTGTCGATATTTCCTGACGTTACTTTTTTTTTAAATATATACAAGAAATAAAATTTACTTTACTAATAAAAACATAATTATTCACATAAATATATTCATATTTTTTAAAAATTATTCGTCAAAAAAAATATATTATTGCCTCCTCAATCGATTTTGTTAGAATTTATTTTTACATATAAATAAATATTAATACTTATTACTTTAATAATAATAACAATATAAATATTTATATTTATTGAACGATTACATATTAAAAAGTTACTTAATTTACATACTAATTAATAATTTAAAAAGGATATATGTAAAGAGCACTTGTTAAAGAAATAAAAGAAAAGAAAAGGGAGTACATTAATAAATTTAATTCTTCTAAAATTACCGGAGCGTCGTAAAATACGAACACTCGCATATATACATATATATATATATACATCTCCCTTTAAAAATAGCATACTTACGGCGAAAGGATAATAGGATCTCGGTATATAATTCGCAAAGTTCCATTAAATCCTATCCCACATATACAAATAACACGGTCTTTCTGCTCATTATTACCATCTTTTTTTTCTCTCAACGAAAAATAATCAGCGCACTCCGAACGAACACTGTATACGATTGTGCATATATAACGAAAGTAAAATTTTACTTTCGGAATCCGGAAAACTTGTTACAACCGCATTTGGTAAATAATTAGATTTTTTACGGAAAAAAAAATATGTATATGAATTATTTCCGTAAACGATTATTCGGAAAGAAATTTTCTGGATGCGATTATGGAAATTATGTGGTTAGGTATATATGTATATATATGTATATGTTTGTATGTATCGATTTTTAATATTATATACATTTAGAGAAATTACCTGTGTATGTACGCGATATTCTTTTGCATATTTGATTGTGAGCGCTTTGAGACAATCAATTTAAACTTTGTTATTTTCTTTTACATTTTTTACTCCCTAATGTAGTATAAAGATTTGCTTAGAAGAAGAAATTTTTTATTCAAGTTGTACATTGGTGCGGTAAGACGTCGAGTGAGTACGAATAAATTTTTTTCTATGTGAGGACGACTTTTTTTGATATGGTTTTGTGATCTTTATAGAGTGGAGGTAAGATTGTAATTTTTTAAAGAAGGAACAAGCCTGAATTAAAATTGAAAAAGATAACTATTTAATATTAACAATTAATTAATATTTTTTTGTAAACATTTCTAAATTTTTTTAATAATTTTTAACAATAACTCGTTTAAAATATTTAGATATGTTTATAATCACTATGAAAAAATTATAATTTGTTTATTATTTATTATTTCATTTTCCTCTTTTTAGATTATGGTGTGTTAACCATTTTTCAGTCACACATTTTTCTACTCAATATTTCAACCTAAATGTTGTTGGAGGTTTTTTTCACTGATGATGAGGCCAGACTTTGAATACTTTTATTTCTAAGACGACGGATTTAATATGGTGGGTGAGAAAATTAGAAAAACTATCTATCTAAGCTTTGCTATCTGAACGGACATTCTTAATAGCGACCTTAAAACCCCTGGATGATATTTTAGATGTTTATGAAAAACACACAAAATTTGATCTCATTTGGGGCAGACTTATAGGGCAAAAATTTCACTTCAGACACCAAAAGTAACACCCTGTTGCAAACCTGATCCCCTAAATCGTGATTATAGTGACCTCAAAAACTTAAAAGATAGTATTTTTAACATTTTTCGAAAAGTTTGATAATTTTACCTCGTATATGAAGCCATATTTACATCATGATAAAAATCTGAATTTAAATTGATAATTAAATACTCGAGAAAAATAACCAGAAAAGGTTCGAAATGGTGAATAAAATGTAATAATGTTAGATTATGGAAATGATTTTTAGGTGGGATGTTTAACGTGACTGAAAGGGTTAACGAAGGTTTGGTATTTGTTAGTTTTTCCATTTCTCTGTACAATAGAAGTTAAAACGATTCATTAGATAGAAACTAACCATTTTTAAAAATTCAGTAGAAAATTCTAACCTCAAAACGTTATCTAAATAATTTAGATACCGAACAGATTAAAAAGTTTTTGACGTACTAAATGTATGTATTAAAAAATAATGAAATCTAGCTATTTAAAAAAAATAGTCAAAACTATTTATATTATATCTTAAAAAAACATATTTCTATAAGCAATATAAATCTTTAAAAAAAATTTCTATAAATCTAAAAAAAATCTTCGTATAAATTTTGTGACGAAATTACAGATTAAAAAAAATTTGGCAACCCTAGTAGAAATCTGACCATTAATGTAATGTTTTTTAAGCTAAAAATTGGCCAAGTGTGATAAAATACCGAAAAAATGCCCAATTAATGGCAAAATTAGAGTTTTATTTAACCTTCAAATGTTAAATTTCTACTAGGGAACCAATAAAAAAATTATTGTAATATTACAAAATATATTATGATATCCGTATATGTTTGCTCATTAAATACGCAGATTCACGAGACCTAAACTCAAAAACGCACCGCAATCCGTCGAATTTCTCGTCAAAAAAATAACCTTTTTATAACAACCTCCACATAGGAAAACATCACCGGTATATATCTTCTAATTGTACAATTCTCGTATACATCAACGAGACATACCAATCTACAATTACAACAATTTTACAAAACAAAATAACATAAAAAAAATCAATCAATATAATTGTTTTATATATGAATATTTATTATCTTAATACTACTTACACAACCACGTCGACAGTAAGGGCTATATATATGTACGAAAAAATTAAAAAAAGTATTTAGTAAAAAAACGTACATCAGCGATTACATCAGCGACGACAAAACTGTGAAGTAAGACATACAGACTTTCATTATCTAAAAAAGACAAAAAGGAAGAACGTATTACAATATTTTATACTTCCCCCTCCTTATATTGTAATAAATTAACGAACGCGATAAAATTAGATATAGAGGCATATAGACATTACCGCAGCGAAATTCTCCAAACCGAGGGTGTAGACCTTACCCGCGGTGAGGTAACATGGTTTTTGACTTCTAACCATTATCACACTCAACAATTTCCGACAATTTTCGGGTACGTCGTCTTTGTACCATTCGCAATTGTAGCTGAAAATAGAATTACGAAAAAATAAATAAATCAATTTATTAAACGTTATATTTATTATTCACGCGTGTGCATAATATACCATGATTGATAAACGATGAGGCTGTGGTCCCTGACTTTTTGACCGGGTAAATTGTAATATATCAGATGTATCACCTCGCCAACTGCGAACATGGTGTATCTAAACATTTCACCGATGTTGTTATTGTTCGAGATTACCTGGTGGTACGTTCAAGTTTCGTTTTAATCATTATTTTATTAGATTTATATGTGTATTTATAAGTGTATAACAATTAACAAATGAAACGTGCGATACTTGGAATCCTGTTATGGTCAATGGTGCCATTGCGCATCCGATGGATAGAAGATTGAGAAATGAGAATGTCGTTTCTAAGATGTTTACGAATCTGAAAAAGTAGTAAGTGTGTTATGTGCTTTTGTTTATGCATAATTTGTGTGAATGTATAATGGGCAAATTTACTGAACTCTATTGAATACGTGTGCATGACTATCGCATCGACGATCTTGCGGTAACGAGTGTCTCCCAAATTCATATTTTCTTCGCGAGTGTCAAATCTGACGTGACCGTTAACGTCGATGGAATTGTGAAGTTTTTTCCTACAATTTTCCAGGATTTATTTATATTTTTTACATTTAATTAATCATACCACAGCGTACCCTAACCTCCAAACTATGGAAATTTAGACAAAATTTCAAATCCGAAGTCTTGACAAAATACGTATATTTTTGTGAAATTGTTGCATATTGCACATTTACAAAGAATAATTTCCGAAGTTTTGAAGGAACCTGGACAACTGGATTGTATTCTTTGAGATATCCTCAACAAATATTCTTATGTATATGCATCATGTTTCAAAAATGCTTAGATTTGAAGTAATACACCTTCAAAGGTCAAATCAAATAACAATTTCCATATTTGATGATTTTTAAGTTGCCAAACGCAACAGTAACATACTATTGAGATCTTAAACAATTTAAATTTAATAATAGTTAAGGACATAAGTGGGTAACCTTCTAGTGATCTTCACTGTGACCTTGACTAATATCGTAAATGTCATCAGGACACTTCAAAGAATACATTCCAATTGTTTTTGGTCCAATTTGGCTGTATACTTCTTTTAATGTATGTTGCGTGGGGTACTAAATTATCTTTTACTATTTGGAGGTTAGAGTGTTGTTGAGTAGTAAGTCGATATAGCTGCGACGTGATGAAAATTGTTCCCAAATTTTTAGTGGATTATGAAAAATTACTTGAATATTAGCAAATAGTCAAGTACGATAGTTATTGTCAAACGTTGTGTTTAGATCTTAGTTAAAAACTCAGTGTCCGATTTTTGCAAAGTTATATTCGCAAATTTATCGCCAATTTCTTCTTGACGATCATAAAGGTGTGATACCTACATTTAAACATAAATTCATATTTCGATTATCGGCAGATTTCGATTCTGAAGTTTATATTTTTCATGGATACTTGTATTGAACATTACAAGTTAAAAACGACTTACTGTATTACACTTGATTATCTATCTGAACTGGTATATTTTCTACTATAGGTACATTGCTAATAAATAGCCGAATTTAATGAACGTAACCTCAAAGCATTTAGTTTAATTTTTCAGATAACGAATAGTAAACTTAAAACTAGTTTTCAAATTCTTAAAGGTTATTACATCATTTTTGATGATCTGATCGTCAAAACGATTTAATTTATTCATTTTTCTCGAAACAGTTGCTATTGTGAGCGTTTATGGTTTAAACACCCGAATTATTAAAGGAAAGGCGATTTCTCAAAAACGGTCGCTGCAAATATGTATATTGAATGTATTATTGAATTTCTTTTACAAATTATAAAATAGACACTATTTTCTCCCACTCTTACAATTAGTTTCCACACGTCGTGAGCGCATGAATTCAGAACCGACCTGCCACCCTTAGCCAATTTTTCACGAGTGCTGGACATTCTCTCGGAGTGAAGCGGGTAAATCATCTGGTGGAAAAGTAAAAACTGAACGGACACTATATATTGTTACGTGGGGTTGGTCGCTCTTGACCTTCGGGATAGTATCACGGGTTAATAAGTGAGTACGAGAGTATAGGTATGAATCGTTTATTTGATCGTCCCGAGGGACACGTCTACTAACTACAAAAGGTGGAAAGCGAGTGTCTCGCTAGTCCGCGTGTCCATTGAGGATGGACCATCAAAATCCTTATCATTCGCACAGTGGGGGTAAATATGTTCCCAGGTGCTTGTCTTACATGCTGAGTGCCGACTCAGCATGTGAACACTAAGTTGCGCGAGTTCTCGGAACTCACGTGACACGTCCTAGGCCGCGACCTTCATCGGCCTCGATGAAGTTACATTTAATGTTTGAATATAAGAGATTACAATGGTGTTAGTATATTAAGGAAAAAAAAACGAAATTGAGAGAAAAAAATCTAGTAATGTGTTATTGTATGATTACATACACATATGTGTATGTGTTTTTGACGTTACATGTTATTGGTATCGGTACATTAAGATAATCGATGCGCGTTTTTTTTTTTTTATTTTAATCTTGGTACCTAAATATATGACTACATTTCGTCCTTACGTTGAGTTCATATAAAGAAATATTCTTTGTTTTTTTTGGTTTTTTTTTTTTTTTCATTCGTCCATTCAATGTGTTTAGTTTAAGTGTATACAATTTTGTGTGCGTGTGTGTGCGTGTGTGCGTGTGTTGTGTACAACATTCATAACCCGTATCAACGTATTATTGGTATCATTGTTGTCTTTGCATTTTCATTCTTCTTATTGTGAGTGACTCCGAAACTTAACAACTTTGTAGCATTATTCGCCTGTTGACTGGTTGATGTAGGTAATTTGTTAGATTTTGGGTAAAATTGGGCCAATAAAGTAATCGTGTTTGTTGATTTTAAGTTACTCTGTATGTTACAGGTTGTGGCTGAGTTAGTAAACCAGATTGGTGTTGAACTAAGTCCATCTAAAATCACTTAAAATTGATTAGTAAAAAAGGGGGGGTGGTACCTGGAGAGAATAATTCTTAGTGAATGCGAGTATGTATTTCGATGGTTATTTTATTTGTGCGTGTGTTAAGGCACTGTACTTTTTTTGTTATGCTTCTTATGAATATTGTCTTTTACATGAAAGAGAACGATTTGCATGTGAGTATATGAGTGTGAACATAATTTCGTGATTTGAGTGGTGTGGTTTGTGTGCTTAGTCTACTAAAATGTTAGTGATCTTATGCTAGTACCAAATTAATTTACGGAGGATTCTATAAGTATGATGTAACATGAATTTTTTGTTGTAATTTAAATTTGCGTAACTCATGAATTAAGGGATTGATTCTGTAGTTTTAATAAAGCTTACTCTCTTTTCCGGGGATTTAGTGATTGTTTCTAATAGGATAGGTTCTTTGGGTTTATATGAGTGAAAGGCAATAGTTTTCCTGGTAGTGGATTGTTTTACTGGATTTTCGCTGGATGGATCGTCGTTATCGTCTGAATCCTCTATTTCTTCTGCGTTGTGTGTGGTTGTTGGCGTTTGTGTATGTGTTGACAAATGCATAAATAAATGTGTGAGTGAGCTGAAACAGGCAGCTAGAAGATGCCTACTGCAGCCGTAAGCCGTGTGAAGTGTGTAAGTACGAATTAAGACGTTAATTATAGCTTTGATGAATTGATAAGCTGAGATGAGGCCTATTATGGCTGCACAGTAAGTGCCGAACGTGATGAGTCCTGATGTCAACGATGTAAATACTGATCTTGCTTTAATTTCTATGTATTCTTCATCTATGATATTGGAGAACTGGCTATGATATGATACGTCCGATTTATTGGCTAATTTACGTGTGATGTCGAACATAAAAGCTTGGTGTTCTATTGGAAAAAGTACATGGTTTTGTGCTCGTTCGATATCTGATTGTGAATAGATTCCACTGTTCATGATATTGGTTATTGATTCATAATACCATGTTGGCGTGGTTTTTGGATTGATCGTCTGGGGAGTTCGGACTTCTATAGATGTGGCTGGGTTTCTGTGCCAGAATCCATCTAAAAGATAATATGTTGGAAGTAATGGATTGCAGTCTCTTGTTATACTGTTTTTAACTATGATTCTTGATCTTGGTTTCAGGAAGGTGGATGCATTGTTACACGATACTGGAAGATCTTCAAAGCATTCTTCGGTTTTCCGGAATGTACAAATTACTTGTTGGCATTCAAAGATGTACGCAGCTTCCCCTGCTGCATAAGCCATATATCCTTCTTTGCGCATAATCGCTAATGCGAATAGATCCGGGTGCTGATAAATAAGGGACATCGCTGTGGACATGATTTGCCTTTCTATTTGGCATCTATTATGTAAAATGTCTTTGTATAGTGATGTAAATTGGGTTTTTACGTGTTTCGAGAAGTATGATATCTTGGCGTTGAAATAAGCATTGTTTAATATCTCGTGGATATTTAATGTTTTTCTAGTTGCAAATGAGTCTTGAGTTTTTTCAAAGATGACTAATATAGGATGCTCGGTTTTTAAAATTGTGAAACCACAAACTGATAAATTACCGGTAATCTGGAGTCCGAATTGGATATTGTTGGATGAGTTAGCGAAATATATGGTTTGAAGTCCATCGGAAACTTTGGTTCCGATTCCCTCATAGAGGATTACGTATTCTTCGAACTTGCAAATCGATCTTGCGGCATAACTCCAGAAATAGTGTGTACCATCTGAGTTGGCACATTTTTCGTCTGAATAAGTGCATGATAGACCATTTTCCATTATTATTTTGTCTTGTAATTTTTTAGCTGTTGCTGAAATTTCTGAAAATGATATTTCTAGGTTATCGGTGACTACAACATTTGTGTAATCATGGTTTCGGTGTCTAAATATGGCTCCTTGACATTTGCCTTGATCGTCCAGGGAACCTGTGATAACTAAATTGACTCTGTTTATCTGTTTCTTGACCAAGTTGTCTACTATTTGGCCCATGTATTTGAATTGTTCGTATTTCACTAAATCGAAACACAATTCGCGAGATATTGATTTTTCGAAGGTTGATTCTCCGTTGTTCACAATTGAACTATGCGAAAACATCCCACATGAGGTGATCTTTCTGTTCACTAATATTTTACATGACATGACTTTTGCCTCTTCTTGATCTGTAGATTGCAATAATTGTATTGTGTTGTGGGAAACTAATGGCTCGTCTTCATTTGGTTGGCAACTGCCTATTTCTCTGATGGATATTAGCGTTGATTTTTCTTGATTATTTCCGCAGTCGTATCCTGATAGTGAAGTGTTGCAAATTGGTACTAAATGTGCTAGTGTTACAACCAGGATCAGATGAGTGACATGTGACGACTTCTGTAATCAGAGTGTTAGGATGGGTGAGTGAAAGGTTAAGAGAGATGTTTGTTAAGTATAATAACTATGATTGACTGAATGTATATAAAAAGTGATGAATCCGTCGAAAATTAATTTGTTTACATGAACTGAAAGGATAAGCATGTTTTAATTGCTATAAAAGGTTGTGGTGACGTGTTACTACTGAAATGGATTTTTATTCGTGAAGTAAAAAAAAACCTACTTGTAAGGTGACAAATATAACATTGTTGTTTCTGTGATGATTTGTATATTCTGATTGAAGTTAAAATACGCCAAAACGTTAGGCTGCTTGATTTGAATTCGTAGAACATGTGTGTTTCGCCGACAAACTTATAACTCAAGACAATTTTCATAGAATTTGAAGCTGTTTGATTGTGACTAACTTGTGATTAATGTGGACTCGCATTTACTTGTGATTTTTTTGTAATGATGTGGGTTTACTTGAGGGAATGAGGTGAATGTTGGTACCTTTTTTTTTGTATTCATATGAAGCTCAGCTATGAAAAAATTTGAAAAAAAGGTATAGCACGAGTTTCACGAATTTACCGGGATCGTGACTTATGATACTAAGGTAAACAGATTTGGGATAGGTGTAAGCGGTGGGATGTGAGTGTGTATAGATTGCTCGTGACTTGAAAGGTAGAATTCGGACTCTGTTCTTAATCCGAACTAAACCTTTCAAACCAGTTATGATTCTATTTGATGAGGGAGTTGTTCATGATTAGGATGCTGTTGCTGAATGTAGTGTTAGTATGTATTACAGGAGGTTATCTTGGGTGGTGGCGTCCGGGGCCGCGAAAAATATAATTCGATTTATCGAATTGTATTTTTCGTTTTTTTTTTTTTGCGTGTACTAATATACGAATGCGTGTCTGTGAGGGTTTTGTTATTTATAAAAGGGGAGGGTTATGATTGCTTTAGTGTACGCACTTGATCTACATGTGTGTTAAGATTTGGGTGGGGGTGCGCGGACGGATGAAACTCTTTTAATTTTGTCTATATGTGTTACTCTGATTTCTTTTCCGCGTTTAAGGGTTACGTTGTGAGAATTATAGTCTATGTTGATTATCTCGTATTTGCCTTTGTATTGTCTGGGGAATTTTCCTATTTGGGGTTCTTTTAGTAAATATACTAATTCACCTTCTCGGAAATGTTTCAGATTGAGTTTTTTGTCATAATAGTATTTGGATCTATACTTGGCTTGAACTAAATTCATAGCTGCTAGGGTTTGATTTTGTGATATAGTTGATGTTAGATCGGCTAAATAATCTCCGAAATTTTGTAATGTTTCTTTGGGAGGGAAGCTTGATGGAGTTCTAGCTTTCTCTCCGAATACAAGTTCGTGCGGGGTAAAGGACGTTGCCTCGTGTTGAGTGCAGTTGTATGCATGCTGACATGTGGATGTCCATTGATCCCATTCGCACATATTGTTGACGTATTGTTTGAGATACTCTGTGATGGTATGGTGCATGCGTTCGATTCCGCCCATAGATTGAGGGTGGTACGCGGAAGATGCGTATTTTTCTATTTTAAATATTTTTGCAAATTCTGATAAGAGTTTATTTTGGAAGTGCGACCCTTGATCCGTTACGATGATTCGTGGGGGTCCAAAATATGCTATAACTTTATCCATAAGAGACTTGGCTACTTCGTTGGCATTTGCTAGTTTTACTGGTGAGAGAACTATGAATTTCGTTAACCAGCATTGGACCGTTAAAATGTACCTATTACCTTCATACGTAGGTTTCAGTGGTCCATAGAAATCCAACGATATTTTATCAAAGGCTCTGCTTGGAGTGTCAGTTATTACTAACGGAAGTCTGGTTTTAACTCGTACTAGTTTCTGGACACGACAATCTTCGCATCCCAAAACAAACTGGTGTATATCTGGTCTCATGTTTCTCCAATAAAATTCTCTGGATATCTTATTGTAGGTTTTGTTGATTCCTCTGTGACCTCCTATCGATGCTACATGAAATTCTTTTATCAATTTATATCTGTCCTCTACTGGCGGGACAGGTAGGTTGTTTAAAAATAGTACAATTGTTACGTTCGTTTTTTGAAAGCATCTGTTGCAATAATCTATGAGGTAGTCCCATTCGTTTTGTGTCATTATTTGTAAATCTTGCACTAGTCCTAACGTGTTAATTTTGTTAGTTAAAATAACCTGTTTTAAACGGTTGATGGCTTTTTTCAAATCTAATTTGAGTGGTTTGTTATGCATGTGATGCTTGATAAAAATATACATAATCACTACATTTTGGATTTTGGTAATTTCTACTTGGCCTATAGAAGGTTGAGACAATGCTAATGCTTCTTGAATTATGAATTGTCGTTCAGTTAATGCATCAATTACTTCTGTGTTACAAATAAGGTCTGTCGTTAATAAACAAGCTAAGTTTTCTTGAAATGCGAACGGATGACATTTTAGTTTAAGTACGTGAGTGAATGGAGGGCTAATGGAGTTGTTTGGAACTGCCCATGGTGGTTTTTTTGGTGGTCGTGCATTCTGTACAAGATGCGGGACTAAGGTTTTACTTATGTTTCCTGCTATTTTTTGGGAATTATGAATTTGTTCAGAATGATTTGAGTTGTTTTCTGACGGTGCTGTGTCCGGTTGATTATGCAGGGGATCGGGTCCTTGAAGTGGTGGTGGAGAGGTGTTGTTATCATCCTTGTCTATGTCCTGGTTGATGAATGAGGTTTTACTTAAATTTACTTCATGTCGTTTAATATAAGGTGTGAAGTGATTACCGGTGAGGTGGAGGTGTATAAAACCTTCGTTTGAGTCTGCTAGATATAAATTGTACTGCATATTTCCGAAATCATTTACATAGTGTACGCAGATGTTTTGATTGTAGGTATGTGTGAATATATATAAACAATCAGCATCGCCATAGGCTGTATTTGAGCTCAATATGGCTGCTACGTTTGAGGGATCTCCGCAGTTTCGCATTGCTGGGGAGTTTAACAACTTACGCCGTAATTCAGTTGCTGAGACTTTTAGCTCGCATAGTTTGATTAGGCAATAGAATAAGCAGTTGCCCGGTGGGTCTGCTGGTATATCGTAGGATTCAATCAAATCTGCGTGTGGTTCACTACATGTTGGACTTGGTTCATATACTCTAAATCTGCCTCTGTAGGACTCTGTGGAAGGAGTTTTTCCTTGTGATTCTTCTTTTCGCGGGACATAGTCGAAGTTTTCTACATTGTCAATGTTTGAAGGACCTTGATCAAAAAATGGGTCATCCAATATTGGAGGATCTATTGGATCTATTTCATAGCTATTTGGTAATATATGTTCGTCCGAGCAATTCGATTCTTTTGAACTTGATTTACTGGAACTCAAGTCAGAATTGTCTTCGTTTGGGACGACAGTTGGTTCATACGTCGGAGATCTATGTTTAGCGTGTTCTTCATGTTTACGATGTGTTTTTTCCATATGTTTGTTTACTGGAGTGACGAAGGATACTTCTGGTTTTGAGTGACTAACTGGATTTTCTGCGTTCGCTGCGATCTTTGGGACTGGTTTTTCTATTAATTCTGGGTGTTTTTCCCATATGTCAACTTCAATTCCTTTTCTGCTATCAGTTTCTTTTTTCTTAATGTTAACTAACAAATTTAAATTGTCTCTATCTAAAATTTCCTTTATTTGGGTTGAAATGTCGGGTTCCTGAATTTCCCTATTGACTGAAAGAATTGAGGATGAATCTGAGTGTGTGTTAGGTACTGAGAAATAACTTGGTTCAGTTTGAGTGCCTCTAGTAGTATGATCGTAAATTATTTTTGGTTTTTGTGTGTTTGGTGCTGGGCGGTCGCTTTCTCCTTGTATGTTTAACGGAGTGCTCGTTGCTTTTACATTTTTTGTTAAATTTTTATCTTTGCAGATGTATGCCATTTTTTGACCACTAATTGCTTGGCTGATTATTACATCTGTGGTTGACTTTTCGTTGGCTGTGCTGGACGTGGTTGACTCGTGTTTGCTCGATATTTTTTCTTTTTCTAATGATAAGGCTAGAGTGTGTAAAATTCTTTGTTTTTCTTCTTCTGGGAGTACAAATGACTGTTTAATAGGGACTAGACGTACGTTGCCAAGAATACAGTCGTATTCGATGGTGTCGCAATAGTCCGGTGAATATAGATTCGTTTCTTCATCGAGGGTTAGCCACTGGACATCTATTTTCTTTTTATTCTCTACTATGTCGTTCCTTGTTTTGCATAGATAAAAGTTGTTATGTTCGTTTCGGATGGCTAAAAATTCGTTTTTATAATAAATGATATTTTTTGAATTTTGTTGAGCTTCCTGCGTGATGATTGGTTTAACTTCTTTTTTTGCGTATTTTGTTGGAACTTCAATTTGATTATGTACATAGTTTGCTGTTGGATCTACTTCTTCCTGTAACTTACGTTTACTTGCTGTACGGGCCATTAGGATTCTGGCTGGTGGACTATTTTCTTCGCCGTATAATTTGCTGGAGTTTGCTTGTTTTTCTGCTAGTGCATATAGTTCTACTCGGGGTTTCTCTGGATTTTCTTCATTTGCTTTGATGATTGGATTGCGCGAAAGTGCGTCCGCATGTGAATTCTTGTCTCCTGGGCGATAGATTACACTGAAATTATAACCTCTGAGAGCTGCTTTCAGTCTGTTGAACCTGAGGTCTGTTTTTTCGCTAGTAAGGAAGTGTTTGAGAGGTTCGTGATCCTGTAACGACTGTAAAGTGTTTACCGTAAAGGTATGGTGAAAACTGTTCTTTAGCGAATACTACTGCTAACAATTCTTTATCATAAGTTGGGTAGAGAAGTTCACTGCCTTTAAGACAACGTGATGCATAGGCGCAAGGTCTATCCTTCCCTAGTTGGCCTTGACTAAGGATAGCGCCTATTGCAAAATCGGAAGCGTCAGTTGTGACTATAAATGGTTTTTCGAGATCTGGTGCTTGTAGTATTGGTTCTTTGCATAATTCGTCACGAAGTTTTTCAAATGCATCATTTTCTGTTTTAGTCCATGTAAACTTCTTAGTCTTCTTTAGTAATTTATTTAGTGGGTTTGCAATTTTAGCGAAATTTTCAATGAATCTTCTGTAATAATTGACGAATCCTAAAAATTGTTTTACTTTTTTGGGATTTGTAGGTGTAGGGTAGTTCTTTACTGCACTAATTTTGTTTGGATCTGTTTTTATGACTCCGTTGCCTACAATGTGTCCTAATACATGTGCTTCTCTTTTCAAAAATTGACACTTTTTGGGTTCGATAGTTAAATTCGCTTCTCCTAATCTTTTCATTAGTCTTTTGAATCGAATGCCATGTTGTTCGAGGTCTTGTGCGAACACCATGACATCGTCTAAGTATATTTCTAATTCTTTTCCTTGCAGACCCGCAAGTGCTAATGCCATAGCTTTACTGAATGTTACGGTTGCGTCCTTTAACCCCATGGCCATCCTTTTATATTGATATGAGCCTGTTGGAGCAGAAAAGGCAGTTTTGGCTGCATCTTGTGCATCCATTGGGACCTGATAAAATCCTTGTTTGAGGTCAATGGCCGAGATGTAGCGGCTTGATGCTAAATTATCTAAAATGTCTGCTGTGAAGGGGAGGGGATAAAAAGATCCTACTGTGATCTCATTTAGCTTACGAAAATCCGTCACCAGTCTCCATCTTTTATTACCTTGTGCGTCCGGATGTTTTGGAATAATCCACATTGGGGAGCAGTATGGTGAATTTGATGGTTCTATGATGTCGCTCTCTAAAAGTTTATTTAGTTCTATTTCTATTTGCTGCTTAAGAGCTAAAGGGTATCTGTACTGTTTAGTTCTTACTGGCTTATCTGTGGTTGTTTGAATTTTGTGCGTAATTAGGTGCGTAGCAGGCAATGGTTCGCCGTCTAAGCCAAAAATATACGGGTTCTCTTCAATGAGACTTCTAACATGATCAAGTTCTTCTTGATTACAACCTTTGGTGTCTACTAATGAGAGAATCGTTTGTACTCTTTCTTGTTTTGATAAAGTATTTTTTATTTTATTGTCTCGGGTAAGTTTCAATATTTTTGCATGGTGTTTTTCGTCGTCCTCACCGACGTAAATGTCAGAATCTGGAATTGTGGTTTCACACTTTAATATTTTTACTTCTGGAACTTGGATCTCTACGTCTTTATATCCGGTGTTTATACACATGGCGTAAGCCTTGTCGTTGTGGTTTGAAGCTAGAAAATTGCCAAATAAAATGTCTTTGTGAATTTGTTGAAGAGGAACCCAGCCTGATTTAGCTGAGTTTTTGGAGACATTAGCGTGAATAACACGTCTCATTCTTGCCGGTATAACGAATGACTCTTTTTTGATAAATGGGAATTCTTTGTCTTTTACTCTTAAACAGTTGTTAGCTGCATCTATTTGACCATTATGGTCCTTTATGAAATCCCAACCAATCAAACCGTCTGTGTCTATTGGGAAATCAGAAGGAACAATATGCACTTTGCATAAAAAATTATGTAAAAATATCGCAGCTTCTCCAAGAGTGTAGTTTACTCCTTGGGTGACTCCGCTAATTGCTAGCTTTTTGTCTTTGTTTATAAAGGTGTCTTCTGAGAGTAATGGCTGTTTGATTATTGATATATCCGCTCCTGAGTCAACGTAAAATTTTGCTTTTCCTTGCTTTAAATGATTGCTTGTTATTTCTACCACTGGTGGTCTACGACCCGTAGATAGAAATCTTAATTTAATTACTTCATCTTCTTGGCTTCTTGGTTGATCTTTTGTGTTTTCGCTTGCCTGTGTATCAAAGTGTGACCCCTTGGTTAATTTTGAGTTCTTTGTGTCCGAGAGTGTGTGAGAAGTGAGTTGGTTTTGTTTTTCCGAAAATAATACTTCTAGACTGCTGGATCTGCTTAGATGAGATTGGTACATTGAAACTTCCGCCTGCTCGGCACCTGAGGACAGTGGCGAGCAGTCTACTAGTTTAAATTGCTACTGCTGACATTTGGCTTATTTTGAGATTTGTCTGAGTTATCATTATTAGTGGTGGCGTTTGATTGCCTGTTGTATGAACTGTGCTCCGATTGATGATTGGGGCGGCTGCTTTGCTCGTTTCTTTGTTGGAAATTACTGGTGTGATTCGATTTGGTACCGCTGGCATTGCTATCGGGCCTTTCCGCGCTGTAATTTCTATTGTAGTAGTTCCCTCGTCGATCGTTGTTGTAGTAATTGGGTCTGTGGCTGTAATTATTATTATTTACTCGCGGATTACTATTGTTATTGTAGTTTCTATCGTTGTATCGAGTACGAGGGTTCCTGTAGTCGTGCTGCTGGTTATAATTGCTCTTCTCTCGGCGAAGCCTTTCATTGACTCGACGGTCAATACAGTTGCTAATTGAATGACCTTTTCTGTTACAATAGTTGCACGTTAGTTGTGGGATGTCATTATTTCGGGTGATGTGCGGTTTTGATTGATCTACATTGGTTATCCTTAAGAGCTGCGTGGTAATACCATCAGCATCTTTTGATTCTTTGTTGGAATTTGCATTTTTGTTTTGGAGTCTGCACGCTTGTTGGCATTCGAACTGAGTAGCCCATTTCATGGCTTCTCTTAGATTCGCCGGATGTTCGCTTCTCACTTGATTGTCGAATGGTTGTTTGAGACCATACATGAATTGCTGTAGTGTTTCTCGTTCTATGGATAGTGTTTGCGATGTCTTCTCCGCTTCTGTGAGTGTCGTGTCAGCTTTGATTGAACTTAAAATTTTTCCTTTTAATGCTTGTATTCTAGAACAGAAATCGCTGACTGATTCAATGTCTTCTTGAGATATCACTCTGAGTTTACCGATAATGTCAAGAGTGCAGCCAAAGTTGCTATAGTGCGAGTATAAATCCTCTAGTAGACTTTCTACTCTGTCGTACGTAGTCAATCTATGAGCGTACGCTTCTAATGCTTTCCCAGTTAATTTGTTGGCCAATGATAGTAAAATTTTTCTTTCACTTGCCCGACCGAATGTTTCTGCCGTGTCTCTTATTGCTGCTGCAAATGTTGGAAGTGCGCCTTCTGAACCATTGAATGTTGGGATTAATTGGATAGATTGGTATAGGGACATGTTGGCTGACGGGTCGTGCCGATTTTGCTGTATTTGAACTTGCGTGTTATCAGCTGTAGGAAGAACGTCACGTTCTCTAAGATTTGGGTTTTGTTGCACATTAAACATCCAATTTTGGGCGCGAGGGCTAAAGATATCTCTTGGGACTAAAATGCAGTTTTGTGCATTTGCAGCTGCCCATGCGTCTGTAAACTCAGTAGAACTGGGATGCTTTGTGTTGGACTGATTTTGTCGATGAATATCTTTTAGTGTTTCTGATCTTTTCATGGATCCATTGGGATTGTTTCTGGCCGAATACTGCGCTCCTAGCGTTGTGACTTCTTCGATAGGTGATGCGCTCCGTTTAGCTGATTCGTTGTTGGTATGCGTTTGCTGTCTTTCCTTTGGGCTGTTTACTCGATAGTTATTTTCACTTCCGAGATCTGTGGAAATCTGTGATCTGATTGACACTCGAGAACGAGGACGTGGTGATTCTAAACGGAACTTTTGCTCTCTGGCTCGCCTGTATTTTGTAAGTTCTGCATCTGAGCTTTCCGACTCTGAATCCGCATTCGCCATTTTGTCGTGGCAAAAAACGATCTCTTCGAGAGTTGCGATAGTTGCGGCTACCGATTTCTTATCACCTTTCTTTTGAGTGAAAATTCTTTTGAAAATTTTTTCTAGTCGTTTATATTGATCGGGATCGCCGTACATCTCTTGGTGTATAATAGGATATGATGTTTCGTTTTCTATAATTTTCCGATTGCGTGGTATTGCTCCGCTGTTTGTCTGTAGTATCGTCTCAATGTTGTCATCTTGGTCAAATAGCCTTGGAAGAGCTGAGTCAGAATTTGATGCCATGGTTCTCGACGTGGCGTATCGGTGTCCTTTATTTATTTCACAAACACTGCTTATGTGCTAACTTATGTTCTAATTACCTTATGTCTAGTAAGAATGAGTTGTTTACTTATGCACGGTTGATTTACGTATGGTATGATGTAGAACATATAATCAATCGTGTTAGAGGAGAGGGGGAAAAAAAACGAAAAATAAGAGTAATTATACTTCTTGAAAGTTTGTACGCTTCTATTAGATTATTCAAAACCTTATGTGTAACGGGAAAATGTGCCCTTAAATCAGAAGGTTACTAATTATGAGTTAAAAAAACTTGCTTGTACATGTGTTTATCTTGAGTTTGGAATTGGAAGGCTGGTGAAAGGGAAAGGTAAATTTTTGGTAGAAGTGTATGTGAGTGATTTTTTTTTTTTATTCTAGGAAATAATAAAGTGAAATTTAGTTATGATCTTCTCTCCAGTTTCCTGAGGGGGCTGCACTGGGTGGGTGCAATACTTAATCTACAGTGAAAATGTAAAATGAAATGATTAAGCGTGTTTCATTCCTTCGGTTTGCCTGTCTTATGTATCTTAATTTTCTACGTATATGTTTGTAAGAATGCGGTAAAATTAAAAAAAATTATTTGGTGTGTTGAAAATATGAATACTCAGTGTGGTGATTTCTCTTCGCAACTTTCATATTTTGTCTTATTACTAACATAGTTTAGCTGGTGTGCAGCTTCGAGGCGAGGAAAATGAATATAAATTCGGTCTCGATCGTGGCTGACATCAGCACTCACTTACAAACTTATATAATCATATATGTTCAATAGCATAGATTAGATGATAAACTTTATACTTAATATAATATTGTATGCTTTCTATCTTAAATTTGAGTGGTACGGGATAATGGGGTAGACGATCTGTCTGAAATTGTACCCTTGTTGGCATGTTGCTCGAATTCCCTTTTGTTTACGATTTATTTACTTATTTCGCATTTTTCTTTTTTTTTTTTTTTGCAAGGTGCCTGTATGTAACGTTTGCCGTTAAAATGTGTTATTAATTAATAAGTGCGCGTGATATTGCACAGGTATGTTTGAAAATCTGTAGCTTTATTGGAAAGAGCGGATAAAAATCGGTGACCAACAAAGTACTGGTAAGGTTTTATGATTACATATTAGGTAGAATTGGTGGATACTTTTAAATAGTCTTGTTCGAAAACCACGCAGATTCCACGTTGTTTACATTTGTGTATGAAATTATTAACAGCACAAAACTTGCATTTAATGAAGGTGAAGCAAAAACTTATGTGTGGATCGAATTGATCTATAATGAAATCTGTGTTAATTGACGAAGTTTTCTTCCTGCCTAGGGTGTTTAAGACATATAGTTTCTCTAATTTGAGATTGGTAAAGTTCTTAAATAATGTATTAATTTTTGGAAAATAATTCAGCTGAAGATCTTTTAATGAGTCAGGAAATACTGTGTTTTCAGAGATTTGTAGGCCTAAAATGTTTAATTTATTGATGTTTGGCATGTTTCCTACCAATTGATGGAATATGGGGTTTGCATGGGTGTGGTGACTGATGTCTAATTCTAAGAGTTCCCGATTTTTGTTTATTGAGTAGTTTTCTATAAAAAGGCCATTTGGAAGACAATCTTGTTTAAACGAGAATTCAAAGATTTTTATTTTACTACTTGGCGAAAAAATGATGTTAAATAACTTTAAGGAGTGGTGGTCACGCGCGTTACTGTTAATAAATCTAAATTCAGTTAACTTGGTTGAGTTTTTTAAGGTTTCCAATATGGTCGCGATTTTCAAGTGTCTACAATTGTTTATAGTTAGTGCTTTTAAGTTTTTCAAGTTACATGCCGTTAACTGGTCAAATCTAAAGACGTCATTATCAATTACGCATAGATGATCAATTCGTTTTAAATCTAAATTCATTTCTGCTTCCTTGACTGTGTGAGATAAAACTAACTTATTTGCTTTAAAATTTTCTGAAATTAATTTAATGATGTACGCTGAGACACGAATTCCTGATAAATCTATGAAATTTACAATGACTCTGCTGGTGATTCTATTTTTTAGTACTTGATCAAAAAATTTGCCTACTGTTTCTGCTGAAATGAGGTATTTGTGACCTTTAAATTCGAAGGATTTAAACTTAAAAATTTTTGCATCTGCTATCATATTTGCAAGACCTTGTTTACAATTATATCTATCTGTACATGATTGAAAATTAAGTTTGGCGTATTTAGCGGTGGGTGGGCAATGGCAAGCTTGGTAAAAATTCCCAAAATCTTTAGCCGAAAGCATTTGGGAAAAAAGCATGAGGATTTCGGTGCAAGACATTACGCGACGTAGCTCTTCGGGTAATAGATCTGGATTGTACTCTATAGCGTTACATACTTCGTCAAAAATAAGGTATTGGTGTGGCTCTACGCTTATTGCCGACTGCAGACCTACTCTGTGTGTATATATTAAATTACGTGTACATGCTAAGCATTGAATTTGTGCGGATGCGCTGATGTCTTGGCAGGACACCAACGCGTATGTAGCATTTAATCGTTTAATCACTTTGTCCACGTTAAACTTCCTTATTTCTTTACTTTCTAGAAAATGAGTCAACTCTGTTTTTGAAATGTTGTGCCTAAAGTTGTACAATTTCAGCTTGAGTACTGGGGTATTTTCGATGAATAATATTGGTATTAAGCGCTCGTGTAGGATGGTCTCACCTGGTATGCCGTCTTTATCCATTCGCATCCTTTTTTTGATGGCTTGTCGATTGTACGAATTCGTAAATTGTAAATAATATTCATCGAAATAAATTTGTGCTAATCTCAAAGCATGGATTTCTTCATAGTCCGTCGATGCTTCGATCCGCGTTTGAATATCGGCTCTGATCGATTGGACTTTCTCTAAAGCGGTAGTCATTGCAGTTATTGACTTTTTTTTTTTTTTATATTTTTTTTTTATTTGGCCGATGTTACCCCTAAATAACCAAAATGAAGTTTTGCTTAAAATTTACTACAAGTGTTCTCTTAATAAGGCTGTACTAAATTGAAGGAATTGTAAAATAAGTGAAAAATATTTGGTTATTAATATCCTTTGACATGTGTATAATAAAACTTTAGCAATTATTGCGTAGAATGTTAACAATAATTTATATTCACATCTGTATAAGTTTGATAAGTATGTTCTTACTTGTACGTTTGAGGATATTATTTTTCGCTGAACGCGATTATTATATTATTTTACGTTTCAAGTGTCGTTCAGAAAGGGATCGGGTGTAATAAGTATAACTTAATTCAGGATTGAATTTCAAGATTTTACTGTAACGTAGTACTGCTAGTGCGAGATAAATGTTACTACTAAGAATTATTTTTCTGTTTAATTTGCTACGTGTGCTTTTTTTGCTTGCTGAGTCGTGAGAACGGTAAAACTAAGTTTAAAGTTAAAAATTGTTACTTGAGACGAGTGTAGATAAAAGCATTTTATTTTTTGACGGTTGGTTAAATTTACTTTAATATATGTTAAAACAATAATGTTAAATTGGTGTATTTCGTGTGTGATTTACATTTCCATTTGGAAGGAACAAAAAAATGGAGGCCAGTTGAAATTTTCGTTAAAACGAATAGGATAATTATTAGATGTTTCAGAGAAAAATTAAATTAAAGCTTAGTCGACAAAAAAAATTTGAAGAGGAATACATGAAATAAGTCGTTATTTTGAATTTTTTGGTTAAATTATTTTTGTTGGTTTTCTGTTGAAATTTGTTAATTTTCCTAATAAAAAAATTTTTTTTTTTAATTAGATATTGAGCTATTATTGAGAAAAAAAAATTTCTTAGATTTGCGAAATAAATTTTGTATGGTTTATTGTAATTCTTGAGAATTGTAATTTCACAGTAAATTTTGGTACACCTAGTTTGGTTTTAAAATTATATGGTTTTATTTTTTTTTTTTTTAATTGAGAACGTGCCTTGTTTTTCTGTTTTAATATTTCTATTTAATTTAAATTAATTGATTGCTATAAGGCTATTATTATGTGTTTTTTTTTGTGTGTAAAATGCATATATTTAAGTATACGCGTTCCTAAAAATGTATGCACCAAGGTGCAATTTTTGATATTGCCAAGGTTGGCTCTGCTCACGTCGCTATTTGTTTTTTTTTTGTTACTTCCGTTTAATCGCAAATTAAGTTTATTTGCTAAAACATGCAATAATTTGTTTGAATATTTGGGAGAAAATATTAATGTTAAGAAAAATCTTAACGATGAAAACGAGGGGGTTAATAAAATAACTTTTTGTCTAAGTTCGATAGAAAAAAGGAAAGAGATAAATACTTATTTGCCTTTTGCGCATGAATCTGTAGCCTGTTTCGTGATTTACTTATAAAAAAAGCTGAATGTGGATTTTGTTACAATAAAAAAGGGTGAGTTGATGAGTAGGAAAAATGTTTAATTGTTACTTGATTTGATTCTTTTTGATAAGAAAATAAAATATTTAAACTCCTGTGCTTTGTTAAAAAAAAGGAACGAGAAAAGAATTTAAGTATGATTTATAAAAATTATTTAAAACTTATAAAACTTGATATTTACATATCCAAGAAACAAGACTAAAATTGTATGTAACTTCTTTGCTAACATAAAAAAATGCGAATATTATATAAAAAAGGCGAATAATATAAAAAAAGTGAAACTTTACGGAGTTTGGTTTGATGTTTAATTTTACAACGTTGTTGACTATAAGAAAAGAAATTATATCTCGAATTAACGAAGACTATTGTTAATATGTAGGAAAAAATTACAAAATTGTGTATAATGCATAACTTCCGAGAGAATTTGTTTAGCTATGTGGAAAACTGAAAAATCAGTTGTACATGGCTTCGCAAAATTTCCCGACGGAAGCACATAACGCGCTGGTTTATATAAAAAAAGACTTTATTGTTAAAAAAAAGGTTTTACTTTTCGTTATATGGAACGATACAGTCCACCGAAAACCCTTGCTTGTCTCTGTGGAAAAAGGAAAATTCCATAGTACATCGACTCGCAAGATGTCATCGGAAGAGCAGATCTTTTTTTTTGTGAAATACTGGTAAAATATTTATAACTCCAAGTTTCATCAAAATTTATTAAAAACTGCTACAAATTAAATAATATTTGAACTGAACATTAATAATTATTTATCATTAATTTTAAAACGTTAAATATTTATAAAAGGTTTTATTGTTTTGCTCGCGATTTTTATTTGCTAATACACAGTATAAATAGTTTTAAGGAGTTTTATTATAAAAACTTTCAATTGCGCGAGAAATTACTAATGACATTTGTTAAATGGGCAAAAAAAAGGAGAATTTTATGCTTTTTCAACGATGATCGACTATGATTCACTACTACATGTACCTTATTTTAGTAAAAGAATTAATTATTCAGATGTGTAATTCACTTTTAATATTAATATTTTTTGATGAGGATAAATTTACCTATGATATATATCTGATTTCTGTAATTTTTATGTTTTAAATTATTAACAGTGAAATAATATAAAAAATTTTGACGTGAACAATGTGCAATGAGCGATATGTAACAGATAAATGTACAGGGAAAAGCAAAAAATTCTAACAGTAGTGATCCTATAATAATAATTAACTTTATCAATGAGAAGAGAAGAAAATATAAATAACTCTTACCTTCTTAGTTGTTGCAGGAATTGTAATATATATATATATCTATATATATAATTATATATATGTATAATCTGTTAATATTGTTTTTTTTTTTTTATTACCCGTAATACACTCGGACTGAATTAATTAAATTATTGTAACTGACCTATTTTCGTGTGATTTACACATAGTGTTTGAATACAGTTATATGAAAAACTTGCACGATAGACGTATGTTTGAAATTAAATATAAGCTGCTTACACGAGTCACTATTTATTATTGTTGTTAACAATCATAATTTGTCACTGTTATATATATATTTGTTATATTATTATTATTTTGTATTGTTTTATATTACAATTATTGTTAATTTTAACTTGAATTTCTATTGTAACTGTTTCCGCGAATCGCGATGCACTTGATTCTATTTTTTAATACATTTTTTTTTTTTTTTTAATTGGAGAAAAATGGGAAAAAAGGAAGATTTGTGTTTATTTTTCTAATTTTTGTGAGCTATATGTTTTGTAACCAGTGAATTCCATTTTATTACCTTAACCTGTCAATCCAGGTGAATGGAAATGGGGAAAACCCCGGTAAACTCCGTTCATGAAGGATAAAGTATCAATGAAATTTCTGGTTTCTGTTTATTTAATAAAAGGAAATATAAAAAATGGATTTTAGCTGGTTAACTTGGGAAAATGGGATAGGTTTAGGATTTCTCCAAAAGGTTAATTTTTATGCTGCACCCGCGTTTATCCGTCGAAAACTTTCGCGCGTATCAGGTCGATAGAAGAAAAAAGAATTTTTGGCAAGTTTCCCCGTTACCGAACAAACTGATTGCGATGACGACTCTCGCCTAACTGACTAATATGCGACACACGGATGCACGGTGATGCACTTTTTCTTCTCGGCGTTTGAGATAAGGGAGCGTAGAGGGTCAACTTACGGATGAGGTGATAAAATAATAACGTATTATAAGTATACGTGCGAGAGAGACACGAGTTTGGAGAAGAGATATTTTCTTGGTACAATGTATATTGTTAAAGACTTCCATGCGTATATAGTAATGGTTGAGAGACAACGAGAGGAGAGGAGAGTAGTGCATCGGTTTGCATTTTCTTGATAACGTACTTATTACTCGGACTTGAAACTATATTAATTTTCTAATCTGAAATTTATTTGTTAATGCAATTGCGCGTACTTTCCGTTTATTATTGCTTTTTGATTAATTTTAATGATGTATTTTGGTAATAATTGTAAATTGTTCATAATCTCAAAAGTTTATCTAAATTATTAAAGTAATGTTTGAAATTCAAATCTTGTCTAAAATTTTATAAAAAAATTTTTGGTTAATCTATTTTTCTTGTAGCTTTTGTTACGGTTGCAATAATAGAATAATAAAAAAAAAGGGAATTGAAGTTAGTAATTGTCAACTGTACCTAGAATGTCTATTAAGACTTATAATTTGCAATATTATATGGATGATATAAGTACTAAATTATTGAGAAAAAAAAAGGATAATAGTGATTTGTTATTAATCTATGAGTATAGCAACTCGGTTACTTATTTCTTATTAAAAAAGTAGAAAAGATAAATTGACGAAGAGAAATCACGTAAAGGTATCAAATTTTATACTTTGTTATCATTCTTTTTTTTTTTGTGAGTTTTCCGCGTTTTTATAATTTCTATAAGGATAGTAAAATTATTAGTTTTTCGTAGTGGCATATTATGCATGCTTCTGTGTAAAAATAAAATGATTTTAATTAATAACGACAAGCAAACCGAGAAAAAAAACACGCTAAATTAAAATTTACATAATAATGGTAATTATATTGCTTACCTGAATGCTGGTGGTGAGGTTGTTGCGCCAAAAAGCCATGTTCGAAAAGGAGAAAAAAAACAGAAAAAAAACTTGCTTTGTTTTGTCAAACAAAGGTATTTCTTATACAAAAACGCGCACTGAATTTACTTGATTAAATTGTACCGATATTGAAGATAAAACTCTGGGACTCGCGATTGAAAGTACAAGGAAAATTTCTAATTTTTGATGAAATTTTGAAAAATGAGTAAAATGAATTTATTAAAAAATTAACCCAGATGTGACACTGGCCGTACTAGGATCAAGAGTACCGCTGTCACCAATTTAAAGAGTCTATATCTGTTACGTGGGGTTGGTCGCTCTTGACCTTCGGGATAGTATCACGGGTTAATAAGTGAGTACGAGAGTATAGGTATGAATCGTTTATTTGATCGTCCCGAGGGACACGTCTACTAACTACAAAAGGTGGAAAGCGAGTGTCTCGCTAGTCCGCGTGTCCATTGAGGATGGACCATCAAAATCCTTATCATTCGCACAGTGGGGGTAAATATGTTCCCAGGTGCTTGTCTTACATGCTGAGTGCCGACTCAGCATGTGAACACTAAGTTGCGCGAGTTCTCGGAACTCACGTGACAATATGTATTCAAATTACAATTACAAATTATAAAATTCGCAATTTTAGTTAAACGAAACTACAAACTGAAATGATTTCAACCTTAGCCGTCCTTATTCTGATATAAACTTAGCTCAAGCATAGACGTGGTAACCTATAATCATCTGGGAAATGTTGCCATAAGATGATTCTAATGCATGCATTCCGTAAATGTTGAAGTTAGTGATCCCTGGTCTATACAACTTCATTATAAATTACTGCTGCATAATAAAAATGCGAAAGATTGTCACCCGCCGAGTATTTGCCAAGTCAAATCGAAAGATATAGGCCAAACTGAAGTATCTTTAATATGCTGATCGAGATACGATTGCTTTTTTACATTCATAAACGGCAGGAGCATCATCATATTCTGAGGTCAAAATCAATACGGAGAAGCAAGTAGAAATTTTAGCAGATGGTCAACAAACAAAGAGAAGAACCGATAAACATGACTGAAACTAGAAGATAACTGAGTCAGAGAAATATTTATCAATTTTGATAAGGAAATACAGATGCGAAGAATTGAATAATATTGCAACCTGTGATTTTCCGCATTTCCATATAAAATTATTTAATATCAGTTTGAATGCTTTGATCCTGGCAACAACCAGACTGTCGGGGATCCGTTAAAAAAAAGAAGGAATGATATGACGAAAAATCCACTTGTCGAGCAAAGCGTACTGTCTATATACTTATGCTACCAGAAAAGTAGTTTTCGCAATTCCAGGAGTATTTGAAATGGACCTACGAAGCGACCGGAAACAAAGTCAGTCAGCTCTATTTCCCAATCTAATGGTCTTTAATAAGCTTGATCATATTCTCGCGTGCTATCTTAAACGGATTGTGTAATCCAGGACATAGATTTGTTTTTAACCCTTTGAATGGTGCAGCTTCTTTTACTTTTCGTGCTGAAAATGGCAGGAAAAGAAAATTAAGAATTCGACAGTCATTCAATCGATTAATTACTATTGACTCGTATATGTCAGTCACCGCGGCGATGAATTAGCAGAAGAAAAAGAAAAAATAAAAAAAATTAATATAAATTCAATTGATCTGCCACAGCAGATGTATTATTACTTTGGATCAAACTGCATCACCGGGAAAAAATTGCTGGACATCATCAGGCATGAGTGCGAGAAATTTAAAGTGTAAACTTAATGTGAGGAGAAAACATTAATGTGTTTAAAAATTTATATTTGACATTAATATCTTCTTTACATTAGGATTACACTTTAAACTTCTCGCACTCATGCATGATGAGGTTTGCAAATTTAGCAGACGAAACATCGTAATTTACAATCTGTATTTGCATGGTTTTCTATTTTAATACCACGTTTTGACCCTCAGAGAATGTATCCCAAAAATATTGAAATATTGCTATGTTTTCGATTGAAAATTAAATACACATCAATTATAATTAAAAATATTATTTTTTGTTAAAATCTCCAAAATCTTTTAACGCTTAGAGGGAAAGGAAAACTCCGGAAGTGGAAAAGTGCACCATATGGTGTCATTCCGATCCTCTATAAAGGTTAAAATTTTTTTGGTGAATTTTGTTCAGAAATTTAAATTACTTTTTTTGAACAAAAGTTTTGGGTTCACATATCCTTAAAAATGACCGATCGCTGCATAGGTATAATAAGTATACGTATATCGTCACTACTTTTCTAAGTCAGTGTAAAAATCCTTCTACATCCCCTCCTCAACGTCAGTTTAATATTTTCAATGCCTTTTTCCAAAGAGTCATGGAACGTTTTCATCACTCAATATATATACAACAATTTGATGAACTTACTCACTCAACAAAACCAAACTTGGTAAAAGATAAAATATACTCACGTAACAATAACGAAAAGGGCACATATGTGATACGTAAAACTAAAATAAAGCGTATCGAATCCAATGATGAATACTATCGACATCATATCAACAATCGAGCCATGAAATATAATAAAAAATATATTCTCTTCAAATTTTTTGTTGAAATACTTTATCAATCTTGGTTTATCTTCGAGACGCGTTTCGTTGAGTGGTACAAAAATGTCTAAAACGTGTAACGTGAATGGTAACATACTGTACGCTCCTACTGCCATGAACATGTACACTACGTCCGAGTGTTACGAAAATTTTATTTATTTTTTTTTTTTTATATTAACAATTATTACATAAAGATAATCATATTTAAACCACCTGTGTAAAAAGTATTTATTTTATTCGCTCGATCCGAATAGTCACGGAGAATTTCTAAATTCTCATCCTTGTGCACTTGGAAATCGTATTTTATCTTCTCCAAGACCATTTTTATCTGAAATTAATATTATTGATTGATCGAAATACAATTTTTTAACGTTATTTTTTATTTTTCAGCTAATAAAATATTTAAATAGTCTGTTGGAGAATTTTTTTTAAAGGAATTATTATTCGATGATGAGAACTATAAAATTTGGATAATAATATAAGATTGGACTTTTTAATAAAAATTATTTTTATTTTTATTAGCAAATTATTTTTAGTTATTTGCACAACGTATCGTTACTTTACTGAATTTTGAAGATTGAAAACTTTATTTTATCATATCGAAACAATCATATTCACAAAATAAAGAATAACTATATAGTCAAATTTTTTCAATGTATCAATTTTTATGTATCTGTTGATTATCTTTATGTTGAAAAAAAGGAAAATTTGAAATTTATTTGGTAACAATAATATCAATATTTCATTAGTAACATAAATAACTGAATATTATATTTTTAAAAATATGTCGACATTCACAATTTTATCAACATTTCGTGTTGACAGTTTTCAACGCATTTTAGGGAAAAATTAATTAAAAAAAATTAATTAAATGTTCGAATTAAAAAAAGTTTAGTCATTTTCCTATTAAAGATTCCGATTTTTTAATTATAATAATATTAAGTAAAAGTAGTAAAAATGATTTTAATGAAGAAAAAACCTCCTGCTTCTTCGCTACTGCGTACACGGTTTTTAAAAAAAATTGACAATAGTACAACATCGACGGAAGTCCTGCAACGAAGTATTTAAAATTATGCCGTATCTCGAACATTTTAGCTGACTGAAAAAAAATATTACCAATCAGAACAGTAAAAAAAACAAATTATAAGTAATATAACACTATAAAAATTATATATGTATATGTAAGAAAAAAAATTTAGTGATTTCAATAAAATTTATTCATAATTTATCAATTATTTTTATTTATTATACTAATAATCAATTAATTCAATAATCTTCTTAAATACGTATAAACAAAATTTCAACAAATTACGTCCAAAATAATATTTGCTTAACAGTTAATGATAAATATTTTTTTATTTTGTTTTCTCTCTAAAAATAGCTTGAATTAACAAAAAAAATATATCGAATTCGATAAATTTAATTTCAGTATTAAAAAATCACTTGTGGTACAACGATCGATAAGACAGCCAATATCAAGACAGATTGATTGAAAATTTTCGAAATCAAATTCTGATACGGCCATATTCCAGAAAACGTTAAATATCTGTTCGAACGAATGTAATACGAACTCGATAGCACATCCATATCTTTCTATTTTATTTTACTGTATTGCGCTTACTCAACTTTTTTTTTACTTTCTACACACAAAAAAAAAGGTAAAACACTATTTTTATTCTTATATACACCGTATACATCCCTGCATCAATAATTCCATTTGCATTTATGCGAAACGCCGTATACACGTGCGTCATTCGCTGTACAATGTAACTATATAATTTTGGGCTATTTGCATACTTGATCAAAAAAAAAAAAAAATAGATCAACTGTATGCGTGCATCGCGCTAATCCCGAAGTGCAATGTCACTTATTCGCATCGAGATTTAAACGATCGTTTTATTTTTATTCTCGTAAATAAAGAAGAAGTAATAAAATTTAGTCATTGAAATACGAAAATCTTTCCATGTTTTTGTTATAATACACGAAGGAAGAAGAAGAAAAAAAAAAACCTGATTTTCATGACATAAAAATTACGAACACAGGACACGCGCGTAACGATCGTTATTACGCACAGATATATGTACATATACTTTAACCTTTCGAAGTAAAAGGTAAACAATGGGAATTAACGTGAGTGTATAACGTATGTATATGCAATAATTCATATATTATCCTTAGAAAAAAAAGAAACATGATTTACGTCCACATATCACACAAATTGTCGAATAAAACGTCCACTTTTGCCAGCGCGAACGGAAAATTCAAATGTATACGTATACATAATGTAATTTAATCGTAATGAACAATTTTTACGCCTTGAAGCGGACGACTTGATTATGCAAAGAAAAAAAAAGAAAAAAAATTTGCAATTTACAGATCGTAAAATATTTTGACCGTCAGATCGGTATGAGCGATAAGCTGCTCATTCTGCGTACAACAATATCGTCTCTTCCTCGTACATTTAAAATGAAAATTTTCTGTTTTATTTTTCTCTTATGATTTAGCAAAATTCTTTTAAACGAAATTAAAAATCGAATTTTAAAGGAAAAAAAAATATAATGAAATTTGTTACAGATAAATTGCTAAATCGTATGCGTGTATGTGTGTTTAGGAATAAAGACAAAAGAATGAATGGATTTGTGGGACGGAAAACAAAATGTTACATCGCTAATGTTATACCGAACAAAATGAAGTGCAATTAAGTTTACCAAAATGTTGTGTAATAAAATTAACTAACAACGATCTTAATTACTTTGAGAAGATTTGAACTGTGTATGTATATATATATATATCTCGTTTGTTAGGTAATACACCTGTTTGGAATGTGTGAAATCGGTTTCAATGGAAATCTAATTGTATAATGTTGTTATCGATAGGTTTTCGAAAACGAATCGATTGTTCTTTTTTTGTTTCTTACATTCTACGTACTTTTAATCACTAAAATATGGACATTAAATTTTATCAGTTTTTTTTTTAAATAGAAATTTTTTTTTCATTATCGAAGGAATCGATGTCGTGGGTCATTATTAAATAAATGAACTATTATTTATTTAATTTAGTTGTATAACGTTTCGTCTACTTGATTGACAGACCTCTTCAAGTATATTCAAGTGTAAGAAACAAACAAATAAGCCCAGATAGATATCGTCAAATGAAAATTTTTTTTTTTTTTATAATATTTTGTCGATTTTTATGAAATACTTTTCATAGATGTTTAGAAACATTTGAAAGAAATTGTTTTTTAAATTAATAAAACGAAATTTCGATTTTTTACAATATAATTATTTTTTAATGTAAGACTTTTGATTTTTCCGAAAGACACACTGAAAAATAAGTTCAATATGAAATTTTTTAATTTTAATTTTTTTTTCGTTGAATACACGTTTTAAATAATATTTGTTTATAAGCAAAAAAATGTTTGTAGTTGCAAAATGCAGTGTCTTTTATTCAATCAAAATTTCACGAATTCTTATAATAAATATTTCTTTGTCTCTAACAAATAATTTCTCAAAGGTATTCAACAAAACATTTTATTAGTTTTCGCCACACATCTGCTTAGTTCAGTAAATTTGCGCATTATATATGTCTATACATTCGACATCTCCATATTAACGTATTCCAATAACTGCAGAAAAAAATTTTTAAATATAAAATTAGACATTTCAACGAAAATAACAATTTTTTAGATTAGGAATGCTTTTAACATAATATCCAAGTTTACAAAATATTTAAAAATTTATTATTATAAGAATTTTAAAAATTAATAAAAAAATGTATTATTGAACATCAAACATTATAGAGAATTTTCCTATATGACTGAAAAATCTATATAAATAATAATTTTATAAACATTAATAAAAAATAAGTCTCATTTTAATCGTATACCATATTCGAAAAAGTATACGTGTCTCAAAAAATCATAAATAAAAAATAAATAAACAGAAAATTCCAAACAGTATTTACAACGCAATATCCTATATATAGACGTTACAAAAGCCATAAATAAAAATTTTAAAAATTAATAAAAAGATTCTATTATCAATTGAAAACTGCAGGCATTACAGAAAATATTCCTATACACTTGTCTAAAAAATAAATCATAAATAATGATTTCGAAAAAATTTTGTTTGCAATGTAGATTTATCAATATGCGCGATCAACGCACTATAGAATTCCTCATAGATTAATCAAATGGAAAACGCGACATTGTTTATACGTATCCAGGTTTTTTTTCTTTATCACGAACAATCGCATTTCTTTTTACGTAATTTTCAAAAATAAAAAAATACGTATACGTGTATGTATAAATTGTTCGAGCGTTTTTTCTTTATAGTTACAGTTCATTGTTTAATTTACATTCGAAGTCAATGGCTTTTCCATGTCTATTGTGAATCAAACGTAACGATTTAAGTTTTTTCCCCTCTGTCTCTTTTCTTCGTATACACATGTAACACCTGTCATTTCTGTAAATAAATAATAATATTATAAATATATCCCATTCTAATCGTATATACGAATACTCGAAGTCTCCTCCGTAGAATGCAACAGCAGACTGGATTTTTGGATTTTCAGTATAAATACATACGCGTATAAGAAAAAATATCGTTGCCTTAGTGCAATAAGGTTTGAATTCAACTTTTTATTTCAAAAAGTGTCCGATTCCAATATTTTATTCAGCAAGGTTCCAACTCAAATGTTTCTTCAAATAGGGTACGATTCAAGTATTTTTTCCAATAGGTTTAAATACACTTATTCATTTTGTTACTCTAAGAAATTGTGAAGGCACCTTAATTTTCAAATAATTATTACTACTTAATACTTTTTTTAATAATAGTCGTCATTTCATAGGAGGTCATAAGTGATAAAATGTCTATGATTTTTGACATAATGTCGGCAGGATGAAAGGAACAAATCTATTTTGTCAATAAAAAGAAAATCAAATTAAAAGAAAATGTGCCGAGGCGCAAAAATTTGTAAGAGTATAACAAAATTAATAAGTGCAATTGGAACCTTTTTAAAAAAAATTTGAAGAAAAATTTCAGTTGGAACTTTATTGAATAAAATTCTAAATAAAAAATTATATTTATCTATTTTTTACTAATTAATTTTTCTATTTTTTTACAATAAATTGGCCAATATAATATTTGCCTATAATATAAGTGGTTTCTCAGATACCCTGTGGTAAGTCTATTGTAGAAGACAATCACACTACGAAGAAAATTTTTAAATAAAAGTTAATAATAATATATTTTGTTTAAGAAATTATGTAACGTCTATAATTATTATGAAAAAAGATGATATTAAATTTAGAAACGAGGTACGGAGATTTTGATATCTGTATTCTCACATATATTTTTTAGTTATGTTTTTCGACATAAAAAAACTATAACAACTGTTAATACTGAATATTTTTTTTTTCAATTTTAACCCCGAGGTTCTTCTTTTTAACTATAAAAAATAATAAAATATTAATTACAAGAAAGTAAAAATAAAATAAAACGAAAAAAAATTTAGTTCTTGCAACAAACTTTTATTAAATAGTAATTGACAATTTTTTCCACAATCAAACAGGGGGTTGGCGAGGGAAACCCCCTTAGTATATACAGATATATCTGTGAAACAAAAAACAAAAATTGCGAAAAGCAGATTTAAAGAACAATCGAGTAACGTAAGAACGAAGAAAGAAAAGAAACCCATTCATCGGTCTCTCTTAAACACACACACATGATCCTGAGTTTAACTCATAAATAAACCGGTATGCATATATATATATATATAGTAAGATGTTATTTCGCCTTTTCTCTCTTTCTTTTTCGACGTGGAAGTCCGTCGACCCTGAAATCCACAAGTGAATTACAAAACTTTACGCATAATCTGACCCGCACACGAGATGACAATATATCGGGCGCATTCAAACCTTCGTGGGAATCTAATGAAACATCTGAATACAAAGTAGCGTCACGAATATTTTTCTTGTTTTTTTTTCTTACTTATAAAGATATGAACCATTGCGTATTATATGCTTGAGAGCAAAAAAAAATGCTTCACCCACATTTCATTACGATTCGTCACGTTCGGAACATCCGGCGCCTGATTTTGCTTTTTTTTTCTCTTCTTATCGTGACGATGTTGTGCATTTTTTTGCATTAACTTTAGCTTATGTGTGTATGTATCGAAGTTTTGGGATTCGTCGGGTGCGTAATGAAATATTTCGTCTGATTAGTCCGTGTGTCAGAAGAATTTTTTTTTTGTTTTGGATTGGAGCGAATTACTGCAAGACAATTTGTGTGTATAATTGCAATAACAAATTTTTTAATTTAATTTTACAAGTTTTTATTTTCAAGTCGAAATATAAAAATAATTTAATATAATTTGTATAATAATTTCTTAAAGTTTATTTATTAAATTTAGTTTACTGAAATTGGAATTGCTGTTGATGTTGATCATATTTATTTTAATAATTTTAGAAACATAATTTAATGATATTAGTGAATTTAGTATTTAAATTGAATGTAATTATTAATTCTGTAAATTTAATGAAATACTTTCGGAGTTCATCAGAAAATAAACTGTTATTCGAAATTTTGGATTTTAATCAATCATCAACTGAATTATACATAAATACCTATATGAAATATTTTACCGATTCGTAAAACTTATTTTGATAAAAAATTAATTATTTAATTAATCAGCTGGTTCGTTACGCTGATATTATTTATGTTACATATATGTTGAGGAAGGCGGTCGATGCAAATTTGTTAAAAATATAAATAATTAAATGAATATGTAAATATTTAAATAAATAATTAAATATATAAGTAAATATAAATAAAAACTATATAAGCATATACGTTATAAATAAATAAATAAATAATTAAATAAATAAATAAATATGTAAATAAATACACAATTTGCCAAAAATTGTAACATATAGTTTGACATAATTATGAATAACATACAACCCATAATACACTCGAGTCAACAAAAGAAACATATATAGGTCACTTTATTCGAGGTTTCGTATATTTAACCATGAATAATTTAAAAAAAAAAGAGAGAGAAAGAGAGAGAATCCGATGCCAATATTTTCTTATACCAATAAAAGTATATACCCATCCACTCTCTTCTCTTACGAATGTCTCGTACAATGTAAGCACCTGCAAAATTACCCAAACAATCGAGTTGTATACACTTTATATTCTCGGGTTAAATTAAACACGCCCAATATATATAAAGATCATCTATAAATCCCTTTCGGGAAAGAAAAAAAAAACGTGATATATTGTATGTGCATAATGTGCGTCAATATTGTGTATACATTTCTTAAACGGCAGCTGATAAGAATTAACAAAGACACTTCTGGCATATACGTATATATATATACACAGACAACCGTGAAGTTATTCTGTACTCGAATGTACAATGTAACGTTTGGGCAATTAAAATGTATCTGCGTGTTTTAAAAAAATGAAGGAGGGAAATAATCGAGGGCAATACCGAATAAGATCGGATTATTCTTTGTATTTATTTTAACCATGATTAAAATATGATTTATAATGCAATGTGTGTGCATTGTGTATAAAGATAGTAAAATCTTCGTGACGTAGAATGATATTGATGCGGTGTAGCTTGGATGGTATAGCGTTTGGTATATAATACTTTATTTTTTATTTATTCAATTATTTATTTATTTATTTAAATTACATTTATTTATATATTTATTTATTTATTTATAGCATTGCGAACGATTTGTCCTTTATAAAAAGTAGAAAAGATAGTACTTTCTTGTAGCTATCTCGTTTTAAACATATAGATATTTTTATAATACGTTATTTTACTAACATATAAATTATTAACTGTAATTATACGTACGTTGTAGGGAAGGATGTTGATGAACATGGCTTCAGGCTGAAATGTCACGGTATTATTTTTTTTTATTATTCAATTTTAGGGCTGAAAATTGTAAATAATTTCATAAAAATCCGTTGAGGAACATGAAAATTATTCGGTTCGATGATACACGAACATTTGTAACCATTTTGTTCAATTCGGATGTAGAAACCCAAAAAAACTGAAGTGTACCGAGTTTCGTTCAAATCGATTGGAAAAAAAACAAGAAAATTATTTGATTTGATCATGTATATACGATATAAAGACAAAATTGCAACCGTACTTTTTTATAATATATGATATATATATACAGTACCGCTTAACCGTTTAAACCAAAATTATTATTTTGCATAATAATCTTAAATAAAGATTAAATCTGCTTAAATAAAAAAAAATGATTATTGAAAAACCTCTCTCTTATATATAACCTGATTTTATTACATTAATTACTTAAGTACTGAGTGTCAGATATTTCGCATATCTAAGGCGTCGCAACTATTAATTATATATGGATGGAAAAAGACCATCGAAACATGGTCAAATGAAATTATTTCGTTTGTTCATTACGACCGGCACAATTTCCTCTCCTAATATAACAAAACACCGGACGACTGTAAATGCTGTAAATAAAATTGAAAGGTTTTATTTATCAACAATCTAATTGTGTACTGAATTTCATACTAAAATATCCTTGGGATTTCCAGAACCATCCATTTTATCAACAACACTCGAGTCTAATCCATCCACTTGTGGTTAAGGAGATGTGACACCCAAATTACAGGAACCTACCTCTAAAATCCCAAAATTTAAAAAACTAATGGAATTAAAAATCTGAAAAAATTTACAGATGTTGAAAGCAAATAGAATACCGTTACAGAGCGATTTTTTCATAATAATTAATTTAAAATAAAATTAATTATATAGAAATAACCATTTTTTGGTCGGTAATATGTAGTTAGAAACAATGCTGCACGCTGCTCAAAAATCTCGTTGATTTATTGATAAAAAAATTTGAAAAAATTCATAGACTATCTTTAATGTAAATACAACACCGTTGCAGAGCGTTTTTTCGATAAAGTATACTGTTCGCTTAAGAAAAAATAAATAGTCATTCTGTGTTAATGGATTTACATCTCCTTAAGTACACATTTTTCCTACGACTTTTCTCAAAAACGCAATAATATTTAGGTTTCAAATTCAGCACACATGTCACATTATCGATAAACGAAGGCGTTTATTTTCTTATTTTTCCATAAACTGTTATATTTACAGATTTATTACCAATTATATCGCGTATGTCGGTAAGGTAGGGAGGATAGATATTACCCACGGCACTTCGTTAATTACAGACACTAATTGTCCAGATTTAAGAAATGTGCTTAAAAAATTGTATTCTTCAGATTATATAATAATAAAAATATTGATCAAAGTATTATCAAACAATATAATTAATAATTTCAGTGAGTGTTCAGTGGTGTCGGTAGTTTGCGTTTTTGGAGCAGATTTTTTTGTACAAATTTATTTGTAATATCTTTTTCATTTTCCGTAATCTTGTCCGATTCGTTAGTAATCTTGTAAGTCTTTCATTTTGACTGTAATAATTGGAATTACAATTAAATATAATCATATTCTCGAACGTATAACACTAAAAGCTTACATTTTCTCGAAACCCATCGTATATATAATTCAATAAAGTTTTGTTCTTTTTCTAAAAAGCACTTTCGAGAGTTCCCAATTAAATGGTATGTATTTAATTACGATAAAGTTGGCGCGCGGCCTCCTCGAATGAATTGAGAAGAATTGCCGATTATTCTACTAGGAGTGCCGGCAATGATTGGAAGTCGGTCAATATACGATGCGGTTTCAGGGTCGTTTTCTTGGTTCAATGGAGAACTCGCGCCAACTTTTGCGACCCAGACGTTTCGGAGATTTATATACCAAAGAAGAAGAGAAAGAAAAAAAAATTGACGAGTTTCGACGTCTCCGAGCGGATGTATATATTTATATATATATATATAATTTTATATCGAACGAATGTAAATTTATAGCGTTTTTAACATCTATTTCTTTCGCGTCAATGGAGATAAATGTTTTATATATATATATTTAAATGCTGGGATTTATATTGCTTCGAGAAAGTCGAGTGGTCTGTATATCCTTCTTTTTTGCTCTTATACAAGTGATGGTATATATAAATCGGTGGATTGTTATATATTAAATATTTGTATGTGTATATGTATGTATTGCATACTCGATTAATTTTTGAAGAAATGATTTTGACGAGATCATTGGCGCTTGCCAAGAAAAAAGTAAGGAAGGTATATTGAAAGAAATGTTTGTATTTTTTTTAATTTTATCACTAATTGGTTATATTAGCGAGATTAATTTTTATATTGTAATCGATTAATTTTTAAGGAATTTAATAAAAATTTTTTTTATCTCTTTATTCATATAATACACGGACTAGATAGAATTTTTGATGAAATTATTGAGTTGATGATGATTTAGTTATTAGTATTAACATAATTATTTTTCAAATTTTGGAGCTGTAGGTTTTTCAATTTGAATAACTTAAACACCCATTCATTACGTTATTATTTTTTTTATTTATTTAAATTAAAAAATTGGTGATATTTATTTATTTTTAAATTAAAAAATCTATACTTATAGCTCTCAACAAATTGAAAACTAATTATTTTAATAACTTTTCTTTTATACATATAATAGAAATAAAAAAAAAATAGCTAGGTTTTCATTTATATATTAAAAAAATAGAAGACTACACGTGCGTGCATAACGTAGTCAATTACAGCATCGACGTATAAAAAAAACAACAACGTTTCGCCACGTTTATAAAATCAAGCACGATCTGCACTCATAATTAGGCAATTATCTAAACTCACAAATATAATATTCAGAATCGACTAAAATTGTTCTCAATCCTCTCACGACATCTATATATATACCAACCTCGTTTAAAAGTAGAATTCCCATTGTATTACCTAATGATATCACCAATAGTAAAAAAAAAAAAAAAATAAAACGGAAATGTATGTATAATCCAAACCGAAATTACGAGAGTAACAAAAACTATACGAGGAAAAGCAACAATAGTACAAACTCATCATTTCCCCTAAAAATTCTTATCACCACGAATTTCACATTCTGATAGTTTTCTTCATCTTCTTCCTTTTTTTTTCTAAAAAAAAAAGTGGCCGGAGGAGTGTATTAGAGAGACAAAGTTTTCTCGCGCGTCACGTAATCAACATCTTCCTGCGCGTCGAAGGAAAAAAAAAGAGAGAAGGAGAAATAAGTAGCGCAATTTTTGTCGCGGAAAAAGGAAAATATAAAATGGAATATCGGCGTAGAGAGCGATTGTCGCGTTGCGTTGTAACGGAGATACACCGCGTAGGCATTTGGAGTAGAGAATTCGATATCGTTGTTAATCTTTCGACGCGCGTGCGGATGGTGGAAATCGAAGTTTGAACATTCCTTTATATACTACTGAGATTACATTTATATATATATGTAACCGATAGAAAGTATGATATTATAATTTTATATCTGAAAAAAATTTAAATAAATAAATAAAATATATTAATTAAAAGCCTGAATGCGTGCATCACGGCAGTCAAACCATATGCTAAAAGTGCAATGCATTTTTAGATTTATGAACCCGATAAAAAAATGTGATGAGGATCTAGCGTGTACAGATCATAAAAAGGTGATCTGGGCCGGTTAAACTATAGAGGTAAAGAAAAAATGTATATTTATTGTAATTTTATAATGAATTAATTTAAATGTATATGTGTATGGTTATTATTTAAATTCTATTCGATTTGTTTAAAATCGTATCAATTTTACGAAAATTATAATATATTTCATATTAAATTTTGCAGAAAGTTACTGCAACTTTATGATTTTGTAAAGTTTCAACGTGATACTGGTGAAAATGTTAATGAGAATAATTACTAAAAAATATGAAACACTTACTAAAAATTACGACTGCAATGGCGATATCCAAAATTTAGTTGTAATAATTTCTTTTCATTTTTCTGATTTATTAGTAATTTATTTGACATTGTGTTTTGTACATGGAAAAAGTCTTTAATTTTGACTGCGTACGACCGACGTAATTAGAATCGCAACTGAAATTTATGGCAGTTGTCATAAATCGAATTATTATACTATATGTATATTACTTTTTTTCAGTTTTAGTTAGATTTATTTTTTTCCGAATTATGGAAAATATGGCAGTATTGTTTGAACAAAATAAAAATCATAAACTAAACCGCGAGCTAGGTATCGTTATGATGCGAATTCTAAATCCACATCATACTATATCTCCAAATTAAAAAAAAAATCCAAATTGGAGCTACTTGAATATATTTAAGGTAATTGTAAAAATAGTACGAATATTCCACGTCAAGAGATACGAACGAAAAATAAATATCGTTTTAAATAGTTGTAATCTACAGGAAATCACTTGAAGAAAGTAAAAGTAATTTTTTTGGATTCTTAACTCATATTGGTGTAAAGTTATAGCCACTCAAAAAATTGAAATTGTATATTCGAAATATTAGCATTTTCAGCATTTTTAACAATTTTTAACTCAAAAACTATCAACTTTTTGTTATATATGTTAAATGGTAAAAATCTTATAAATTTAAACAAGAATCTGTTAAAATTTTGTAGATATGTTAATCATCACATATTTATTATACTTTAAAATTGTAATAAATTTTAGAAAGCGAAAAAAGAAATGTACGATCAAGTAAAAACTTAAAGAACTAAAATTTTTCTTGTAGCTAACAAAATTATCTTTCTTTCGACCCTCGACAGTTGTGCAATTAATTACTCGTTAAATCAATCGAAAAACCCTATCAAAATTATAATAAGATCCATTAAATATTTACCGGATGAAAGAAAATTTAATAAAAATGAAGAAAAAATATATACTAATTCTTTTAATAATTAAATAAGGGTATTCGATATTAAATATTATTAAATTTAATTAAATTATACATTTAGTTTAAATAAATAAGTAATGATATACTTTGATCCATGATAATGCAGATGAATAATTTTTACAATTAAATAATAATTTTTAAATATTATAGAATCAATTTAAACAAACAACAATTTTCTTTCTATTTATCATTCTAAGATGATCTTAATATACCATAACCCATGTATACATTTAAAAAAATACACAAACTCGATTTGTCAATACATTTTTCGCACAAAATATTCCTGATGGTTAAGCAATTTTTATAATTATCAACCTACGAACACTGCGTTCCCATATACGTATACAAAAATTCTTATTTTTTAAAGATCGTTCGTAAATTTGATAATTAAAAAAATTACCTCTACGCGTTCTCGGTATAAAAAAAATTTGAGTATTATAGTTAAAAAAATTTTTCACACTTATTATTATTATTGTTCGGAAGTAAATACACTTTATATATACGTGGGAAAATTGTAATTGTTATAGGATTGAAATTTGCTAATTAGTTCGTAAATTGTATAACAAAAATGTGTAAAGTTTTACGAAGCTGCGCAAAATTTCGAATGCAACAAATTACGTAAAATGTTCACAACAATAAAGTCAACCTCTTGTTGTATACACAGTAAAAAGAAAAATAACAAATTAAAAAAAAAAGTACAAAAATTTATTTCATTTAAAATGAATAGTAAATATAAAGTTTTTGTTAAAAATCATCGTGCACTGGAAGGTGTACACACAAAACAATGTACATAATGTCCATTTACATTATTCATCGATTATTACGTGCAAATTCAACAATTCGTAGTAAAAAAGACGAAGAAGAAAAAAAAAGAAGGAACTCATTCACTTTTCCGAGAAAATTCGAAACATCACCATTAATTCGTAAACGATCTTCATACTTTTTAATTATACACGCTCGTGCATTTTCGAGAAACGAAAAAAAAAAAAAAAAAAAATTAACGTACAAATCCTGTGTACTCCTTTTCAATTTGAAACGTCTTTTTTTTCGCGCAATCGTCTTAAAGAGAACGAGAAATAAAGACAAAAAAAAAAGAATCGATGTCTAATTGCAAGACAAAACGTTGTATGCGAATAACAACGGAAGATTACAAAGTAATGCGAAATTTCGGGTTCCTTATCGAGACCTCGACGACGATTTTTCTTCGATGTGCGACCTTAATTTCGTACGCCTCTGTTATATATTTTTTTCTGCGTTTCTTTTCCCTTTTTTTCTCTTGAGATCAACCTCTCCTGCCTTGAAGTCCACTTTTACGCGCGTTTAGATCTTTATTCTTCGGATTTGCATGAGTGGGTCTTTATCACAATTTTTCGAGATTGCACATACATATGTATACGTATACACAATAACGATTGTTATAGAAAAATGTATGTGGTGCACTTTTTTCTTTTCGAAGGAAAGCGGATAATTTTTTTGTTTTATCATCGAAATTTTAAAAATATAATAATGGTGTACATCGATTAAAGTAATGTTTAAAATTGGATAATTTCGACGTTTTCGAAAGTTTATCGCAATTTTAGTAACTCGAGAAATACAGAGAATATATATATTCCTTTTCTTTTTTAAATACAAATCGTTCAATATATATATACCTAAAAAGTAATTTAGAGAAAATTACACATAGATAATTCATTCTAATTACGATAAGATACTCGAGTAATATCTTATCTTCCAGAGATAACCAAAAATTAGCTAATTGATCGTTTTAAAAATTTTTTTTATCATTTATGAGTGATAGAATTTCTTTAAAATGATCAATTAGCTATTAATAATTCAATTAGTTAGAAATTAGTTAGTATACGTTTATTATATATTATTTAACTAATTATAATTAATTATAATTAATTTTAAATTTTAATTAATAGTTGAATAATATATTATAACTAATTTTAATCTAATTGTAATCTAATTATAATTAGTCAGAAGAATTTTCGGTATATATTTATTTATTTATATTTATTTATTTATTATACTACAGAGATAAACGGAATCATCTGCACGTAGGGCTGGTAAAAATTAAAATAATACAACAAAAAAGTAATTAAATTTAGAAAAGAAAAAGATAAGAATTAAATAACTAAACAGTAATAAGAAATAAGAAAAAATGATTATACATTCATATTGTCTATCCACATATATATGATAATTTTTTATATATAATTTTTTAGATTAGTTTATTCAATTAATGCATGTTACATCTTATATCTTCTATTTTATGCTTTTTATATATATATATATATACATATATATATAATTAAGTAAAAATAGGCAAAACTGATAATCAAATAATATAATTAAATAATAAATCATCGATCATCACATTAGAAAACTATAACCTCACGTTATACACAAAATTTACACCTTCAACATCCCATTACCAAAAAAAAATTAATGATTATTTAAGTACCAATAAAAAAAAACCTCATCCTCGTCAATCATTACCTTTAAATTATAATTACATCTGTTCGGAATAAAAAAAAAAAGATATATATAAATATATACCGAATTCCTGATTCACACTGCACCTTCGACAATAGAGGATATACATATCGGTGTTTCGCGAAGAAAAAAAAAAGGAATGACCAGAGCAGGTACAAAATTATTTATTACATAATTTATGGAGATTTATATCTCGAGTTCATCCCATATGTATAATATATATATATACAGATACATACATATATACACCAGGGTTGAGTCACCGGTCTCTCTTTCTTTTTCGGAGACCCCGCGCGCGCGCGCGCCAGTGCAATTTCTCGACGTGACACTTCAAGTTCGCGGTGGTATGTATGTGTGTTGTATGTGTGTGCGAGCGCGAAATAACGAAAGTAAAATTTTACTTTGTGGTGGGGCGTAAAGAGAAAGAGAGTATAGTGCGACGGTATGGGCTAGATATTTCGGAACGATTATATATTTTCTTTACTGTCTTGTTCTCGGGACCCGCGTATATATAATTTACTCGGGCATTGTTTAGTTTATATGGGAAATCCGTGCTTGCATAAGGTGATCTCTTTATATATATACGTGTTTGTAGCTCGATATTTGCGATGTAAAAAGTACGTTCTTTATTTGAATAATTAATTTTTTTGTATACATTTTACGCGCGTAAGTTTTAATAATAGTACTTTTTATTATGGTTTAGGGACGATTGAATTATTTTAAAAGGTTTATTTATAAAAGTAAGGGAACGAGCCTGAGTTAAAATTTGAAAAAAGCTTTTCAATTTTCACAATTTATAATTTTTTTTTTTTCATAACTAATGAAAAGATTTCTTAATATTTTAAGCAAATTATATTATTGTCAACTTTTATTTTAAATTTTTTGTACATTTTATTTGTAACAAGGATGAAACTTACCGCAGGGTATCTTCATTGTACCAGTTCATCGAATAGACTGAAATTTTAACATTCATAGCAAATCATGATTTTAATCCACATGAATGGAACAGAACTTCAATAAGATTCTAAATAAAAGTGTAAACTCACAAGTTTTTAAATTTTTTAAATAATTTGGTAAAAATAATTTTTTATTATACAATGTTCACATAATCTGTTACACTCAAGTGGATTAAAATCATATTTAAAAGTTACTGTTAAAATTACAGCCTATTCGATGAATTGGTTTGATGAAGATATCCATTATGGAAAAAAATGAGTGTCATAATTAATTAAAATAGTAATGTTACATATAAATATTGGTAAAAAATTTAAAATAAAAGTTAATATTAATATAATCTGTTTAAAAAATTAAGAAATGTTTTCAATTGCCCTTACAAGGATTATTTTACAATTTCTTGAGAAGGCCAGGTAGGTGTTTTTAGTTTAAAAAAATAAAAAAACTATTTTAACCTTATATGCAACGTTTTCTTGGCAAAATTCGCCAACTTCTCCAGGTTAAACGAAACAATTATTATTATTAAATTATACGATCAAAAAACGAATAATACAAAAATTTAATTAAATGAACACATTGACAGTTTATACTTTATTAATCTTAGAATAATCTCATCGTCCTAAATACAATCGTTTTCACTTATTTGTAAATAAATAAATACAATTTTTAAAGGATTGCACATCAGAGATACGAAAAAAATAACAAAAACGAACTACACTAAAAAAATAGAATTTCGATCTATGCAGAATTCTTCTTAAATATGCTTCAAGAAGAAAATCACGTTGGTTGGTTAGTCGGAATATTGATCTTTTTCAGTTGTATTCCTCATTTTTTTATAAAAAAAATATTCCGAGAAAAAGAAAAACTTGTATACAGGTAACCATTAAATTGAACATTTTAAAAAATTGACGTCGTTGTATAATATAGCTTTAAATTAATCAAAATTAAATCAAATAAAGAATAGAAAAAATAATTAATTAGGATATTTAGTATTTTATTTAATGTACATTAAATTAAGAGTGTGATGAGTGAATGAGAATGGTTAATTTATAAATTGAAATTGATGTACACCTAGTTCATTTCAAATAATAATAAAGCAAGTAACTTAATTCATGTAAGAGGTTTAATTACCTTAATAAAAAAATAATACTAATATTTATTTAATTTATTCACAATAATTAATAGTATTTTGTACGTAACGTCGTCATGTATATATTAAATTTTGCATCGTTGGCTTGATTTTATATCACTCGGTGGTTTTGTTTCGATATTAATCGTTAGAAATTGATTGATCGTCACAGCAGAAAAGGAAGAGGAAAAGTAAAAACTTTTCTGACAAAAGTAAAGAATGTGTTAAAGTTTTTACTTTTCCGCTTCCTTTTCTCCTTTAACCATCGGGAAGATCGATCAATTTCCAACGATCGATATATTTATCAGATTTATTTTCTTCAAAAAATTAAATGCTCTCTTGCATTCTTCAGTAGAATTTAAAGCTTCTTCGATATATTTTCGTTTTGGCTCTGTATATATGATGCATATTTTGAGCATTCGGTAAGTATATGAGCTGCATTGTTATTTTACTTTTACATTGATCAGATTTTCCTGGTTCGTCGTTTGAAGTTAGTTATATGTTTGATTCTTATTTCTAGATATTACGACTTGTTCTATTCTATTGAATTGCAAAACTGGATTCACATATATATATCAGTTGTTTCTGGGATTTATAAAATCATTACTATCTGGTGGGATATTTGCTATATTGGTTTCTTTTATTTGTATAGATGTGCTTTACAGTTTATCCTTTAATGCCCACATGTAAAAATGACCATAACAGTATGACTTTTATATTTTCGTTATTTTTTTTATGGAATTGTATTTGTCAATGATTTGTCGGATGATCGAGTTTTGGATGTTCATATTTATTTCTTTTGGGAATTTTAAGAGAAAAGGTCGGTAAAATCAAATAAACGGGGGAGTCCGTACAGATTACAGATTTCTGTATTTGATTTATCAAATATATAGTTTTTAATCTTTATTTTACCAATTTTTTAGCACACGCGCATTCGTTGCATATTGCAGAATGTGCCTTAGCTCGTACATTAGAAGAAATATGCAAGTTGAAAGATAAATTTGAAAAATCAGTTAATGTCGATAAATGTACGTGCCTTCATAAGGGGATCCCATATCCGAATGAAATCCTACTATACCGACACTTGAATGTAACATGCATTATTTCTCATGTTGCAGTTATTCAACACAACGATAGCTTGAACAAGAGAATGAATTTTTTGTAAATCCTGAACGTCACACTCTAAATCGTAAAGTTTAAACAATAACACATTCTAAAGAGCATAAAATTTCATGCCACAATTTTAATAATGAGTACATAATGAATTTTACGTTTTTTTTTGAAAAATATTACATTTCGAAGATAATTTCTTCCAAAGTACAAAATAAATGTTAACTTCGAAACATTATATGATAGTTACATCGTATAATACATAAGTCTGTTTTTTTTTCTTTTCTTTGTTCTATAACGTCGACTAAAACATCAATATAATAAATTTTCAAATTCACTTTTTTCTTTAAATATCATGTTAATTACTTTATCTTTTATCAAATTGTACTTAATCGTCATTTACTCTGAAATTTTATATTTTTATAGGTGTAAATTTTTATAAGTGTAAAGGAGTCCGCCAATAAGTATAAAGACGTTCCAAGACGTATAAATCATGCCTTATCTTTTACTTTGACTAGCGATATTTCATTTGCAAAAAAAATGATTTTCGGGAAATGAAAGGAAAAGCCAAAATTAACCGACAAAGTTTCATTTTTAACATTGCAAGTATATCTATATATACAAATTTTGAATGTATATAGATATACTTCAAATGCTTTCCGTTGGCGTTCTCCTTTGTTGATTTACACGTTTGAAAGACCAATTTTTAGACAAGAGTAGATTTGTACACCCAAGAATTAAACACATAATGTTTGTGCACAAAAATAATGCACATCATTTTTGCGCAGTAGCATTCAGTGCAATGAATTAGAAGTAGTATGTCAAAAATTGTTTCATCGTTTCTGACTTACTAGTCGTGTATGTATAGTAATCATTGCTATTTTTTTCATTCCATACTTTTTCCAGATTGTTACATCGATAATTTAATTAGAATGTTTAGAATGAATATTTACATCGTATATGATTGGTACTTATACCGTTAAAAATTTGTTCAATCAACTAATATTAAAATAAATTAATTCACCGCAACATAATGTAAATGTGATTCAGCTAAGCAACACGAACTTATGTTTCCACATTACAGAGTGACATGTGCTGTTGGACTAACATGTCCTGCACGATTGAACAAGTATGAAAGAATAGCATTTGCAAGGAAAATGAATGGTTCAACTGAGACTTTTACAACTGCAAGACAATTGTTAGTGAGATATTGGTGAATGAGATCAACTATCACTGAAAAAAGTAATTCTTTGCTTCAAAGAAATTGTGTATTTGCCATTGTTTTAAAATCTTTACTTTGCGATAAATGTCAATTTCTTAACTATTAAGAAATATCCCTTAATAAGTATAAAAGTATTAAAAGAAACCTAATATTCTTTACTAATAGATATTAATTTGAAGCTTATTTATAAAGTTAAGTTTATTATTAACGTAAGGAATATACTTTTAGATCATATTGAACGCATTCGTTTAGTCAAATTAGTAAATATATTTAATTACACGTGCTAATATATGAGAATTAGGTAGACATACTTTATATTATTAATGCATAATATTTACTATCAAGTTCAAAAAGTCGTCGACTCCCTCTAGCGGTGCGTCAAAAGATTATCCTTACGATGCATTATGTTAATAATAATATTTCATTTATTATGTATTAATAAAGAACGTTTCAATTAAGACAAAATAATATAATCGTTTTTCACCAAAAATTCATATCACTGAATTCTTAATAGTTAAGACGTGTGCCTTTCGCCGTATTCTAATCCAAAAATTCTAATACACAAATTTGAAAAAAAAAAGTATTCTAACTTACATTTCTTAACAATTAAGAAATATTCTTTGACTCAAAGAATCTCTTTTCTCAGTGTATATGCAATAAAGGTTACGAACCTTCTAGACTTGAGGAGCACACTGACCTAATAATGTATACTATTTAGTCTAGATGTTAACTTTGTTAATCTTTTACTGTAATGTTTATCAAAATGTCGATTGAATATATAAATTTATAATCATATCATGCACAAAAGCATAATCAGGCACATACCGTTGTTACTTATTTAAATTTGTAGTCAAAAATAGTTTTAAACTAGAATTAAGTTTTATGTACCGGATCCACCAACAGGTAACTCCGTGGAATGTTTGTAACTTCTATGTAATTACATTTTTTCTGGTAATTAAAGAATAAAAAATAATAAAATAAATAATGATTTTATAATCATCAAAAAGTTAGAATTTCCTTTACGATTTAAGCTCCCCGTATGTATTTTGTTCAAATTTTTCTTACAAAATTATATATATATATATATATATATATATATATATATATATATATATATAATTTTCGAGTTAAAAGGTATCAATATTAGTATTTTGAGTTCGACACCCCCTATTTTAAACTTTTTTTTTATCGCGACTCCTTTGCGTTACGTGAATGTAAGGATAAAAAAAATGTGTAATCAATATTTATTAGAACGATTGCTTCAAAATCCGTGTAACCTTATCATTATAACTTAATTTTATTAATACTTATATACCGAATTAATATTTGCGTGTGTACTAAAATTATAAATATTACGTTACACGCTGGCGTAGATGATTAAATTTATATTGATTATGTATTTTGATGAAATATCGTAACAAGTGTTTAATTATGTATAAATAAAAGATAATTACCTAAATTCGTATTATACTGATAAATATTACCGTAGTATTGCTGTAAACCCGGGAATTGCTCGTGATCAGTCGCTCGAGAAAAATAATTAACCTACAAAATTAGTCGTATAATATTCGTAATGAAACGTATTATTACAATTTTTATCTTGCTGTCGCGGTAATTTTAAATCGTTACGTTTTTTACCGTGTAACCGTCACGGTATAAATTTTTGTATATATAAATTTACTCGGCGTGATCAATAAATAATTTCGGAATGAGAAAATAAAATTTATTTATTATTTTAAACCTTAACTTAAATATATATTTAATTTAATAAAAAACAATGATGTTATTATATTTTGAATTAAGTAATTTTTCTTTTCCACTTTTTTATAATGTTGTATTATATATATGTTACTTACACAAGGTGTCCAAAATGTATACCTAAAGAAAATTTCATGTATAAATATACACCTTGGGATTATTCAGGTATTTCGTTATACTTTTCGGACACCCTGTATATATATATACAGTCAATACTAATAAACCAAATATTTATAAATCACTCGTCTATATATACATATACGTGAATGATATCATAAATAAAATTATTAAAATCTCTCGGTGTACAATGCTACACAGAATATATTGATTTATATCGATCAATATAATATACATTTCTAAGATCATCCTATCGATCTATATAAATTCCAATGTACACAGACTGTTCGATAAAAATCAGTGATTGACTAATTTATTGACGGACGTATATAAAACACAGACACGAGTTGTAATTTACAACGGGATGCATTTTTATCATTTATATGTATATATAGATTATTTTTACGTGCATATATTTATATTTAAAAAAATGATTATTCATTGACAATGTATTACAATGCGAAGCGGAGGAAAATATAATACTATATAATAGAAGAAACGTTTTTATTTTTAAATTGACAAAATCGTGTATATGTAGGTAAGAAATATACACTTTTTTTACTTTAAATTTTTTGACACGTTCGAACTGTAAATAATAAATATATAGTGCCAAGTTGGGAGCATAAAAAAGCGACGTTAAAATAATAATAAAAAAAAAAAAGAATTTAATAATATAAAAAATATATAAATATGTATTTAATCACGTTAAAAAAAGTAACCAATTTTGAATTCCACCTCCCAATCATAAAAAAAAATCATGGTTATTTAATTAAATTACTTCTTTTTTCTATTATATACTCCGATCCGTGCGCGTAATAAAAAGTAACAAACAAACACACACACACGGGCGTCGTTTCACATAAAATAAAAATATCAGTCCATTCATAAATTTCGAAAACTCTCTATATAGGTGTTAAAGAAATAAAAAAAGATGACAAACACAAAGAGAGAGAGAGAGAGAGATTGAACTCGTGGCTCCAAAAGCTTGAATGAACGTCGGAGCACATTATATACCTAGAGTCGAAATAGTCCTTGGGTGTATATATATACACGTTCCATACCGGCTTGTTGGTAAGTCACACAGGTGGGGGATGTATATATATACGCGACTGCGAGAAGAGCAAAACGGAAAGGGGACCGATATAACGCGAAACTTGCCTCTCGCGCATTCAATAGTTCGGTTGCCCTCGCGATTGTCAAATCCTTATACCTCCCCCCATCCGCTTCTTCTTTTTTTTTTCCTTCTTCCTCTTCTCACGTATATATATACATATATACGTACACCAGTTTTTCGATTCTGTGACCAGTGATACGCGGTTTTACACCATCGACGTCGCCGTAGTGAAAAAAAAACAGAGGAACGAAAAAATAAAAAAATGAGCAAATCGTGGGGTTTGTTTGGTTACTTCTTTTTTCGTTTATATGTGTGATAAATGTGTATTCGTGGATTGTTGATATCGAAGTTTTGGTGATGTTTCGTATGTATTAGTGGAGGTGGTGAAGGAGATTTCGTCAAGATTTTTCATTTGTTTTTATTTTTGTGCGATGTAACGTTGCTTTTTTAACGTTTTTTTTTTTTAACGACGTTAGTTAGTATTTTCTTTATTTTTTTTTTAATTGCTTTACTACGGAGCGTTTTAGTTACTTGATTGGACTTAAGAGTTCTTAATGGAATGAAAATTATTAAATTAAAAGGATTTTGAAAATATTAATAATTTTTTTGTATTTCGAGCAGCTCTTTTTATGCTCCCGCAAAAATATTAATAATTATTTATTTGGAATAATTTTATTCGTGTTTCCATCGGTCAATTATAGCATCACTATATAGTTCAACATTATTTCTCGTATATCAATGATTCTCACAAGTGGATATTAAAAATTTAATTATATACTAAAATTAGTTATGTATATTTTATAATATATTTTATTATAAAATTTAAAAATATATTATAACGATTACTCAATAAATTATTTTTTATTCAATTAATCTAATAATTATATGTAATAATAACTTAATTTTATTTTTAATCTTTCATTGAATTATTAGGAATGTTCGACTTTTTCGTACGTATATGTTATATTTCAATCGAAATTAATTATATTAATATATAATAATTATTTTTTGTAATAATCAACGCTGCAGTCGTTCATTTAAATTTTTTATCGATTAAACAAATTATCAAAAATCATTCTATTCGCATTATTTTCATCATTTATTTTTCTTTCGTACTACAATCCGACCGTTGACGTTTAAAATTACAAATAATAACATAACATTTAACCAAAATAAAACAAATAATACATTATTCTCACTTGAAACTTTATTCCCAACGGAAATTTTTACCCATCAATTAAAATTCGATATTACATTATAAAACTATATAATTATTGACATATACACGAAATTCAATATTTAATCAAATGTTTGGGAAGATTACCGAGAATCAAAATTTAGGAAATTTAATTGAAATGTAACATTTAAATTTTTGAGATTCTCAATTTGATAAGACCTTATATTACACCGGTTGAATTGAGAGCAGTACTCGAAAGTTTCCTCACTTATGTTTGACACGTGTTTTAGATTCACAGATACAAAATTCACAATGCGTACATGTACACTTGAATTCCGTAATAATTGGTGTATCAACATTTACAATGTAATTACTATTCGCATCAATATAATATATATTACGATATTTTTCCATTTTCCATATTTTTTTAAAATCGATAATTTAATTTCCTTCTTTTTTGTGCGCGGTTTTGCGATAAATGCGTGAAATTAATTTTAATGAATTTTATTATTAATTAACCGAATTAATAGTAATTCATTAATGAGGGTTAACGAAAAATTATTATTAATTACAAACATTAATTAATCGAATTAAAATTAAGATATTAACTAATACTGATCATGAATCGAGTTAATATTAATTTATGAATGATCAATTAATTGGTCAGTTTAATTTATTAATTAATTATCAGTTATACCAAACGTAAAATTGTCAATTAACTTTAGTAATAAACGGATGTAAAAATACTCCATGAATAAACGCATAAAATACAATTGTTCCAACTCTTCGTACGCGAATTCGACGCATACGCGAAGAGCGAGAAGAAAAGAAGAGAGACGTGACTAAAAAAAAATAGTTGAAACAGAAGTAAAAGAAAAATAATAAAAATTCTTGCAACGTTAGTTACACTAATTCGTTATCGCGAGCGAACGTGAAAAAATTTATATTTTCTTCCATAATCGCGAGAATGTAAGAAAAAAAAAATAAAGACACACACATATATATATACCCACACATTTGACGAATATACATGCACAAATTACTCACGACCCGATAAAGCCTATTTGACATTGTTGAACAAACTAATTATAGCTCCCGCGAGTATTGAAAAAAAAAATATCCTATTTGTTTAAACAAAAAAGAAAAAGGAGTCGCTATAGATCAAAACGTAACACAGATGTTCCGAGGTGTCTCGGAAGAAATAAAAATGACAATCGCGAATATATGGATGTGTATATACCGAGTGATAAAGAATTGTTAAAAGGCTACACGCCGAAATGAACGGGACAGAAAAAAAATAGACGATTATATATTTCCATCTCGTAAAAAATGTGAAAAAATAATTTTTTTTTTGTTGATGAAAAATCGGGTGTATGTGAGCGCGCGCTTCTCGTTTTAATCCTTATCTTATCGAAGGATTAAAAGGTATTAAATCACTACTGTGCATAATGTACCAAATCCAAATAAATTTTATCTTATCGCGTGTATTTAGTAATGTTTATTCGCTTACTAGCCTATATATTCGATTTTAATATAACGAGAATCCTTTTATTTTTACTTAACCTGTTTCTCGGGATTATAATTGACCTATATAATCATTATACGTATATATTTCATAGATTTTAAAGTGACTTTGTCAATATTATTTTTATGATCTACAATTGATCTATTTTTAATTATCACATACAAAAGAAAATAATAATGATATAATGTAAATTAATATTAATATTAATTATTTATTATTAATATTATTATTTAATATTTATTTATCATATTTATTTATTTTTTATTCATTATTTATTTATTATTTTAATTAATTTTTGATTCATTACTTATTTATTATTAATTTAAATATCCATTATTTCTCATGGAGAAATGAAGTGATTGAATAATTCATATTCTAATCCAATATTTAGGTTTTCATACGTAACATACATTGTTTAGAATTTTTAAATTCTCTCTCACTTGAGCTGCTATAAGGATATATGTTAAACCTTGAAATAAAACATACTTTTTATTTAATTTTTTTTTGTGAAGAAAGGAAATATTTTTTTAACTTCTTTAAAACAGGCCTTTGCAATGAACGTATTTTTTTTTAGATTTTTCGATCAGCATTTTTTATACTTAACATTTTACCGATCGCGATTGTTATAGAAATATAGATTATCTATCTTCATTACAAGAAAAGTATCAAGAAAAATTAATTATTTCGCAATTATTTATTAGAGAAATGTTTTATTAAAATTTATTTAAAAAATAATTAATTATTAAATTTGTATGTGTAATTTTAATGGAAAATCTATTGCTTCACAATTTTTATCATCAATTAGAAAAACTAAATATACAGCTTGGTTTACGAAAGAATAAATTTTATTTCAATTTCTGTATTTATAATATAAATTTTTCACCTAATATTTGATCGATCGTTGGTGACTCTGAGTAATATTGATCGTTTACCATTTTTTATGAAAAAATAATTATGTCTTCCTATTTCATTCGATAAATAATAATATATCAATATTAAGTAAAAAATAATAGTAATTTCGTAATTAAAAAAAAAATAATAATAACTGTTTCCCAAATTCTTATTATTAATATAACAAAGAGGATTTTTTCATATACGTACACTCACGCTGCATGCACATTTGATTCAACATTTAAAATATATCACTCCCAACGTATCCCTAAGGGAGACTAGGTTAAAAAAATCACAAAATTTAAAAACTCTCGAAATAAAAATTTTTAGCAAATTCTTATATTATATGTATGTCACATATATATACGATACGATACGAAACAGAGTGTGAGAGAGAAAGAGAGAGAGAGAGATTAAAGTAGTATAAAGAAAAAGTAGTATCAATTATCAGTCATTAGCGAGCATTGGAAGGTAATTTCGGTCGAGGATCCGTGAATCGACCTTAACCTGATCAGTTCCATCCACCGAAGCTTTTTTTTTTTTTATTTTTATTTACTTGACAACTTCGCGATGAAACATACTCGGCACCTCTTTATTTCCTTTTTTTTATTCCAATTTATTTTTTTTTCCTCGCTTCTCTCGCGATACGTACACATACCGAGCGTTAAATCACTCACCAACGATTCGTTAATTATTATTATTATTAATAACAATAACGACGAATAAATAAATCTTTGTTTATGTGTTCGAGAAAACGAAGGACGTATATATATAAACAGTTGTGACAAGTCGAATAATCGATATATATATATATATATATATATAGGGCCAAAACTGTGTTGTGTGTATACATATATAAATATAGGAACAATGACGATCGAGGAGTAAAATCGATAAGAATTGAAATTGCCGATCGATTGATCATTCTCTTTCGGGATTGACAAGACCCCGATATTATTACGTAGGCCCCGGTTAACCGGGGATCCATGCTAAATTGGATTAGCATAGCTCGACGAGACCTCGAAATTACATTTTTCATTTTTTTTTTTTACTATTTCATTTCGCATCCACGATGTACACGTATACTTTCAAACGCGAAAGACACATACCGTATTAGAAACTCGTTTTTCTTCATTGTACGTTGCGATATTTCTCGTCTTCTTTCTTTCCTTTTTTTTTTTTATTTTTTAAATATACGATACTTACAACACTTTAAATTTGTAAATTGATAATAACACCAGATATTTTTATTGGTTACACGTATACGTGTATCTATACAGACGGTTGTAATTAAGGTGTTCAAATTGGTAATTGAAATTGTAGGCTGTAAAGAGGAGGAAAAAAAAATGATTGGTTTCCTTCTGTTTTGCCCAGTTTGACGGCTAATTTTCGACGTTTTAAACGTGGACTTTCATTATTACACGCGGTGCCATATACATATATAAATGCTCCTTTGGGTTATTAAGCTATAAAAAAAAAACGGAGGATTAAAGTGCCTCGCGAAAATATCTTCTTAGTTCGTTATTTCGAATTCATTTTTTCCTTCGATCCGTCTCGTGTGTGTATATTCACGATTTTACATAGATCATATTATTGATAAAAAATCTTTTTTTATTTTTTATTCCCGAGATTCATTCGATTTGCTGATATAATTAAGAATACGCACAGGGTGTCGGTAAAGTAACGAAACACTTATAGAACAATGTCCCAATGTATATTTTAATCTGGGAAAATTGTTTCGAAACTTTTTGGACACCCTGTATATTGAACGCATAAAATTGTATGCGCATCAAGAATCCACGAATATATATGTATACCGATAATTTGCAAAATGAACTAAATTAGAAATTATCATTATTATTTTTTTAACTGTAATTTAATTTTAGTAAACAAATAATTAATTATTTACTTTCTGAAAAGTGATTTGAATGAATTCAATGATATATATTTTTTTCAATTATAAATATCTTCGTTTTTGATAAATATTTATTAGTTTCCGAACGAATATATTCAATAACATAATTTATCGAGTTTATTAATATTTTTTTTAGTATATATTTATTTAAAATTCTTCAAAATCGTATAATACATGTAAACACTACGTATTAAATATTTAATTAAAATAACTTATTCTATATAAACACAATAATTCTTAGGACATGCGACGTAAAATAAACGAAAAAAAAAAAAATAATTTTCAGTGGATTTGACAAAATATGATTATTTAAAGTTAAAAAACAAAATTATAGACAAATTTATTATTTAAAATTAGATAAATTTTTCGTTGTTAACATTTATTAAAATATTTGTTTATTATATATTAAAAAAAATATCCGATCGAACGCATTGAGCGTATACGTAACGATAAAACTAATTAAATGAAATGAGTAACCAAAAAGTAACAATCAACACCTAAAGAATTTTCCAAGGTATATTTTAAACTGGAAAATTATTTTTGGTTACTTAATGGACACCGTGTATATATACATCTGTTAAAAATTAATTTACTTTTTTTGATCGCGGCATTGCCGAAAGAAATGTGACGAAATGATTATTTTGCAGGTGCTAAGGATTACGTGGGTGTCGAAGAGGTGACAAAAGTTGGATTTCTCGTGCCACTGTTCGCTGAGGCTCTTGGAACGTGTATCCTCGTGATAATCGGCTGTGCGTCTTGCATCAATTGGGGTGATGCTCCGAGTGTACTTCACATCGGACTCACTTTTGGTCTGGCTGTCGCCAGTTTGGCACACGTGAGTAATACGTACCTTTTTCTTTCTTTATTTTTTTTTAAATTAAATTTTGTGTCAATTCATTATTTTAATTTTCAATGTTACACTTTTCTTTTAAATATGATTTTTTAATCGATCTATTCAAAATTTGAAAGTTTTCGTCTAGAGTATTTTTATTTATTAATTATTATCATATACATTTTTTATTATTATTATAAGGTATTAACTATTATTTTGAATTATTACAATTGAAATATTACAAATTATTTTGAACGAAGTTTATTTTATTTTTAGCCGTTAGTATTGAATATGGACATATTCTAGAAAAAAAACTAAATACATTTTTTTTTCAATTTTACTGTATATATTCTAGTAATTTTTTTAATTCACTAAAAACCATATAGTAATTTTAAATAAAATATACATTTCTCTATGTACGTACTGTATAATTAATTTATTACGATTTTTTAAAATAATTTTCAACAATTTCTTCATCGAACTGGCGAATGAAAATAACCTTTAAAAAAATAATCGATTATTACATTATAATTAATTTCAAAAAGTTTGCAATATTTCACCGAATATAAAAAGGAAATAATTATTTCGACTTTTCACAAAAAAAAAGTGGGTCGTCCGAGATTTACCGAAGGTTGATTCAAGAGAAAAGATAAGTGAGAGAAAAGAGGGAGAGAAATTTATTAACAACAAAAAAAGTAAAAGGATAACTCCGAGCGTCTAACGATTTTTTTTTATTTTAATAATCTGAAAAGAAAAATTTACGACTTCCTAGTAATATCAATCGCACTCGTGAATAAAATGTAGATTTCTCTCTATTTTTTGTTCCTCAAATGCGTATAACAATATCGCATTGTATTATACCAAAAAAAATTATATATATTTAATTTACGTCGATATAATATAAAGAATTTATTAAAAAAGAAAATAATTAATAGTGGATATATTTCTATATTGAATTTTTCCATATTTTTATATATTCATAATTTTATCACCATCATTGTTTTTAAATATAGAATTGGTATAATTTATTATCATATTAATTTAAAAAAAATATATATAATGAAACATTTATACTTTTAATATAATTTATATGCGTTATAATTTTTTTAATTAAAATTTTCTTATCTATGTTTACAATGTACATTGAATATGAAAGGTTTAGAAATTAGTGTATATTTTTCAAGAATTAATATTAATAATTTTGTTTAATCAAACAAACTCCATTTTTTTTCAAACAATCCAAAAACACTTGTTTCTAAAATTCTATATCGATTCACGGTACGGATCGATGATTCACTCGCGATCGAATTAAATACATCCTCCATACGTATACACAGGCATATATACATATATATATATATATAAATTTCGCAATAATCGGATCAAAAAATATATATATATATGTATACCCAACTCCTGCGAAATGAAAGATCAATTAAGGATGTATACACAAGTCGTGCGAATGAGAAAAAAACACACATACGACGATTCAGTCGACCGCGTTATATATACATAAAATAGTAAAGTCAGAGAAAATGCCGCATCAATCTGGAAAGTACATTACAAACACATATACGTCACGCAAATAAATAATATATGTATACATAATCATGTTAAATTTTTTTTTTATTTTAATTTTAATATTTATTTAAATTAATATTTATTTAAACCAGAAAAAAATGACAATAGTACATCACATAATGTAATTCCTATACAGGAGGCAAATATTAATTGTCTGTGCATAGGTCTAGAATATTAACTACTCTAAAATTAAATGTAACTAAACTTAAAAACTAACAACAGTATACAATATTTTTACACTGTGATATACTTAAATCTCTGATATATTTAACAGTTCATAAATTTATTTTTAATCCAATTGTTTAGTTTCGTTTTAATCGAAATATTACATGTATTTAATACTTTTAGTTAATTTGGAATATTATTAAAAAAAACTCTAATAGGTATTATACAACAATTTTTATTACTTACAGATTTGATTATTTTTGGTATCCCTATATACTTTTTCTTTTCTCGTCTTAAATATTTCGTAGTGAAAAAGTAGTGGCTCATAAGCGAAAAGTGTTGATCCGAATTTAATAAGTAATTATCTCGATTAAATTTTTACTGATAATCTTTAATTGAAAATAAAATTTCTTTCTTAAATTGATACTGTATTGTGTGTATATAAAGGGGATCAAAATAATTGTTTACGGTTAAATTAGAAAAATGGAATTATTTCGTCAGAACGTATATGTATGTGTGAGGGATAGAAAAAAAATTAATCAACAATATACATATATATACTTACTGATTTCGTTCGTTCCGGCTCCTCTATATATATATTTATTCTAAGCCCTGAGGGCGTCAAAAAAAGACTTGGCGGCACGTGTGACTTAAATCTGGTACATTCACGAAAAAAAAAAAAAATAGAGGAACGAGGTGTTTGCAAACCTTTCAATCAACTTTGAATTAAAATTACTTTCGGCGGTGTATATAATTTTAATTAGAAGGATAGTTACTTTTTTTTTCTCCTTTCTTTCGATCGATAATTAATAGGTTCGTTAATGAGACGATTTTTTTTTTCGAACGGTTTATCTCGTACAACGAAAAATAATTCGTTAATCGATTAATCAATATTACAATTAATTAATATATTTGTACCTGTAAATAAAGAACTTTGAATTTATATCGATAAATAAAAATTAAAATAATTAGTAACAATTGTATAATTACAAATGTTAATTAAATTAAATATATATTATCTCGTTAAAAAAGAAAAAAAAATGCAAATCGCGGGTGACAATCGAAATGTGTGTGTACATTATACAATTCATTGTCTCGTAAAGTATAAAAGGAAAAAAAAAAACGATACGACGTAGGCGAATTTGCGAGTCGGCACGGCGTCGTTCAGACAGAAAGAGAGAGAGAGAGAGAGAGAGAGAGAGAGAGAGAGAAAGGGAATCTCCATTCACCAAAATACATTTACCTTCGAGAGAAAGATGTGTATGTACATATTTATGTTTCCCAGGACCTCGACGCGATGTCTGGTCCTTTCTCCGACAAATTATCGAGCAACTTCTCGTTCACCTGTACATATACACGGACACTGTGCGTTGATCCTTCTCTATAAATCAATATTAAAAATGAGATTTAATCGATTACGACCGATATATGTATATATATATAGTTGGGATTGATAATAGATCGACGTTTTGTAATTATTATTTATTGGCAATTACGATAGTGTTGGACTGTGTCACATTTATTGATTAATATTAATTAATATAAATATATATACGTTTAAAAAAATTAAATTGATTTAGAAAGTTATTGTTAATTAAATATGTTCAGTATGAATATATAATTAAAATGAATATTCAATGTGTAAAATGAAAAGCAATATTCAAAAAACAATTATAGTGTTAAAAATTCAAACAAAGTAAATGATAAGTAAAATGTATTATAAATAAATAATCACTAATAGTAGCGCGTAACTAAACAACTAGCGAATTAAAAAAAATAAAATTTATTGAAATTAAAATATTAAATTAATTATTAAATATATATATATATTATTAATTATATGAAATTTTGATACATTTAATTAAACTAAATTAACAAAAAATAAAAATTATTCTACAAAAAAATGTTTAAAATTTACACTAAACAATTAACAAATTAAATAAAATAAAATTAATTAATATTAAAAATCATATGATATTTATATAAATTTAATTAATATAAATTTAAAAAAAAAATTATAATGTATTAAGAACGTTCAAAAATTACACTAAACAATTAATAAATTAAATAAAACAAAATCAATTGACAATTAAATCTCTTGGATCTTATATATATATGAATATTTAATAAAAATAAAATAAAATAATTAAATAAAAAATTAAAGTACAATAAGAGCGTTGATAAATAAAATCCATTTTCTTTTAAACAATGTAAACATTAATTATATCTAATACTGTGTACGAAATTGAAGAAAAAAAGAACTACACAGACTAATTGCGAAGTTCAAAACAGACGGTTTTTTTTTGTTTTTAGGTCAGTCCACTATTCAAATTGCCTCGAGGCAATTTCGAGAATATATACCTCAATCAGTTTGAATAGTGAATCATCTTAAAAATAGTCGCTGCTTTTTTTTTTCTTCAAATCTAGTGCATAATACGTATATATACACGCGTAGAATTTCGTAATACAGAATCCTTTTTTTCTTTCTCGGTTATTTCGCGGTGTCATTTTTATGTTACACGGTATCAAATGGAAATGAATTTTCGGTGTAGGAAAATTAAAGAAAATTGATCAAAGAAACAAGATGTTTTTTTTTTAATAGACCATACACACACAATGAATTACATTAAATTAAAAATGCTTATTATTATTGTTTATTATTTAACATAATATGTATTGTATTTATTTATATTTATTACCGATCGTCTGCATATACACACACATATACGTATTTGTGGAAAAAGAAAAAAAAAATTAAACGCGTATAATCGACATATTTATCGCGACAGAACAAAAAAAAAGGTCCCAATGCTCAAATTCATTCTTGACACCATTTCAGAAGGAAATTCCCGTCTGGATCGAAATAAATTCTTTTTTTTTCTTTTCTCCCGCGCGCGCACGCTGCCTCTTTTAAATAAGCGACAAAGCGATATACCGCAAAATCTAACCGAGCAACATAAAATTTTGACCCCTACGATATATATATACATATACACACATCACACGCATAATAATAAGAACCGAAAAAAAAGATATTTGTATCTCTTTCTTCTTACGGTGCAATCGCCTCGAAGCGATATATTTTTCTTTTTCGATGTCGAGTGTGTACACGTGTCGTGTGGTCTGGAACGATTTGTCTTCGCGTATACGAGTAAACTATATAATTCTTATAGGTTTACGACGCGCAGGAATTTCGACTCGAGTGCAAATGTATATGTACGTGTATATATATATATATGTAACGAAAGCTCATTCGTTTCACGTTAATTGAGACAACGGTGTGAATTTAGATTCGAGGCTAATTTTTTTTTTATAATCTGACAGGATTTCCAGGTGCCACGTTGATATTAATTGTTGGTGGATTGAAAGATACGTTCGTTGATTTTTTGGGAGACATGTTGAATGAATTTTGCATGAATGTAGGAAAATGTAAAAGTAATCAAACGTCACTTATCGGAAACAGAATTTGTTTGGAAATTTTATAATCCTCGTCAGATCGATGTGAAAATTAAGTTTTGTAAAAAAAAAAAAAATAAATTAATAGTAAACAATAATACATCAATAAAATAAAAAATTAAAAAAATAAATAATTCAAATTTAATGTAATATCTTTAAACTTATAAAAAGTACTTGGTATTGAGATTCATCGAAAATCAAATAAAATTTATAAAAAAAAAAGTCTACTTAATTTAAAGATTTTACTTATAATTAATTCGTACGTCGACTGTCAATAACATTACAGTTTACGAAAAAGACAAGCCTGGGTTAAAAGTAAAAAAAAAATAAACTATTAACAATCGATAATTATTTTTTCAAACGATTAAAATGACGTTTAAAATGATTAAAAAACAATGCCTTGATTATTCAAAGAAATTGTACAATTATAAACTGATATTTCAAATTTTTCAGCTATAATTTTATTACAACGCAACTATTTTACAAAAAAAAATATATTAATTATAAAAAAGTAAAATAACAAAAAAAATTTTTTTAACGCTCCACCCTGACATTATAATCACCTTCTCAGATAAATATTAAAACCTTTGAAAAAATTTTAAATCATCGTTCACATAAAGATTTTCTCAAACAAACATCTAACGTGTCACCAAAACCTTTATATATATATATATATATATAAAAATTGTCTTTAACTTCAACCTTAATTTTTCATTTTAATCTTCAATTATAAATCTCGCGCCAATCATTTAATTGACTGCATTCCGCGTTCGTTTCAAACACAACTCATATTGTATAATAATTATATTTACAACAAATATACGGAATATAATCAATAAAATTTTTGGCGCGAAATTTAAATTTCTCTACAAACGCTCCTTCCATTCTTAATAGAATAGTTTAATTAAGCATATTCCCTTTCGTTTCAATGTACAAATGTACAACCAACCGTCGAATTGTACAATATCATCTGCAGGGTGTACACATTAAAAATAATAATTATTACACATGGAAATAATTATTTATAAAACAATAATTCAGGTATATATATATACATACGCACTTCCCGTTAATCGATGATAACGTAATATTTCAGAGGTCCTTACGTGACCTTATTCCTCATATTTTAATTCGAACACGCGAAACCATATATAGTTGGGTTGAGGACACCAAACACGGGAAAAAATAATAATTCCCAATGAGTGATCCCAAACAATGTACACACACGCAAATTTCGATTAACTTCTGTTTCGTATATACGTACACTTATATATATATATATATACACTCGCAATGTTTGAAAACCTGTCAATACATATATGCACCTTCACTGATGCGCCGATGTACCGAAGAAATTTATATATAGAACTTCTTTTTTTTTTTAAATTTTGACTCTAAAAATCTATATATAGAACTATTAAAGTTCCCATCCGAAAATTAATATATATATATAACGCCCCCTCGATTCTTTTTTTCTCGTTAAAAAAAACGTAACTTTTGACGATTTCGCAGGAGCAAAGGAATATACGGTCAAGGTAAGAGCCACTAGAGCACACACGATATGTATATATATATACAAGAATAAAAGAAGAGAGAGAGAGAGAGAGAGAGAGAGAGAGAGAGAGATACGATAACTTTAGTATCTCGTACATATATACAAGAGAGAATGTCTTTTCGAGTAGGTTGTCGGAGCCTTCGGGCGTAAATGTTGCAAAACCATCTTTACCCGACAGTTAAACCCCCTTGGGCAAAATCCACGGCCTTATTTTTACCCTTCTACCTTGGGATCGCCCCCCGTGCCCGACTGACTAATCGATTCGACGATCTCTTTTTCTTTTCTTCTTATATTCGTCGCTCCGATTTTTTTTTCTTTTCTTTTTTTTTATTTAATCTCTCTCGATGCTCACTTAATTAAGGTATACACGTCTTTTTCTTTCGATTGTGTACACACACACACATATATATAGAGATTTTTCTATTGTCACGTATATCGGTTAGATATATATCGCGCTCGGCGCTGTTTTGACTCGCGTACACTGCAGTGTGATTTTTGATCGATCGATACATTTTGTTTACTGTACATATTGATCGATTTTTGTGTATATGGAGAAGAAAGGTAATGTTTTTACCATATTGAATATGTGTAATCGATTTGTTCGTTTGTTTTTTCGATTTTTCATTGATGCAGAATATTGATCGATCAAAAAAAAATTATTTCTAACTTTTCAGTTATATTTGTAAATTTTTCAAAATTACACAGCTTATACGTACATTGTTAATATATGTACAATTAATTTATATCGTGATCGATTTGTTCGTTCGTTTATCGATCGTTCATTGATACCGCATATCGATCGATCAAAAAACATTATTTCTCACAGGGTAGTATAATTGTAAAATTTTACAAAATTACATTTATACGCTACCAATTTTTTACATTAATCCAACCGTTAATTAATTTTGTATTAATTACTAGGCGTTAATTGTTGCTTTAATACGTAATAGCGTTAATTAAATTATTATAATTAATAACAAACTATTATGAATTAAAAATTTTTTACAACATTTTCTTACTAATATTATCTTATTACTTGTATATCGTTCCCACTAAATTACGTTTGTGCACCATTAAAAAAAAATAATTAATTTACAATACCATCGATCGGTATACGTTCATTTACCGATTTTTTCTTTTTCATTAATAATGTCGATCACTCAAAAAAAAAAAAATTATTTATCACATTTCATTATATACGCGTCGTACACCAGTTAATAAATAATTAATTTATAACACACGTATAAGTACATCGATCTCGACGTTTCAAAATTTCCTCCGAATGAATCACACGCGCGAGAAGATCTAATAAAAGTAACGAATGATCTATAGCCTCGGGGAAATGAATTAAAAAGGACTGATCTCGCGTGTATATATATACATACATCTTTTTCTTCTTTTTTTTTTCTTTTTCCTTTTTCAATAATCATTGGCGAACAAAAAGTCGACTCGAAGAAGAAGAGAAAAAGAAAGAAAGAAAAAAAAAAGAATAATTGCATAACTCGGTTACAAATGAAATGAATACAATTTTTTGCGCATTAGTGTTCGTAAAGTGAGTGACTTTCACGTCCCTTTGAACGTTGTATACAATTTTGCACTTATAAGTATACGATTTCACTAAAATTCATTTTTACGCAATTGAGAGCACGTATCGTGTGTGTAGATGTATAATACGTGTTTGAAAATGATATAATAATTAGAGGGAGAGAGATTTTCGTGCTTGATAATATTTTGAATGATTAATTAATCGATCGTCGTTAAATAACGTTTCACTCACGGTGATTGAATAGTAAATAATTGTTAATTATTGGTATTTTTTAGGTAATTACAGAGAATTAGAATTCAATTCAATGATTGATGTTGATTTAAATATACTTTGTTAATTTTTTCGTTTATTTCTTTTTTCTTTTAAAGTAATTACAGAGAATTAGTATTGAATTTATGATTGATATTGATTTAAATATGCGATTTATCGTGTAGCTACGTAGCTTTGAATTGAATATTAATTTGAAAAAAATATTTTCTTTCGAAATATCTATAGACCGTGTCATACACCCAATTTTTTTATCGGCATTTAATTATAGATATAGTTTGTAATATAAATAATTTTTATTTTATAAACATTTGGATAAACACGTAAAGTACTCACAGATATAAATTATTTGGAAATATTATTATCATTTAGTTTATGTATAGGTGTGATATAGAAACATTTAAATTATAAAAATATTATTGTATGGCAATTTATTTTGAAATGTATAATGTTCTCATACACGGAATGATGATGATCATTACACTTAATTTACGATCTCTTTATGCATTCAACTATAAAATACTATAAGTTTGAGGTTAAGAATGTCTAATTTATAGGTTATAATTTGCCATTTTCACAAAAAAACAAATGGTTTTTTACAAAAAAAAAATCATTTGAATTTCTACTAAAGATAAAATAAAAATAATATGTAAGTAACAATAACACAGGCCAACAAAATTTTGTCGATTTTCGGAACCCGAAACTCTGTTATACTTTTCCGAAGGATTTTGGATGCGGTGAATCCGAATCTAGTCGAATCATATAAATAGATAAAATAAAATTAATTCATCCATTATGATAAAATAAAATAATAAACATTTTTTTCTATTAATTATGAAATAATATTAACAATCATAACTGAATAAATGTAAAATGACCATCTGTTAAAATTGATTAAAATAGATATGTTGTAAAGGAATAAAAAAGGAAATCATCCGAATCAAAACTATCCTTTCAATCTGCTAATATCTACCACTTCAATGTTGACTAAGTTTTCATGTGTCACCTTTCACATTAACTGCATTTTTTTCTATCTTAATATGTACCATCTCGTGTATGAATATTTTATTCCAATTGCTCTATCTAAAAATATGGATGCCCCTAAGTTTAAAACGAATGATTAAAAGAAGTCACATGATATCATTAATAATAAATAGAGAATAATTTTTTTTTATAGAATATCAAATTTATGTTGAGCTGTATAAGCCTCAAATTAGGCTTAAAATGCTTATATAAAAATTTTATATTCGTTGATTCTACATTGGGATTTTCTTTTAAGCTCTCTCACATGACATGCGTTGCAATTTTTACAACCAATTTTATTCACAACATTAGTCTCGAGAATCTTTTCTGACTTTTCATTGACTCTCACAATGCTACTATTAAGACTATTACGTATCGTCAGGATAAGTCTTGTGTACCTTTGTTTTATAGAATTTTCGATCATGTCATGAAAATTTTCATTTATTTAATGTTGCGTTTCTTTCTCAGGGATTGGCGAGAATTACAAATACGGTTACATTTTGTTTATATGTTTACGATTATATGTACATATGTATATGTATATTATTTACATCATATAATTAAGATACATTAATGGGATGTAGACTCCAAAAAATCGGATTATTATTTATTTTTTAATTAATTAGCGAGATAATTAATTTATCGAAAAAAACGTTCTTTAATGATGTTATGTTTCTATTAGAGATATTCTGTGAATTTAAAAAATTTTTTTATTGATAAATCAGCGAGATTTTTGGGTAGCCGTGAATTATTGCTTTACAGTCTAAATATATATTACCGACCACAAATGGATATGTACAAGGACAATCAATTACTAATTGATCATCTTGTAAAAATCTGTCTGTCACACTATTTTATGTGGGGTGTATCCTGTGATTTTTTTCAAATATTTCTTATAATTAGGTATTAATATTTTTTGGTATTATCCTAGGTGCAGGTTCTCTGCAATTTGGGTGCCGACGTCGAAGCTAGCGATTTTATCGACATATAGGAGTGAACGTTTTTAATTTTTATCAATAACTAACAAATTTTTTGGAAAAATTTTGATGTCAGAGCGCCATTCTATACAGTACTACAAGTAACCTGTAAAATTTTAATGCAAATTCATTGAGTATTTACAAAGAATATTCTGAAACTGTAATTTGCAATTTAGTCAGGTTATGTTGCACAGGAATTTGAATAAATTAAATGTATTTTTACTTTAAAAAGTACAATTATATATTCTTTAAAAAATTTCCAAAAAATGTACTAATTATTAGTTTATTTCTCTCGACGAACACTCCATGCAATTTAACAATTAGTTTACTTTAATAAAACAATTATCCACCAACAAAAAATTGAATAAAACTAATAACAAAATTGAAAAAACTAAACATTAAAAGCTATGATTAGCACCGATTTGGGATCATAAAAAAGAGACGTTAAAATAATAATAATAAAATAAAAGAAATTAAAAAAACAAAACATTTTCATATATACACATCAGTTAAATTAATACATCATTCGTACAGCATGTAATACCTATATATATATATATATATATATATATATATATATATATACGTTTCATTTAAATAACAAAAAGCGCGTATGAATTCGAAAAGAAAAAAAAAAGAAATAGTAACTCGTTCCCCATAATTTACAACGTCGTATATGTACATATAAATAAAATATTATTTATTATACCGACGAATGTTCGATTGAATATTAAAACCGCGAGAGGTTACCGTGATTGCGCAATAAAAAAAATAATTACAGTTTATATATATATATATATACATATATATAGACGACTACGAATGTCGAGAGATGAATCAAAACGATTCGGTTACAGGTGCTGGGTCCTGTTTCGGGATGTCACGTGAATCCTGCGGTTACCATCGGCCTCCTCGTTAGCGGGAATTGCACGATATTGAAAGCAATTTGCTACATAGTATGCCAATGCTGCGGCGCGATCGCCGGTTCCGCAATTTTAAAAGTAAGTATACTATTTACATATAGGTGTATATATTTTCCTAAGTGATCGTTGCAAAATATCTATCGAGAGACGAAAAAAAAAAAGAAAAAAGAATTAATGAAATTTTTGTAATTGTGTAAATGTAGATACTTTTGATTATTTCGCAATATATATATGTATATGATGAAAATAAGAAAATATATAAAAAGACGTGGTTTTGTATTACAATTTATATATTTATACGGTTTTTGGTTACCGATTAATTGTGTATGTGTATCGTAAAAAAAAAAATCGGTACTTTTACATAATCGCGCGGATGTATAATATATTTGTACATATATATAAATTTATGTTGTCTATGTATCGCAATGATAAATATATTGAAGTTAGATCGAGGGCAGTTGTGTAGTAAAAAATTTACGATTTTTATACGTAGCTTGGGAGTTAATATATTTCAATTAAAAGTTTATACGTGGGTTTGTAAATTAAGGAAGGCATATATGAATGCGGGATTATATAGTTTAGATATTTGTATTTACATAGTTGATTTATATATACAAAAAAAGATACGTTGAATATTCGCTATATTTTTAGATACAATTGTTTCAAATATTGATAATTATTTTATTGTAGGTCTCATTCGTTTCTATGGGTTAACAATATTCTCTAATTTTTTTAATATAATTATACAATTACAACTGTAAAAGAGCATAAAGATTTATCTAAAAACGTTTTACGAACTCAAGAATGAAACATTCTTTTAACTAATAAAATATTTAATAGTATTAATAAATATTATTCTGCTTTAAATTATTTAAAATATTTTTTAACTTTTTTTACTTACAAAAATAAAATAATTTCTATAATTTAACGTTAATTATAACTGTAAAAATTAAATCAATCAAATTTTACATACATTGAGAAAAAAATTGTAGTATAAATGACAATACTGTCTAGTAATTAAAAAAAAGCGGTAAAAATTAAAAAAATTACTATACATAGTTAAATTTACTAAAAGTTTATTAATTTTTACTACAATTTTTGTGATATTTACCATGACTGTATTTTGACGGTCTTTAATTCCATTACTAAAGTCATTTTTACTACAATTTTATTCACAACATTAGTCTCGAGAATCTTTTCTGACTTTTCATTGACTCTCACAATGCTACTATTAAGACTATTACGTATCGTCAGGATAAGTCTTGTGTACCTTTGTTTTATAGAATTTTCGATCATGTCATGAAAATTTTCATTTATTTAATGTTGCGTTTCTTTCTCAGGGATTGGCGAGAATTACAAATACGGTTACATTTTGTTTATATGTTTACGATTATATGTACATATGTATGTATATTATTTACATCATATAATTAAGATACATTAATGGGATGTAGACCCCAAAAAATCGGATTATTATTTATTTTTTAATTAATTAGCGAGATAATTAATTTATCGAAAAAAACGTTCTTTAATGATGTTATGTTTCTATTAGAGATATTCTGTGAATTTAAAAAATTTTTTTATTGATAAATCAGCGAGATTTTTGGGCAGCCGTGAATTATTGCTTTACAGTCTAAATATATATTACCGACCACAAATGGATATGTACAAGTACAATCAATTACTAATTGATCATCTTGTAAAAATCTTTCTGTCACACTATTTTATGTGGGGTGTATCCTGTGATTTTTTTCAAATATTTCTTATAATTAGGTATTAATATTTTTGGTATTATCCTAGGTGCAGGTTCTCTGCAATTTGGGTGCCGACGTCGAAGCTAGCGATTTTATCGACATATAGGAGTGAACGTTTTTAATTTTTATCAATAACTAACAAATTTTTTGGAAAAATTTTGATGTCAGAGCGCCATTCTATACAGTACTACAAGTAACCTGTAAAATTTTAATGCAAATTCATTGAGTATTTACAAAGAATATTCTGAAACTGTAATTTGCAATTTAGTCAGGTTATGTTGCACAGGGAATTTGAATAAATTAAATGTATTTTTACTTTAAAAGTACAATTATATATTCTTTAAAAAAATTTCCAAAAAATGTACTAATTATTAGTTTATTTCTCTCGACGAACACTCCATGCAATTTAACAATTAGTTTACTTTAATAAAACAATTATCCACCAACAAAAAATTGAATAAAACTAATAACAAAATTGAAAAAACTAAACATTAAAAGCTATGATTAGCACCGATTTGGGATCATAAAAAAGAGACGTTAAAATAATAATAAAATAAAAGAAATTAAAAAAACAAAACATTTTCATATATACACATCAGTTAAATTAATACATCATTCGTACAGCATGTAATACCTATATATATATATATATATATATATATATATATATATACGTTTCATTTAAATAACAAAAAGCGCGTATGAATTCGAAAAGAAAAAAAAAGAAATAGTAACTCGTTCCCCATAATTTACAACGTCGTATATGTACATATAAATAAAATATTATTTATTATACCGACGAATGTTCGATTGAATATTAAAACCGCGAGAGGTTACCGTGATTGCGCAATAAAAAAATAATTACAGTTTATATATATATATATATACATATATATAGACGACTACGAATGTCGAGAGATGAATCAAAACGATTCGGTTACAGGTGCTGGGTCCTGTTTCGGGATGTCACGTGAATCCTGCGGTTACCATCGGCCTCCTCGTTAGCGGGAATTGCACGATATTGAAAGCAATTTGCTACATAGTATGCCAATGCTGCGGCGCGATCGCCGGTTCCGCAATTTTAAAAGTAAGTATACTATTTACATATAGGTGTATATATTTTCCTAAGTGATCGTTGCAAATATCTATCGAGAGACGAAAAAAAAAAAGAAAAAAGAATTAATGAAATTTTTGTAATTGTGTAAATGTAGATACTTTTGATTATTTCGCAATATATATATGTATATGATGAAAATAAGAAAATATATAAAAAGACGTGGTTTGTATTACAATTTATATATTTATACGGTTTTTGGTTACCGATTAATTGTGTATGTGTATCGTAAAAAAAAAATCGGTACTTTTACATAATCGCGCGGATGTATAATATATTTGTACATATATAGATTTATGTTGTCTATGTATCGCAATGATAAATATATTGAAGTTAGATCGAGGGCAGTTGTGTAGTAAAAAATTTACGATTTTTATACGTAGCTTGGGAGTTAATATATTTCAATTAAAGTTTATACGTGGGTTTGTAAATTAAGGAAGGCATATATGAATGCGGGATTATATAGTTTAGATATTTGTATTTACATAGTTGATTTATATATACAAAAAAAGATACGTTGAATATTCGCTATATTTTTAGATACAATTGTTTCAAATATTGATAATTATTTTATTGTAGGTCTCATTCGTTTCTATGGTTAACACTTATTCTCTAATTTTTTTAATATAAATTATAGCAATTGCAACTGTAAAAGAGCATAAAGATTTATCTAAAAACGTTTTACGAACTCAAGAATAAAACATTCTTTTAACTAAATAAAATATTTAATAGTAATTATAAATTATTTTGCTTTAAATTATTTAAATATTTTTTAACTTTTTTTACTTACAAAAATAAAATAATTCTAGTAATTTAACGTTAATTATAACTATAAAAATTAAATCAATCAAATTTTACATACATTGAGACAAAAAATTGTAGTATAAATGACAATACTGTCTAGTAATTAAAAAAAAGCGGTAAAAAATTAAAAAAATTACTATACATAGTTAAATTTACTAAAAGTTTATTAATTTTTACTACAATTTTTGTGATATTTACCATGACTGTACAGTGTATAATTTTTTTTTAATTTGACGGTCTTTAATTCCATTACTAAAGTCATTTTTACTACAATTTTTTTCTCAGTGTATATATTTATAAGTACAATATATACCGAGTAATCAAGAAGTATTTTTCATATCAAAATTTTGTGAACTTGAATTGTGAAAGTTATGATAAATGTGATTCAAAAGTAAATTCTATTATAGTGATAAAGAATCGCGATTATTTTTATGTAATGATTAATATTCTACCTGATCGAATAGTCAGTGTTTCGACGAAAGTGATAAGTACGAAGTTCGTAGAGTGTTCTCATCATTGATTCATACTTATCACTTTTCGTCGAAAATACTGACTTTCCGAACAGCTATGACAAGGAGACCATCATATGTTTGGGAAATGGATCTCTACCAAACTCTAGGATAAAATACGAGGGAATGACGTTCTTTTTTACGACAAATATAAGCAAATAAAAATTTCGCTAAAAAATCTCTTGACTTTGGTTACTTATAGCTCGGAAACAAATAAAGATAAACTCTAAAATTTAAGTGCAAAGAAAGTTGAGTTCACCTAGATGCGATTTAAAAAAAAGAAGCTCCAATCGGTCAATTTAGAGCAAAGTTATGGAGAAATAAGAATTTAAAGAAATTTTACCGAAATTTATTGATTTTTTGGCCCTAAATTTCTTTAATTTTTTTTATATCTTTATAACTTTCTTCCAAATTGACCAAATTAAGCTTCTTTTTTTTAATATCATTTACTTGAACCCAACTTTCTTTTGCACTTGAATTTTGGTGTTTTTCATCTTACGTTATCTTGATTTTGGAAACAAATTTTTCAATACGTTCTAGCGTAGGCGAAGGAGAAAAAATATTGAAATAACAGTTTTTTGGCGAATTTTTTTTGTTATTTGATTACATCTCCGGCTTTCCTCCTATCTTTATATAGTCGAAAACATATCTTAGAGTTTAGTAGATAATCATTTCCGAAACATACGAAGGTCTCCTTGTAAGCAATATGTAACTAATCATTAAATCAACAGTTATGGCGCTCAACTTCGATAATCGTGTGCTAGAAACTCTATTTTGAAGAGTGCTGTATACCCCATCAGCGCCCTCTAGTCTGAGAAAAATTTTCTTTCTAATGTTTAGCTAATTTACTAGAGTTAGATCCAAGAAAATTAAGTTTTCCAACGTGTAAAATAATAAAAAAGATTATTTAAATATATTTTTGGATGATAAAATTAAAAATTGACGGTTTGTTTGTAGAGAAAATCTGACTTGGCTTTGGCGAATAGCAACGGTTGACCACCGCGGTGTCAATTTTTTTTCTACAAAATACGCCTTTAATTTTCTATAATACTGACCAAGTAATCGTTAGATAAATCTTTATACCATTTTATACGTGGGAAAATTGAATTTCCTTTAATTTGACTGTCTTAAAATAATCTAAATATTACAAAGAAAATTTTTCTCAGACTAGAGGGGCGCTGCCGCGCTGTGGAGCACTCCTTAAGTGTTTTCTCGGTACTAGCTATAATACATTAACTAATATATTATAAAAAAAGATACTTCGCAGACTAGAGGGCGCTGATAAAAACGTTTCAGAGTTGAGCGCCATAGCTATTGATGTAATGATTAATTATATATTGCTTAGCTGATCGAAAAGTCAGTATTTTCGACGAATCGTGAGAAGTACAAATCAATTCTGAGAACACATACCGAAGTCACTTCGTACTTCTCACTATTCGTCGAAAAATACTGACTTTTCGATCAGCTAAGTAATAGTAATTAATCATTACATCAATAGCTATGGTGCTCAACTTTGATTTTGTGTGGTAGACTCTATTTTTTTTTAATTGTTCAAAATTGTTGTCGAATATCAACTCAGCCTATCTGACGGCAGCGTCACTTCTTCTCGCAAATTTTCGGGTGGTGATATATTCAACTATACTCTACGGACTCCCTTAAGGAATATTCAATTCAAGCCCAAAATCCAATCCACATTCAATAGGAGTTAAATATGACAATCATTTGCCGAAAGTCATATATTTTAAATATATATAAACTGAAAACTAGGTCAAAAAATTTTTTCATCTCCATAAGATAAAAATCTAACATCAAATCTTGTTACCAGGCAGCCTTACCATCAAAGCAGCCAGCAAGGTTTAGGCATGACCCTCCTCGGACCGGAAGTAACAAGCGGTCAAGGTGTACTGATCGAAGCGATCATAACATTCCTTCTGGTCCTCGTGGTCCATGGTGTGACAGATCCAAAACGCGATGACTGCAAAGGATGGGCACCCATGGCTATTGGTTTGAGCATCTCGGTATCACATTGGCAGCTGTTCCCCTAACTGGTAGCAGCATGAATCCAGCTAGATCGCTTGGTCCCGCTGTGATCGTAGGTTTGTGGACCGATCATTGGATCTATTGGGTTGGTCCGATCGTCGGTGCTATCGTCGCTGGTGCTCTCTACAAAATCAGTCTGAGAGCCAGACCAAGGAGGAAGAAGCGTCTTCTTATGACTTTTGAACTCGTCTTTTAACTTCGTTTACCTTTTAACTCTTATTTTTATCCTCTCTGCGTTACTACCGGTTGGAATGAAAATATAGATATTATAAAGACTGAAAAAAGGAGGAGGATTGGTGGAGAGTTATTGATCATCGATCCGTTAGAATCGGAAAATAGTTATTAGTTATCGAGGTCATATTCAACGAATTAAAGAAATAACATATACTAGCAAACTCTGACAATCCTAATCCATACTCTTGCTTCATTAACACTTACCTTCCGTCGGTAAGGTAGAAAGAATAAAAATCGAGTTTCCCCTGATGCGTAAAATTCGACGCATAAAAAAGAAAAGATACGTTGAATATTCGCTATATTTTTAGATACAATTGTTTCAAATATTGATAATTATTTTATTGGTAGGTCTCATTCGTTTCTATGGGTTAACAATATTCCTCTAATTTTTTTAATATAATTATACAATTACAACTGTAAAAGAGCATAAAGATTTATCTAAAAAACGTTTTACGAACTCAAGAATGAAACATTCTTTTAACTAATAAAATATTTAATAGTATTAATAAATATTATTCTGCTTTAATTATTTAAAATATTTTTAACTTTTTTTTACTTACAAAAATAAAATAATTTCTATAATTTAACGTTAATTATAACTGTAAAATTAAATCAATCAAATTTTACATACATTGAGAAAAAAATTGTAGTATAAATGACAATACTGTCTAGTAATTAAAAAAAAGCGGTAAAAATTAAAAAAATTACTATACATAGTTAAATTTACTAAAAGTTTATTAATTTTTACTACAATTTTTGTGATATTTACCATGACTGTATTTTGACGGTCTTTAATTCCATTACTAAAGTCATTTTTACTACAATTTTTTTCTCAGTGTATATATTTATAAGTACAATATATACCGAGTAATCAAGAAGTATTTTTTCATATCAAAATTTTGTGAACTTGAATTGTGAAAGTTATGATAAATGTGATTCAAAAGTAAATTCTATTATAGTGATAAAAGAATCGCGATTATTTTTATGTAATGATTAATATTCTAACCTGATCGAATAGTCAGTGTTTTCGACGAAAAGTGATAAGTACGAAGTTCGTAGAGTGTTCTCATCATTGATTCATACTTATCACTTTTCGTCGAAAATACTGACTTTCCGAACAGCTATGACAAGGAGACCATCATATGTTTGGGAAATGGATCTCTACCAAACTCTAGGATAAAAATACGAGGGATGACGTTCTTTTTTACGACAAATATAAGCAAATAAAAAATTTCGCTAAAAAATCTCTTGACTTTGGTTACTTATAGCTCGGAAACAAATAAAGATAAACTCTAAAATTTAAGTGCAAAAGAAAGTTGAGTTCACCTAGATGCGATTTAAAAAAAAAAGAAGCTCCAATCGGTCAATTTAGAGCAAAGTTATGGAGAAAATAAGAATTTAAAGAAATTTTACCGAAATTTATTGATTTTTTGGCCTAAATTTCTTTAATTTTTTTATATCTTTATAACTTTCTTCCAAATTGACCAAATTAAGCTTCTTTTTTTTAATATCATTTACTTGAACCCAACTTTCTTTTGCACTTGAATTTTGGTGTTTTTCATCTTACGTTATCTTGATTTTGGAAACAAATTTTTCAATACGTTCTAGCGTAGGCGAAGGAGAAAAAATATTGAAATAACAGTTTTTTGGCGAATTTTTTTTGTTATTTGATTACATCTCCGGCTTTCCTCCTATCTTTATATAGTCGAAAACATATCTTAGAGTTTAGTAGATAATCATTTCCGAAACATACGAAGGTCTCCTTGTAAGCAATATGTAACTAATCATTAAATCAACAGTTATGGCGCTCAACTTCGATATCGTGTGCTAGAAACTCTATTTTTGAAGAGTGCTGTATACCCCATCAGCGCCCTCTAGTCTGAGAAAAATTTTCTTTCTAATGTTTAGCTAATTTACTAGAGTTAGATCCAAGAAAATTAAGTTTTCCAACGTGTAAAATAATAAAAAGAATTATTTAAATATATTTTTGGATGATAAAATTAAAAATTGACGGTTTGTTTTGTAGAGAAAATCTGACTTGGCTTTGGCGAATAGCAGACGGTTGACCACCGCGGTGTCAATTTTTTTTCTACAAAATACGCCTTTAATTTTCTATAATACTGACCAAAGTAATCGTTAGATAAATCTTTATACCATTTTATACGTGGGAAAATTTAATTTCCTTTAATTTGACTGTCTTAAATAATCTAAATATTACAAAGAAAATTTTTCTCAGACTAGAGGGCGCTGCCGCGCTGTGGAGCACTCTTAAGTGTTTTCTCGGTACTAGCTATAATAAATTAACTAAATATATTATAAAAAAATACTTCTCAGACTAGAGGGCGCTGAATAACGCTTTTAAGGAATATTCAAGCCCAAAATCCAATCCACATTCAATAGGAGTTAAATATGACAATCATTTGCCGAAAGTCATATATTTTAAATATATATAAACTGAAAACTAGGTCAAAAAATTTTTTCATTTCCATAAGATAAAAAATCTAACATCAAATCTTGTTACCAGGCAGCCTTACCATCAAAAGCAGCCCAGCAAGGTTTAGGCATGACCCTCCTCGGACCGGAAGTAACAAGCGGTCAAGGTGTACTGATCGAAGCGATCATAACATTCCTTCTGGTCCTCGTGGTCCATGGTGTGACAGATCCAAAACGCGATGACTGCAAAGGATGGGCACCCATGGCTATTGGTTTGAGCATCTCGGTATCACACTTGGCAGCTGTTCCCCTAACTGGTAGCAGCATGAATCCAGCTAGATCGCTTGGTCCCGCTGTGATCGTAGGTTTGTGGACCGATCATTGGATCTATTGGGTTGGTCCGATCGTCGGTGCTATCGTCGCTGGTGCTCTCTACAAAATCAGTCTGAGAGCCAAGACCAAGGAGGAAGAAGCGTCTTCTTATGACTTTTGAACTCGTCTTTTAACTTCGTTTACCTTTTAACTCTTATTTTTATCCTCTCTGCGTTACTACCGGTTGGAATGAAAATATAGATATTATAAAGAATGAAAAAAGGAGGAGGATTGGTGGAGAGTTTATTGATCATCGATCCGTTAGAATCGGAAATATTTATTAGTTATCGAGGTCATATTCAACGAATTAAAGAAATAACATATACTAGCAAACTCTGACAATCCTAATCCATACTCTTGCTTCATTAACACTTACCTTCCGTCGGTAAGGTAGAAAGAATAAAAATCGAGTTTCCCCTGATGCGTAAAATTCGACGCATAAAAAAGAAAAGAAAAGTTCAAAGCTATGTACGCGAAACGAGTATTATATCGAAATATATCTAATTTATTTGATTATTATCGATCATCGAAGCAGCACACAATACTAATCTTTTTTTTTGTGGTACACGCGCAATTCAAGTCACTGGTACACACAGACGTATATAAATTTCAATCGGATTAAAAATTATTATTATTTATATATCGGAAAAATAAAAAAATTTAACTTTCTTTTGACAAAAAAAATAAATTATCCTCTACGAAGAAAAAAAAAATATATATATATATACTATATGTAGTTTTACAAATGAAAATCTTGCGTATGTATACACGGTGTCTAAAAACTAACGAAACACCTAAAAAGTATTTCAAGGTGTGTTTTAACCTGGGAAATGTTTTTAGATATTTCTTTTTGGACACCCTGTATATTATTCGTAAATATATATGTATATACTTACGACAGCGGGCATCATCCTTAATTTTTCGTTCGCTCATGCCATTACATCTGATTTTGTAAACTTTTCGATTACTCACACGCCCTGTCAATATACAAATTTTTTTTCTAAAAAAGTATTCTTTGTTTGCAATCTCAGACGATCCAAAAAAAAAACAAATTTCCTTTTTACCGAAAATTTTTTGTTAACCCTCTAATTTTGCATTATATGGCACGAATAACCGAAAAATTAAAACGTATAAAAAGTTGAATGCCCAGCACTGCCAAGTTTTAAACACACGATATACACACATTACGAACAAAACAAAAAAAAAGTGTGCGCGTCCAAAAAAAAAGAAATAAAATTTACGTTCGTTTTTACATTTGTGTACTATACTATATAGTTTTGTACATTAATACGGACCAAAATTTAATTATCTTTCATTTTTGTCTCAACCTCGTTTAATTGCGAGTGAATGTATCATTTTTAATGTACAAATCACGATATCCATATACAACCGATTGAAAAAAAAAAAAAATTTTTATTTTGTGCGGATCGTTGAAATATATGTGTAAACGCATCAATTTCGAGTAGCGGGTCTACTGTGTACATATATATATTATATAAATGCATGAAACAAATGAAAAAAAAATCGATCGAAACATGTATACACAAAAATTCTACAAAAAAGTAAAATAAAAATTGTACTTTATCGTTTATAATAATGTAGATAATTAGTTTGTTTTGCATTCTATGTGTGTATTATTTAAATATTTTGTAAATGTTTTACGAAAGCTTGCGAATTTTTTGTATTTGTAATTTGCTTTTTCCGCGTGTCTTTGCGAATTTGAGCCGAAGGTAAAAGAAAATCTTGCTTTTCGTTGCATAATAATTGAAAGCGAAAGAAAATGCAGCAATGTTGAATAAGAGAATGGTTCGCAAAGTATACGCAAATTACTTAGGATAATTGTAATCGTAGTATTTGTAAGTTGTAAAAAACGTAAATAATAATATTGAGTGAATTTATAACGTATAAGTATTATTATATAAATAAAAAGTTTTAATCTAAATTATTCTCTTTATTTTACTTGTATTATTTAAATATCGTATATATTCTACAAGTATAGTACACATGGTGAATATTGGTTGAGTGTTGATTGAATCAACCAATATCAAGGTTTGGATTAAATGTAGATCAAGTATTAGTTAAATATCGATTAAATATTCCTAGTAGAAATCTGACCACAAATGTAACGTTTTTTAAGCCAAAAAATGGCCAAGTGTCATATAATACCGAATAAATGCCCAATAAAAGGCAAAATTAGAGTTTTATTTAACCTTCAAATGTTGAATTTCTACTAGGGTATATATTGGTCCGCATTTCAAGTATTGGTTAAGCATTGATTATATATTGATTTTATATCGATTAAATTTAAAAGAGTATTGTAACAGTATTATATAACGGAGAGGAAATTCCTCATAAAAAGTATGGTTTAGTACAAAAAATACCATTAAAAAAAGTAATTCCCAACTTTTTTGACGCTCTATCAATATTTATATAGATTGTATCATAATTTTTATATGGCGATTTTTATATACTACAATTATAGTTCGATAAATTTTACCGTTGTTATCGATAAAAAAAAATACGTCGTCAAACGTTTATTACCTCGTAGCATTCACTTAATCTGTAACTGTAAAGTAACTAAAATTAATTTTTTTTGCAAAAATATGCATAAAATGACCATTTGCTAAGTTCGACAGACCTGAGGGAGTTCCATACTCATAACTTTTGTTGATTAATTAATAGAAAAATAAAATAGTACTTATGCGAAAAAACAAGAGAAGAGGTTCTTTTGTTCATCAATAATCTATCTGTGGGTTAAATTTCAGACGAAAATATTTTTGTGTTTTTGAAAACCATTTCTTACCAATAAATGTTAAGGGGGTTCCATACTCAATTTTTGATGATTAATAAAAAAGTAAAACAGTATGTGAAAAAATAAGAGAAGAGGCGCCTTCGTTTATTGACAATCTAACTGTGTGCTAAATCTTCTACATAATATTAAAATTTTATAAGTGAAATTGTGAATTTTTCTGTAAAAAACCCCTTATACTGTAAAAAATATTTAGTGAATGTCATTTTTTATGAGTCCATTGTGATCGCATTGATACGAGGATAAATTTACCTTTAAATTTAATTTATATTTTAATAATTTTAGTCGTTTTTTATTAGTTTTTTGGCTTGGAAGTTTCAGTAGTCCGCGTAGGTACGTACGTCCGTACAACTTTTTATACATACATTTTACCATTAATTATTACAATTGCTCAACCGATAATTAATTTGTTGTCAACAATTAATTGTCGTGGTGCCAGGTATAAACTGTATGTATTCAAAAATTATAATAAATATATATTATTTGTAATATTAATAACAAATTATATTTAGAAATATATCTAAAATAAGCATTTTTCTGTGAATTCCCATTTTACTGTAAATAATTATATAAATAAACAATATCTTTTTTACACTTTATGTGTCCCTGGAATTATGACAAACAGTTCCTAGATCTTTCGGGAATTTCGGAGGAAATTCGGGATGAGTCGACTAATTACGGGGTTTCCTGGATATTTCGGGAATTTCTGAATATTTCAGAAAGACTCCACTAATTACGGAATATCCTGGATATTTCGAGAATATCTGAGGAAATTCGTGATGACTCTACCAATTACGGAATTTCCCTCGATCATTCGGGAATTCCTGAGGTTTTCGGGGATGACGCTACTAATTACGAGAATTTTCTGGAAAAATTCAGGATAACTACTAATTACGGGATTTCTTGGATATTTCGGGAATTTCTGAGCATCTCGGTATCACACTTGGCAGCTGTTCCCCTAATGGTAGCAGCATGAATCCAGCTAGATCGCTTGGTCCGCTGTGATCGTAGGTTTGTGGACCGATCATTGGATCTATTGGTTGGTCCGATCGTCCGGTGCTATCGTCGCTGGTGCTCTCTACAAAATCAGTCTGAGAGCCAAGACCAAGGAGGAAGAAGCGTCTTCTTATGACTTTTGAACTCGTCTTTTAACTTCGTTTACCTTTTAACTCTTATTTTTTATCCTCCTCTGCGTTACTACCGGTTGGAATGAAAATATAGATATTATAAAGAATGAAAAAAGGAGGAGGATTGGTGGAGAGTTTATTGATCATCGATCCGTTAGAATCGGAAATATTTATTAGTTATCGAGGGTCATATTCAACGAATAAAGAAATAACATATACTAGCAACTCTGACAATCCTAATCCATACTCTTGCTTCATTAACACTTACCTTCCGTCGGTAAGGTAGAAAGAATAAAAATCGAGTTTCCCCTGATGCGTAAAATTCGGACGCATTAAAAAGAAAAGAAAGTTCAAAGCTATGTACGCGAAACGAGTATTATATCGAAATATATCTAATTTATTTTGATATTATCGATCATCGAAGCAGCACACAATACCTAATCTTTTTTTTTGTGGTACACGCGCAATTCAAGTCACTGGTTACACACAGACGTAATAAATTTCAATCGGATTAAAAATTATTATTATTATATATCGGAAAAATAAAAAATTAACTTTCTTTTGACAAAAAAAAATAAATTATCCTCTACGAAGAAAAAAAAATTATATATACTATACTATATGTAGTTTTACAAATGAAAATCTTGCCGTATGTATACACGGTGTCTAAAAACTAACGAACACCTAAAAGTATTTCAAGGTGTGTCTTTAACCTGGGAAATGTTTTGAGATATTTCTTTTTGGACACCCCTGTATATTATTCGTAAATATATATGTATATACTTACGACAGCGGGCATCATCCTTAATTTTTCGTTCGCTCATGCCATTACATCTGATTTTGTAAACTTTTCGATTACTCACACGCCCTGTCAATATACAAATTTTTTTTTCTAAAAAAGTATCTTTGTTTGCAATCTCAGACGATCCAAAAAAAAACAAATTTCCTTTTTACCGAAAATTTTTGTTAACCCTCTAATTTTGCATTATATGGCACGAATAACCGAAAAATTTAAAACGTATAAAAGTTGAATGCCCAGCACTGCCAAGTTTTAAACACACGATATACACACATTACGAACAAAACAAAAAAAAGTGTGCGCGTCCAAAAAAAAAGAAATAAAATTTACGTTCGTTTTTACATTTGTGTATATATATTGTTTTGTACATTAATACGGACCAAAATTTAATTATCTTTCATTTTTGTCTCAACCTCGTTAATTGCGATGTGAATGTATCATTTTTAATGTACAAATCACGATATCCATATACAACGATTGAAAAAAAAAAAATTTTTATTCTTGTGCGGATCGTTGAAATATATGTGTAAACGCATCAATTTCGAGTAGCGGGTCTACTGTGTACATATATATATTATATAAATGCATGAAACAAATGAAAAAAAATCGATCGAAACATGTATACACAAAAATTCTACAAAAAGTAAAATAAAAATTGTACTTTATCGTTTATAATAATGTAGATAATTAGTTTGTTTTGCATTCTATGTGTGTATTATTTAAATATTTTGTAAATGTTTACGAAAGCTTGCGAATTTTTTGTATTTGTAATTTGCTTTTTCCGCGTGTCTTTGCGAATTTGAGCCGAAGGTAAAAGAAAATCTTGCTTTTCGTTGCATAATAATTGAAAGCGAAGAAAATGCAGCAATGTTGAATAAGAGAATGGTTCGCAAAGTATACGCAAATTACTTAGGATAATTGTAATCGTAGTATTTGTAAGTTGTAAAAAACGTAAATAATAATATTGAGTGAATTTATAACGTATAAGTATTATTATATAAATAAAAAGTTTTAATCTAAATTATTCTCTTTATTTTACTTGTATTATTTAAATATCGTATATATTCTACAAGTATAGTACACATGGTGAATATTGGTTGAGTGTTGATTGAATCAACCAATATCAAGGTTTGGATTAAATGTAGATCAAGTATTAGTTAAATATCGATTAATATTCCTAGTAGAATCTGACCACAAATGTAACGTTTTTTAAGCCAAAAAATGGCCAAGTGTCATATTAATACCGAATAAATGCCCAATAAAGGCAAATTAGAGTTTTATTTAACCTTCAAATGTTGAATTTCTACTAGGGTATATATTGGTCCGCATTTCAAGTATTGGTTAAGCATTGATTATATATTGATTTTATATCGATTAAAATTTAAAAGAGTATTGTAACAGTATTATATAACGGAGAGGAAATTCCTCATAAAAGTATGGTTTAGTACAAAAAATACCATTAAAAAAGTAATTCCCAACTTTTTTGACGCTCTATCAATATTTATATAGATTGTATCATAATTTTTATATGGCGATTTTTATATACTACACTTATAGTTCGATAAATTTTACCGTTGTTATCGATAAAAAAAATACGTCGTCAAACGTTTATTACCTCGTAGCATTCACTTAATCTGTAACTGTAAAGTAACTAAAATTAATTTTTTTTTGCAAAAATATGCATAAAATGACCCTTTGCTAAGTTCGACAGACCTGAGGGAGTTCCATACTCATAACTTTTGTTGATTAATTAATAGAAAAATAAAATAGTACTTATGCGAAAAAAACAAGAGAAGAGGTTCTTTGTTCATCAATAATCTATCTGTGGGTTAAATTTCAGACGAAAATATTTTGTGTTTTTGAAAACCATTTCTTACCAATAAATTGTTAAGGGGGTTCCATACTCAATTTTGATGATTAATAAAAAGTAACAACAGTATGTGAAAAAATAAGAGAAGAGGCGCCTTCGTTTATTGACATCTAACTGTGTGCTAAATCTTCTACATAATATTAAAATTTTTATAAGTGAAATTGTGAATTTTTCTGTAAAAACCCTTATACTGTAAAAAATATTTAGTGAATGTCATTTTTTATGAGTCCATTGTGATCGCATTGATACGAGGATAAATTTACCTTTAAATTTAATTTATATTTAATAATTTAGTCGTTTTTTATTAGTTTTTTTGGCTTGGAAGTTTCAGTAGTCCGCGTAGGTACGTACGTCCGTACAACTTTTTATACATACATTTTACCATTAATTATTACAATTGCTCAACCGATAATTAATTTTGTGTCAACAATTAATTGTCGTGGTGCCAGGTATAAACTGTATGTATCAAAAATTATAATAAATATATATATTTGTAATATTAATAACAAATTATATTTAGAAATATATCTAAAATAAGCATTTTTCCTGTGAATTCCCATTTTACTGTAAATAATTATATAAATAAACAATATCTTTTTTACACTTTATGTGTCCCTGGAATTATGACAAACAGTTCCTAGATCTTTCGGGAATTCGGAGGAAATCGGGATGAGTCGACTAATTACGGGGTTTCCTGGATATTTCGGGAATTCTGAAATATTTCAGAAAGACTCCACTAATTACGGAATATCCTGGATATTCGAGAATATCTGAGGAAATTCGTGATGACTCTACCAATTACCGGAATTTCCTCGATCATTCGGGAATTCCTGAGGTATTTCGGGATGACGCTACTAATTACGAGAATTTCTGGAAAAATTCAGGATAACTACTAATTACTGGGATTTCTTGGATTATTTCGGGGAATTTCTGAAATATTTCAGAAAGACTCCACTAATGACGGAATTTTCTGGATATTTCGGGAATATATGAGGAAATTCGTGATGACTCTACCAAATTACGGGAATTCCTGGGATCTTTCGGGAATTTCTGAGGTATTTCGGGATGACGCTACTATTACGGATTCCTGGATATTTCGGGAACATCTGAGTAAATTTGTGAGGACTCTACCAAATACGGGATTTCCTGGATCTTTCGGGAATTCCTGATGTATTTCGAGATGACGCTACCAATTACGGGAATTCTGGATATTTCGAGAATTTCTCAAATATTTCATAAAGACTCCACTAATTACGGGATTTTTTGGATATTTCGGGAATATCTGAGGAAATTCGTGATGATTCTACCAATTACGGGATTTCCAGGATCTTTCGGGAATTGCTGAGGTATTTCAGGATGACGCTACTAATTACGGAATTTCCTGTATATTTCGGGAATTTCTGAAATATTTCTGAGAGACTCCACTAATTACGGGATTTCCTGGATATTTCGGGAATTTCTGAGGAATTTCTGGATAACTCTACAAATTAAGGGATTTCCTGGATATTTCGGGAATTTCTGAGGTATTTCGAAATGTATCCACTAATTGTGGTATTTCCTGGATATTTCGGGAATTTATGAGGTATTTCGGGATGACGCTACTAATTACGGAATTTCCTGTATATTTCGGGAATTTCTGAGGTATTTCGAAATGTCTCGACTAATTATAGTATTTCCTGGATATTTCGGGAATTTCTGAGGAATTTCTGGATAACTCTACAAATTAAGGGATTTCCTGGATATTTCGGAAATTTCTGATTTATTTCGGGATGACGCTACTAATTACGGAATTTCCTGTATATTTCGGGAATTTCTGAGGTATTTCGAAATGTCTCGACTAATTATAGTATTTCCTGGATATTTCGGGAATATCTGAGGAAATTCGTGATGATTCTACCAATTACGGGATTTCCTGGATATTTCGGGAATATCTGAGGAAATTCGTGATGATTCTACCAATTACGGGATTTCCTGGATATTTCGGGAATTTCTGAGGTATTTCGAAATGTCTCCACTAATTGTGGAATTTCCAGGATATTTCGGGAATTTCTGAGGTATTTCGAAATGTCTCGACTAATTATAGTATTTCCTGGATATTTCGGGAATTTATGAGGTATTTCGGGATGACGCTACTAATTACGGGATTTTTTGGATATTTCGGGAATTTCTGAGGTATTTCGAAATGTCTCCACTAATTATAGTATTTCCTGGATATTTCGGGAATATCTGAGGAAATTCGTGATGATTCTACCAATTACGGGAATTTCTGGATATTTCGAGAATTTCTCAAATATTTCATAAAGACTCCACTAATTACGGGATTTCCAGGATCTTTCGGGAATTGCTGAGGTATTTCAGGATGACGCTACTAATTACGGGATTTCCTGGATATTTCGGGAATTTCTGAGGTATTTCGAAATGTATCCACTAATTGTGGTATTTCCTGGATATTTCGGGAATTTCTGAGGTATTTCGAAATGTCTCCACTAATTATAGTATTTCCTGGATATTTCGGAAATTTCTGATTTATTTCGGGATGACGCTACTAATTACGGAATTTCCTGTATATTTCGGGAATTTCTGAGGTATTTCGAAATGTCTCGACTAATTATAGTATTTCCTGGATATTTCGGGAATATCTGAGGAAATTCGTGATGATTCTACCAATTACGGGAATTTCTGGATATTTCGAGAATTTCTCAAATATTTCATAAAGACTCCACTAATTACGGGATTTCCTGGATATTTCGGGAATTTCTGAAATATTTCTGAGAGACTCCACTAATTACGGGATTTTTTGGATATTTCGGGAATTTCTGAGGTATTTCGAAATGTCTCGACTAATTATAGTATTTCCTGGATATTTCGGGAATATCTGAGGAAATTCGTGATGATTCTACCAATTACGGGATTTCCTGGATCTTTCGGGAATTGCTGAGGTATTTCAGGATGACGCTACTAATTACGGGATTTTTTGGATATTTCGGGAATTTCTGAAATATTTCTGAGAGACTCCACTAATTACGGGATTTCCTGGATATTTCGGGAATTTCTGAGGAATTTCTGGATAACTCTACAAATTAAGGGATTTCCTGGATATTTCGGAAATTTCTGATTTATTTCGGGATGACGCTACTAATTACGGGATTTTTTGGATATTTCGGGAATTTCTGAGGTATTTCGAAATGTCTCCACTAATTATAGTATTTCCAGGATATTTCGGGAATTTATGAGGTATCTTCGGGATGACGCCTACAAGTTACGGGATTTCCTAGAAATTTTGGGAATTGCTGAAATATTTCAGAAAGACTCACTAATTACGGGATTTCCTGGATATTTTTTTATTTTTTTAATACCTTGTTTTAATATATTAATCTTTTTGTCTTCAATATTATTTTTGTTACTTTTTCTTGTTTTGTTTTCTGTCAATACTTATTTTTACAGTATCTGTTTTTTAATTCTTATTTATAATTTTGAGATTCGTCTATTACATTTCTTTCGATATTGTATTTTTTGTCAATATTGTATCCCAAACCTTGTTTTCATCGCAAGCGAAGCGAGCGTTTTTGGCTAGTTTTAGATTAAAATATTATTGCGTTTTCGAGAAAAATTTTACCAAAAATATCAAATATTTTCACCTCGTTGAGGTTAGGTTTACATTTTTGGTAAGACTTTTCTCAAAACGCAATATAATTTTTAATCTGAAATTTAGCACACAGTTAAATTATCAATAAACGAAGGCGCCTCTTCTCTTATTTTTTTACATACTGTTTTATTTACAAATTTATTACTAATAATCACGATTGCCGATAAGGTAGGGAGGATAAATATTGACTATGGCACCCCGTTAATCCTGTGTACCCTACTGTTGAGGTTAGGTTAACGTTTGTTTGTAACGCATTTTTGGAACCACAATAATATTTTATTTTCATATTCAGCACAGTCTTATGGATTATTGATAATAGCGAAGATGCCTCAATTCTTATTTTTGCACATACTGTCTTATTTACAGATTTATTATTAATTATCGCGTTTGTCGGTAAGGCAGGGAGAATGAAAGTTGACTTTGGTACTCCGTTAAGGGGATGTGACACGTAAAAATGAGAAATGCTACTAATTTGTTATTAACAATCAGTTTATTTTTTTCAAAAAATCTTTAACGCTCATTTATTTACTCGGAAACTTACTACAAATTTATTTAGTCATTATTTGTACTAAATTATTCAGATTTTTATAGATATAGCATTAACTCGGTCGGTAACACACCCCCTTAAAAATATTACCTAAGAATTTTTGTAAATTTTTAGTATCATATTTTTTACCAAATACAACTATCAAGTTTTGGAAGGTAGATTCTTGTAATTTGATTTAACTTTATATAATAAAATTGTGCAATTATTTAATTTAAAAAACTACCAAACATTTTAAAAAATTTACTTGTTTAATTCCATTTAAATTTTGGATAATTTTTGGTAGTTTTTTAAAATACCATAACTTTTGACTGGATCACAGGCCAATTAAAAGCTATAGGCTGTTAGAAAGGTATCGCTTCAAGCTGTTTTTTTAAATTTTTGGATAAAAAATTCGATTGTACGTAGTCGCCTTATGTTAATCATCAATGTTGACTTGTAGTTTATGAGTCATCGACATTGAGATTAGAAATTCTAACCCAAAAGGATATTGTAGAGAAAAACAGCAACGAATGTTACATATATAATTGTTACATACTAGAGGTTAACAGATTTTGAGATATGTAACTGTAAAGTAAACTACCGTTGAAAAATACTTACAAAAACTCACATTTTGAGGTTAGAATAATTAACAAATTATTTTTTGCATCTAAAAATTTTTTTCTGTTTTCTGGATAACATTTCTAGACCTTACCCAAAATTTGATCCATTTGACAATTTTGATCCAACCGGTTGACGTGAAATGGCCCATATATATAAATTCTCGTGCGTAACGATCATCGGATTGCCGATAAAGTCAAATAGAACTTTTTACAACCTGAAACGTCGGAGCTCGTTATGCTCACTCGAACTGCGGATGTTGAAATATTTTAGCCATATAAAATTTATGGATTTTGTAACATTGAGATATTTTAACCGTTTTGCAACGGTATATAATTTCATATAATACACTATACAAAAAGTGTAATTTGAATTAGTGAAGGAGCATAATTTTCAATATACAGTTTTTAGAGTGAGTGAGCGAGAGATAGGGACACTATGAAAGTAAATTTTATGAAACATAAAGTTTACTAAATACAACGGTGATGTATAACGTAGTAATCGAAAAATAAATTTTGTTTTTAAGAAAAAATAATATAATAGTAATATATAGTAATATACCATAAAAAAGCGACGTTAAATAATAAATAAAAATATATTTATTATTACCATTAATTTTTAACATTCACTTCCTTTCCGATGCATATCGAAATAATACGTTGGAAAAATATTTTTATAAAAATAATACAAATAAAAAAATTTCGGACCATTTCCAGTCTATATCATAACGAAAGAACTCGATAAAAAAGTTACATTTTTTTACCACAAATATAACATATAAATTTATTATTTAAACGTATAAGATAGTATAAATAATTAATGAGAATATTTATATTATAAAGATCTATAAACTGTGAAATTTTTAAATCGAACATTTCAATGAACCCAATCGAATAAAAAATAAACAATTTTTTCAATTTACGTATTAAGTACAATTTATTTGATATTCGTAAAGCATCACAGTCATTTTAAAATGTTTGGTATGTCAATCCGGCATTCCCTTTCGAGAAATACATTCTAAAATAATTATTCGATATTACAATGAGAGCAATAAAAATTTAATTATCACAACAGGTTTTTGAGAGTATGAAAACGGTGACACTCAATAACAAAAAATAGTAAACGAATATATTTTATTTTACGCGCCATACGATCAAATTACAATTTTTTTAAGTCAATCCATATAAAAAATAATGCACAATATATAATTAATTATATTAATCAAAATTTAGATTGAGAAATGGATTTTATTACGTTTATATCTCAATAACCCAATAATCCGAAAATTCCTATACTTATACTTTTTTATTTTTATTTGTCATATTTTTATCCTAAAGAAATATTGTACAACAAAAAGAGAAAATTATTATTATGGGTTTAATTGCTTGGATATAATAAATTTTCATTATCACTACTAAAAATCACAAAAACATATGAAGAACAAAAACGGGATGTCAGATCCAAATTACAGGAATCTGCACCTTTCAACCCATAAATTATATCTAAAATGTTGAATTAAAAATCTGGAAAAAACCTTGTGGTTAGATCAAAATATAAAAAAGGCTTGACGTTTCGATTTTTTAAAGAAAAAATAATTTAAAATAATAATTAATTAAACAATTTTTGTTGGTAATTATTTTTGAAAAAAGGCATAAACTTGTAACCCAAAAATCGTAATGTAATTATGGATTTAAAAATTTGGGTATATCATTTCAAAAAATGCCTAAGGGCCTGACGTTCAGGTTATTAAAAAACTTTGTTTATCCATTTGTTTATAAGAAAAGTGATAAATGATTATTTATTAAGTTGGACATCTTTTAATAAACAAAAAAAAAGTATCCAAAGATTTTTACAAAAATATATCTGGTTTTTATAAAAAAAATATCGTTTCAATACGATAATTTCGTGTATACAGGAAACGTAAAAAAAAAAGATTACTGCACCAAACGCAAGAAGCCTCATAAGGGAAAATAATTGAAATTATATAGATATACAAATGAGAGAGAGAGCTAAAATAGACGCCTCGAAAATAGACGAACCGGCTGAGCGCAACAGCAGCAGCAGCAGCAGCAGCAGGAGAGCCACCGCACACAAGTGCCGGAACAGTATCACGCGGCCTCGTGTCGTCAAAGAGAGTACAAAAACCACATCCATTGCTCTCCAACTCCCTCATGTAGAAAATTTCCTTGCACGCATTCTATTCGTTGCTCTCAAAAAAAAAAAAAAATTCGAGTTGTAAGAAAAAATTAAAAATGTTGTCAATGGAAGAGTTGATGGAAGACGATTTGTTCGAGGATGAACTGCTGGCGGAGTACAATAAAAACGACGACATCGTAGACCTCGAGGTATCCAATTTTTTTCGGGACAATTTGTTGGCTACGAGATCCGCGGTGGACAACGAGAGTTTCAAAAAATTTTCGAACTTAAATTCGAACGAAGCCAGGGTTGATTTCATCCTCGGGTATCCGGAGCCCTACGAGCTCGAGATCCAAGTGGAAAGTGACAATTACAAGGATCCGATAATGACGAGATCGGCTAAAGAGAACGGCAATTCTGCTTTTAGTTTTGGGCACTACATCGTCGCTATCGACCAGTACAATATCGCTGCGAGACTTGCACCAAAAGAGGGTAAGCGAATCGATTTACGTTTCGAAACGCCCGATATACCTTTTTTATTTTTTACTTTTTCTCGTTCGATAGTTTTACGTTGTTTCTATTTTTATATTCATTTTTGTTATTCATTTTCTTCTCTCAATCGATCGATTATTAAATTTGGCGGGTATTATTAATTATATACCTCCTCACCAAAAAAATTAATTTTTTTTTTCATAAATCTTTAAAATTTTACCAAATTTATAAACAATAATACAAATTTTGATGGAGAAACTGATTTTTTAGTAATCCAACAACCCAATAATTATAAGTTATTGGTTTGAAGAGGTTTGCAGACAATGCCACAGAAACGTTGCCAAAAAAATAAGTTTTTAAAAATTTTTCTTTCGCCTCCACAGATCTATTTTACATTTTTTTTTTAAATTAACAACACAGAGTCTGATAATCTCATCTATAACTTTTTGTAATTTTTTTTTATCTATATAAATAGCCTCAATGACGCTAAGGAAACGTTGCCAAAAAATCTGTTTTAAGTTGTGTTTTCCTTCGCTTCCGCCAGATCCTTTTCAAATTTTTTTTAATATTAGTTATTGGTTTATTGGGTTATTGGATAACTGAAAAATGAAATTATCGATCGAAATATGTATTTCTATTTATATACTTGGTCTTTTTTAACAATTTACAAAAAAAAAAGTAATTACTTTTTTTAGGAGGAAGGGGAGGAATAGTACTTTATAACATCAATTGGTAAACGGGGTCTATATTTATATCATAGATATATTGTACTCATTTGCCGTTTGTTTAGATATTAAAAAAACTGTAAATTGGATGATGTGCGTTAATTACATGCGTTGGACATATAACAAATTATTTTTTGTAATTTTATTTTTGTGCTTTTTAATGATTAAGACATTTTAAATGAACAGTATCAAATTTTAAATTCTAAATGAAATTAAAAAGCAAAGCAAATCACCGGCTGAGCGCAACAGCAGCAGCAGCAGCAGCAGCAGGAGAGCCACCGCACACAAGTGCCGGAACAGTATCACGCGGCCTCGTGTCGTCAAAGAGAGTACAAAAACCACATCCATTGCTCTCCAACTCCCTCATGTAGAAAATTTCCTTGCACGCATTCTATTCGTTGCTCTCAAAAAAAAAAAAAAATTCGAGTTGTAAGAAAAAATTAAAAATGTTGTCAATGGAAGAGTTGATGGAAGACGATTTGTTCGAGGATGAACTGCTGGCGGAGTACAATAAAAACGACGACATCGTAGACCTCGAGGTATCCAATTTTTTTCGGGACAATTTGTTGGCTACGAGATCCGCGGTGGACAACGAGAGTTTCAAAAAATTTTCGAACTTAAATTCGAACGAAGCCAGGGTTGATTTCATCCTCGGGTATCCGGAGCCCTACGAGCTCGAGATCCAAGTGGAAAGTGACAATTACAAGGATCCGATAATGACGAGATCGGCTAAAGAGAACGGCAATTCTGCTTTTAGTTTTGGGCACTACATCGTCGCTATCGACCAGTACAATATCGCTGCGAGACTTGCACCAAAAGAGGGTAAGCGAATCGATTTACGTTTCGAAACGCCCGATATACCTTTTTTATTTTTTACTTTTTCTCGTTCGATAGTTTTACGTTGTTTCTATTTTTATATTCATTTTTGTTATTCATTTTCTTCTCTCAATCGATCGATTATTAAATTTGGCGGGTATTATTAATTATATACCTCCTCACCAAAAAAATTAATTTTTTTTTTCATAAATCTTTAAAATTTTACCAAATTTATAAACAATAATACAAATTTTGATGGAGAAACTGATTTTTTAGTAATCCAACAACCCAATAATTATAAGTTATTGGTTTGAAGAGGTTTGCAGACAATGCCACAGAAACGTTGCCAAAAAAATAAGTTTTTAAAAATTTTTCTTTCGCCTCCACAGATCTATTTTACATTTTTTTTTTAAATTAACAACACAGAGTCTGATAATCTCATCTATAACTTTTTGTAATTTTTTTTTATCTATATAAATAGCCTCAATGACGCTAAGGAAACGTTGCCAAAAAATCTGTTTTTAAGTTGTGTTTTCCTTCGCTTCCGCCAGATCCTTTTCAAAATTTTTTTTTAATATTAGTTATTGGTTTATTGGGTTATTGGATAACTGAAAAAATGAAATTATCGATCGAAATATGTATTTCTATTTATATACTTGGTCATTTTTTAACAATTTAAAAAAAAAAAAGTAATTACTTTTTTTTAGAGGAGGGGAGGAATATAATTTATAAAACTCAATTTGGTACGCTATATTTATCATAGATATATTTTACTCATTTCCGTTTGTTTAGATATTAAAAACTGTAAATTGGATGATGTGCGTTAATTACATGCGTGAACATGTAAAAAATTATTTTTTGTAATTTTATTTTTTGCTTTTTATGATTAAAGACATTTTAAATGAACATTATCAAATTTTTAAAATTCATTTTCATAAGTGAAAATTAAAAATCAAAGAAAATCACTAAATATTTATGAATCCTGTGTCGAATTATATGACAGATAATTAGCCCCACATTAAAATTACGGCTGTTTTCTAGTATAAACATTTTCGCGAAGTTAAAACGCAACTGGAAATAGAAAGATAAAATTTTGTAAATCGTAAAGAAATTTGTATAAATACTTCCTTTAATGTTTTAAGGAGATGTGATACTCAATATTTATCGATCGAGTCAATAGAGATGATAAAATGATAACTATTATTTATCAGTGTGTGAAATTTCATCAAAATTAATGTTGCGTTAGAAAATGGCATTGGAAGGAATTACCAGATTTGCAACATTGGAAGCAGATAAAGAGTAAAATTTCCTTCGAATACCATTTTCTAACGCAACATTATTTTTGTTTGAAATTGTCAGAAAGTGATAGATAGTAGTCAAAGGAAGGACAATGATGTCTTTATTTTCCACAATTTGTTTTATTTATATGACCAGAATAATTTTTTCATCTATATTGACTCGGTCGGTAAATAATGAGTATACCATCCCCTTAAGGGTCCGTCAAACTCGATATGTTATCATCCGAATCATTTACCGACTTACACGAATTATGCGTTTATACAATAATTAATATTTTATTACACTAATACTTAAAGGAAAAATTATTAGATCATTGCTTTTTACTGCAAAACAGAATCTGAAAAGATTCAAAGTGTATGCAGTACAATTAATTGACGTGATTAATATTTTTAAAAATTTTAGTCGCTCTCCTTGAAATAATTAATTTTGTTAGTTAATGTACCAATCGTTTTGAAACTTTCCACAATTGTAATTAACGTCATAACAAATAACAAAAATAAAAAAAATACAAAAATCGTAACTTTTGGAAAAATATTATCGTTCTCAGTCGGTAAATAACACTGATGGTAACATAATGAATTTGAGATCCCTCATAATAAACGTCCACAGAACTCAGCGTGATCCTAGCAAACCGAGCGGCAGCATTTTACCACATGGAAAAATTCGACTTGGCATTACGCGACTGCGAGGAAGCCTCGAAATTGAATTATCCGAAAAATCTGATGTATAAACTAGAAGAGCGTCGTGCGAGATGTTTCCTTGCACTTAAAGTCCATACGAAAGCTTTGGAAGCTTTCAGAAACGCTCTTCGTGCTCTCGACGATTGTCGATTGCCCAACGAGAAAAAGATTAAATTTGAATCCGACATACGAGTGATGCTTGCAATCATGGAGAAAGGTCAGAAAATGAATGAAACTGAACGCGGTGTTACAAAGGAACAGATTATCGCGATGGAGAATAACAGGTGGTTATAATAATCATTTTTTTGATATTTTTATTCTTTTTCGAAACAATTTTACATCGTGTTAATGTAGTGAATTCAAGTTTTAAGGAAATGCCAATAAATCAATTTTTACCGACCGTGTCAAAATAGAAACGAAAGTATTCTTTTAGTTAAAGAAATATGGTAAATAATGGACGAACCAAGCATCACGAAACAAAGTCAACTTTCATCATCCCTACCTTTTCAACCAACTTAACAAAAAATTTTAAACATAAACTAAAAATCATCATACTTTTTGCTAATGAAGACGCGCCTTTACAAACAACTGACCTCTCTGCAAAATTTTGAGTCTAAAATTTCTAAGAAATCTCATACCAAAAATATAAAAAATCAAGAATCAACATGAATCAACACTTCTTGGTAAAAAGGTTGTATAGAGGATGTGACACTGAATATTTACCGAGCGAGTCAATTATCCGATCGATAAATATTGAGTATCACAATCTCTAAAGTCTCATATTTTGCACCGTGGTTAAAATAAAGACAGTCCTCTCCTATTTTTTCAAATATTATCTAAAAATATATTATTACTTATTATTAAATACTTTGTTTAGCTCGGTTGGTAAGGTTGGGAGGATAAAATTTCCCATTAAGAAGGTGATATACTCGGTCGGTAACTATTGTGAACCTGCATACTTACCGACATTCATTAAATATTTAGAAAATGGATACTTTTTATATTTCTCCATAAACAAAATTAATTTTGTTTGAATTAATTTTGGTTGTTCCCCCTAAAAATTGACAAAAACCAACAAGGAAAAGTTGGTCCCTTTAAAAAATGGTAAATACGTAGTTTCATTGATCCCTTAGCTATTCTATTATATTAAATTTAAAATAAATAAAAATTAATTATTTTAAAAGTTATTATTATTTATATACATACAAAAAAGACTCTCAATATACTTGCAAATTTTTTATTACTTGAATATTATTTGAATTGAAAAAATTGAAATTAAAACAATTAAATAATTTAATTATAATTTATAAAATGTAATATGTTGATGATCTATTTAAATACAAAATTATTAATATATAAAAAAATATTTATTTATATTTGCAATATTATATATTATTTGTCTGAGAAATCAATAATGAAGAAAAAATTATCAATATTTATTTAAGATTGAAGGAGAAGGACAGGACGCCAAAAATGAAAGATTACAATCGCGCGTATCCAGCTTGCAGTAAATCTGTCGATTTCAAAATCACGGGTGGTAATTTAGGAAGATACGCAATTGCAACTCGTGATATTCAACCTGGTGAAATAATCGTGGTTGAAAACCCACACTGTGCTACTCTACTAGCTGAATATCGGTTCGTTTTATTCTTATCTTTTTCATACATTTTACTCAATCAAAGAGGTAGAATATTCGATTGTTACCGACTGAGCAAATACTGATGATTATTAAATTTATTTATACAATACATTCGGCATTTTATCCAACGTTTGTTCATTTGATTCGTTATTTATTCTTTTACAAATGTTTCAAACATATATTTCGATAATACTATTAAGGGGAAGGCATATTCGATTGTTACCGACCGAGCAAATCTTTCCATTTTTTTTATCATCAAGTTACGTAACACATAAATTATTATACAACTACATATACAATAATAAATAAAAATTTTCTTCTTATCTTCAGTCGGTAACTATCAACTATGCCATACCGTTTAACAGATAGTACTTATTTGAATTTTCTTGAATTATAGATTGACGCCTGGCACAATGTACACATGTTAATGTAGTGAATTCAAGTTTTAAGGAAATGCCAATAAATCAATTTTTACCGACGTGTCAAAATAGAAACGAAAGTATTCTTTAGTTAAAGAAATATGGTAAATAATGGACGAACCAAGCATCACGAAACAAAGTCAACTTTCATCATCCCTACCTTTTCAACCAACTTAACAAAAAATTTTAAACATAACTAAAAATCATCATACTTTTTGCTAATGAAGACGCGCCTTTACAAACAACTGACCTCTCTGCAAAATTTTGAGTCTAAAATTTCTAAGAAATCTCATACCAAAAATATAAAAAATCAAGAATCAACATGAATCAACACTTCTTGGTTAAAAAGGTTGTATAGAGGATGTGACACTGAATATTTACCGAGCGATGTCAATTATCCGATCGATAAATATTGAGTATCACAATCTCTAAAGTCTCATATTTTGCACCGTGGTTAAAATAAAGACAGTCCTCTCCTATTTTTCAAATATTATCTAAAATATATTATTACTTATTATTAAATACTTTGTTTAGCTCGGTTGGTAAGGTTGGGAGGATAAAATTTCCCATTAAGAAGGTGATATACTCGGTCGGTAACTATTGTGAACCTGCATACTTACCGACATTCATTAAATATTTAGAAAATGGATACTTTTTATATTTCTCCATAAACAAAATTAATTTTGTTTGAATTAATTTTGGTTGTTCCCCCTAAAAATTGACAAAAACCAACAAGGAAAAGTTGGTCCCTTTAAAAAATGGTAAATACGTAGTTTCATTGATCCCTTAGCTATTCTATTATATTAAATTTAAAATAAATAAAAATTAATTATTTTAAAAGTTATTATTATTTATATACATACAAAAAAGACTCTCAATATACTTGCAAATTTTTATTACTGAATATTATTTGAATTGAAAAATTGAAATTAAAACAATTAAATAATTTAATTATAATTTATAAAATGTAATATGTTGATGATCTATTTAAATACAAAATTATTATTTTCTTGAATTATAGATTGACGCACTGTCACAAATGTACCGTACGAATTGTTCAATCGTACCCAGCGACGTGTTATCACTGTTCCTCGATTTCTTACTGCAGTCCAAAGTGCCGTGATTTGGATTCAAACACGCATAAAATTGAATGCAAAATTTTAGAGACACTTTGGTATTCACATACTTCGGTCACTTGTATGCTCGCACTCCGAGCTATTATACAACAACCGTTCGAACAGTTTATCAAATTTAGGAATACTCTCAACTATAACAATGGCAATTTCGAGGGTAGCAAAAGTAAACCGTACGTTAGTGGTGATTACAATACGTTTTATAATTTAGGTAATTTATTTATATTATCAAGATATTTTTAAATTAAGGAGGTGTTGGAACCTTTTTTTTTTTATTATATTTAATTATGTTATATTCAGATTCTTAAATTAATATTTTGAAAGGAGCCGCGGTGGCTCATGGGTAGAGCTCCCGACTCTCACACCGAGGGTCGTGGGTTCGATCCCAGATGTGTACCTCTGAAAATTTTTTCATGTGCATTTTTCGAACACCGCGACTCACCCGAGTAGAAATGAATTCCAGGCAAAAAGAAGGCCCTGTTCAGGTACCTGACGAATATTAAAAGGCCCTGAACAGGTGCCTGTAAAGGGCCTTTAAAAAATGTAATGGGGTGGAGATCAGGGCCTGTTTTATGTAATACTATTTTGTGGGTATGTTCAAGTGATATTAAGGCACTGAATAAGTAGTAAAAACTAAATCTGAATGTATTTGTTATTTTACATTTGTTTTTAATTGTTAATCTTTAGAGGACGGGAATTTTCTGGTTCAAAAAAGCTTCTTTTTTCAATAAAATTAATGTCTAAAAACATCGAATCACTTTTAACCTTTACAGGACGGGGATTTCGGTTTACTGTTTTCTCTCACTTTTCTATAGAAATCAAGTTTATGTGATGTCTCACATCTCAAAACTAACACATGTAAAGGGTCAATCATTGGCATGGCCCGTATAGGTTAATAGGTTAAAAAAACGTTATCTTACATGTGTAACAGCTTTGTAATCTTAAAAACCACAAAATATACTAATATAAAGTTATAAATATAAGGTTAATTAGGCGTGCGTACATGCGTGTATGTGTGTGAGCGTATAGGTTTTGTAAATAAAATGAAATGCATTTTAATACATTAATATTTATTAAACATAAATGGTTTAATATAATTTCCAAATAATTACAACAATCTTAATATAATATAATATTAATAACTTTGCACTTTTTTTTATACAATACAAAATTAAATCTTTTCACATATTTAAAGCAATATAATACTGCATAAACTTTTATATTATTAAAGTGTTTTTTTAAACTTTCACTATTTATATATTGTATTTTCCTTTTCAATCGGTACCTTCGAACTCTTAGTAAATTAAGCTTCTGAGTATAATCAATTTTTTTACTCATTTTATATTTATAAAAAACTCTTGATAAAATTCTAACCTGAAAATTTATATACAATACTATATAATTTGTAGATACTATTACTAACCTCACATTCGAACTAACAAAATTGACTTTTACTACAACGTCACATCCGAACTAATAAAATTAGGCCCTGACTTAAATTCCATTACATTCGTATCCCGGCCCTTAACAGGCGGCCTTTACAGGCCCTGTTTTCTAATTCAGGCGGCCTGGATAGAATTTCTACTCGGGCAGTGGCTCGGCGTGTCACTATAATGTGACGCCAGTTCGGGTGCGCGTGCGTTTCGTGCACTTGTCAGTGCATCAGAGGCACGGGCATCTGAACTATAGGGAACGTTAGGGACGCGAAGATGTAAAGAGGATCGCGGTGGTTCCATCGGGAGGACAGGAAACTGTAATTATTAGACTAATTACAGTGACCGATGATATCTTCCGATGGACACAAGCACCACTGTTTCAACTACATGTGCTTTGTTTACAGACACACCGTTCACCTCCGTCGCTGATTAGCCCTGGCAGCATAAATAGAGCGACGTTAAATAATATAAAAAAAAAAAAAAAAAAAAAAAAAAATATTTTGAAAGTATAATATTTGAGTTTACCGACAGTGACCGTTTACCGACATGAATCACCGACAAAGTTAATTAAATATAATGCAATAATATTGTATATTTTTCAATATTTTAAAATTATGATTTAAGTATATATTATTCGAGATACCAACTATGCACATGTAACATGAAATTACCGACAAATCTATTTTATTTTCATTTTCGTTAAATACTATTTTGTATATTACAAATAACATTACGTCAGTTTCATATAAAAGATTTCAACTTTCATAGTGAATTTTTCAAGATTTTAAGTTTAATAAATAATATAAAATTTTGAAATACCAACAGATCGGTAATTAATTATTATATTTTTGTTTAACTTCAACAGATTGTTATACCATGATTTAAGGAGGTGGCATACCCGGTAGGTTACCGACTGAGCAAAAAAGATAATTATTCCATTTATTTAAAAAAATGCGCAACTTTATGTAACATCCGAATACAGAAGCACTGGATAATTAAATAATAAGTCAGTTTACAAAGTTTCAAGTCATCACAACAAATACACCCTAAAAAATTTCTGCATCAAAGAATAAAAGAGAATCGTACATTTTTGGTGCAGAAATTTTTTAGGGTGTCTTCGTTGTATTGACCTGTAACTTTCTAGAATGACTTATTTTTGAATGATTTAGTGCTCCTGTATTCGGGTTTAGCATAAAATTGCGTATTTTTTTAAATAAATATAATAATTACCTTTTTTGGCTCGGTCGGTAATCCACCGGGTAAGCCACCCCCTTAAGCTTCCTTTGTGCATTATTTCAGTTTATTAATTGAATAATTTGAATGCAATGTTTGTTTTACTGTCAAGGATATTTATCGACTTATCAAATTACCGACGGAGTTATTTCCGACGGTTTATTTCATTTGATTGATGATTTGATTAATGTATTTTCATACAAAGAAATTCCATTAACTTCATAAGTAAGACTGTCAATTCAAAAGTTTAACGAAATTTTGGAGTTATCGATACCGAATAATCGATAAAATTAATCGATATTGCTTTTTTACGGATCGTATATGCAGTGCTTATATCATTTAATATTTCAAACTCAATATTATTGATCAATTAATAATAAATAAAAGAGTATGTGGAAGAATAAAAGAGGCGCCGTCGTTTATTCATAATATAACTTTGTGCTGAATTTCAGACTGTGATATTATTAGGCTTTTGAAAACCGTCCCTTACTAACAAATGTCAAATCCATACTCGCTATTGAGATTAGGTTAAAATTTTTTATTACACTTTTTTCAAAAATATTATTAATACATAGTATCCCACATACTGTTTTATTTACAATTTATTTGACAATTATTGCATATGTCGGTAAAGTAGAGAGGATAAATATTCACTATGGCACTCACATTTGTAAACTTTAGCTTACAAATGTATTTCTTTAATTTGAATTTTTCGACATCCACTTTAAGGGGATGTAACATTCAATTTGTTACCTACCGAGCCATATAAAATAATTGTATCTAGTTAACTAATACATTGAATAAAAGGAAATCATGACATCATTGCCCTCCGTACTGGTATAATCTGTTTTTCTGCAAAATTTTAAACAGATATCTTAATTTGTATAAAAAAGCATTGGTAGTAAATTTTCACATAGCGAATATAGGTTACCAAATTTCCTTCCAATTATTCTCGTTAATTACTGCGCGTACATACTTTACTCTTGGCAGAATTGTAGAAGGTATCAATACGGAGGGCAATGATGTCTTACTTTTACAATTATTCAAGTATTTTATGATTAATTAAGAAAATATATGTGCCATTACTCGATCGGTAAAAATTGACTCTTACATCCCGTTAAAGGAGTGGTACATCCGATGGGTTACCGACCGAGCATACAAATATAATTATTACTTTTATTTAAAGAAATTATGCAATTTTATGCAAATCCCGAATACAGAAACAGTCGATATAATGAAGTGATATGCCTTTATAAAAATTTTAAATCAATACATACCTAAAAAATTTCTACATTTGAAAATGTACGATTTTTCGATGCAGAAATTTTTCATGGTGTCTTTGTAGTATTCATTTAAAACTTTGTAAATGATTTATTGTTTAATTATCTAGATCTTCTGTATTCGGGTTTTGCATAAAACTGCATATTTTTTTAAAATAAATGTAATAATCATCTTTTTTTGCTCGGACGGTAACATAGCAATTATGCCACCCCCTTAAGAAGTAATAATGAAAAATACTCTTTTTCTTTTTCATATTCCATTAACAGTAACTCACGAAGATGAGCGATCGTCCGAAGATTTATTTCACAGAGCGTACATGGCAGCTTGGTTACTCCGAGTATTGAAGACATCGTCGTATCTACCGGAATCTGTAAAAACACCGGATGCAGCAGAAATAGCTCTTTCCGATGCCGAGTTATTCATCGGTGGTTCTATTTTACATAATCTACAATCGCTTCAATTCAATTCGCACGAGGTGTGAGCGATCGAGTTACAAATTCTTTTAAGGGGGTACCAATCTCAACTTTTGAATTTCCTACCTTGCCGACCGAGGTAAACAGATAATTGAATTGTAATTTATAAAATATGATACTATTCGAGAAAATTATATGAAAAATTGTGTAAAATTTGAGACTCAAAATTCAATCGAATTTTCGAGACTTTCCTTACTAAAAAGTTGCTTATTACGTTATGCCCGTTTCATATTTTGAGATTTCTCGAAAGTCCGATTGAATTTTAATATCAAATATTGCTCGGAGGTCAATAAATTGTTTGTTAACCAAGACGCGTTATCAAATTATAATTCAATTCCTTGTTTAACTCGGTGGAGAAGGCGGGGATGATAAAACTTGACATTCGTACCCCGTTCGTAAGGAGGTGGTGTACCCAATGGTTACCCACCGAGCAAAAAAATTGTTCTTCTTACTTTATCGATTTGAAACATATTCTATTAAATGGAAATTGATTGAACAAGATTTATATATTAAATATTAAAAGTTTTTTAATATTTATTTATATATATATTAATCCCGCGTGTTAAATTTAGACAGAAATATTTATAAGAATTTCTTTCCATACAATATTCGAAATTCGATTTTAAATTTTCTAGCAACGAAGATGCATCATCAAAAAGTAATGAATATTTATATTTAAAATTTAGTACACACACATGGATAGTTAATATAGGAAGTTCAACAATTTATGTTCAATTCTGTGTCGGTAAAGCAGGAAGGGTAGAAAATGAATATGGCATCCTCTTGAGTGTAGTCTGCAGAAAAATACTGTTCTAATTTTTAAACTTAATTATGATATTTACTATCCTTATAAAATATATCACATGAAATATATCACATTTTAATAAGGACAAAGTATTAAAATATTAAAAAAAAAGACAGTAGCTCAATACAAAAATCTTTATGCGGTTTAGCTTTAAACATAACATTGAGGCTGATAAGGTTTACGTGTTGAAATCTAGAATGATTTATATTTAAATTATTTGAATAATTTTTTTAAAAATAGATATTTTTTTGTTTACATAAATAAAATTCACTTTAAACAGACAATTTTAAACAGCTGTATAATTTTACAATCTACACATATCTCGAGATATAGAAAAAATCAAAAACATTTTCTAAAATAACTAACTTTTAAAGTTCATTACTTTTTTTTTCAAACAAGGATTATCTGTTCTCGAAGCTGGCTATACTTACTAACAATTATTTTTATACATTTTAAATAACATTTAGAATATGAGTTTTTAAAATAAGTACAGATAATCAATTTTTTGCCTACTCTCAAGTTAAAAAAAGGACAATGAATGATAAATTTTATTTGATAACGATGTATCGCTTAACACGCTATTTTCTTTTTATTACAGATCTCAGAATTCACACAAAATAGAAAAAGACCGATTTTAGTAAAAGGGAAAAATTTATTCGTCGGTGGGGGTGTTTATCCGACGGTAGCTCTATTTAATCATTCCTGCAATCCGAGCGTAGTTAGGTAAATATGTACATAACGTCAAAAATGAAACAATATTAGTTTTTCAATATTTTATACTCGATTGAATTCAACGTTTTTATTTTAACAGATATTTCATCGGTAATACTATGATCGTTCGAGCTATACGATCGATACCAAGTGGTAAGGAAATCTCCGAAAACTACGGTCCTATGTTTACCGAAGAGGATGAGAATGAACGAAAAAGAAAATTGCGTCTTCAATACTGGTTTGATTGTACTTGCGAAGCGTGTAGGGATCACTGGCCTTTGTTGCAAGAGATTGACGCTAATGTTTTAAGGTATATATAACAATATTTCAATGGAAAAAGTATAATTTTACTAGCAACACGATTGAATAAAATAAATTGAATTCTAGATTTAAATGTGATACCGGACCAACGTGTGGAAATATCTTACCTGTGAAAGCCAACACACAATTATTTATGATTCCCTGTTCGAAGTGCGGTAATAGTACGAATTTGTTGAAAGGTTTGAAGGCCATACAAGATACCGATGACATTTACAAAATAGCGACGAAATACTTAGCGGAATCTAAAATCGACGAAGCTCTCAAACGTTACTTAGATATCTTAAAGATTATCGACGCTACGCTTGCACTTCCAATAAGGGATTACCACATATGCCAACAAGGTGCCAGGATATGCATGCTCGCATCTGGAAATTCATCTTTAGTCTAATAACTATAGAGTAATACAAAAATTTTGACACCCATCGTTATTTTTTAATACGTACATTGTATTTAATTCAAATTACAATTCGTAATATTACAGATTGTTGTTTGTTTGTTTGTTTGTTTTTAATTATATAAGCACATAAACGAATCGAAGACGCGATATAACACGTAATTTAATAATAACAAAAAGAAAAAAAATCCTACAATTTATACAAGGTTATAAAATAATGGTTCTTCTCGAATACATTATCCTTCTTCATCTAACGCGTTACTGGATAACGTATTAGACATGTTTGGTTGTTATCACATCATAATTGATAAAAAGCATTTTTGATAAAAAAAAGTAGCTACGCTCGTGTTAGTTTTCTTTTTATGAGGCCTAAAATACAAAAAAAAGAGAAATTTATGTACTCGATTAGGCGAGACTTTGTAAAAGATCGCTTATAAACGTCGAGGGATTAGAAATGTCTCCAAGCAATCCTGAAAAATAAATTAATATTTTTTCACGTATAATTTGCAATTTTCATACACAATATATACAGCACGTGTTTACATACCTGCTACATCGCAAAATTCCTCAAAACTTCCACAAGGCAACAGCTCATCTCGATAAGCTGAGAGAATTTTCTCAGAGGCTTTCAACAGAGCTTCGTCGTTATGTCGAATGTACTCTGCCAATACTGCTGGCCACTGATCATCGCTCAAAACATTTACCTTCTGCGAGTCCAAATAAAAGGGGGAAACATTAGAGATTTCGTTTGAATAATATATCATTCCGATCGAGAAATGAAAAGTTTACCTTAAAGAAATGTGCGTATATGCAATCGACAAGACCGAAGAAGATTAATGCATTCTTGTAAACTGAATAATCTTTGACGGTGAGATCGATCACAGTTTTGGTCGTCGCCGAAGGTGAGACGTATCGCTGATGAGCCAGGATTATCAGTCTTCGAAGGTGCGCTAATTTCGTCTGATTCCATCGGGCTGGCGTGAGGATCAAAATGGACAGGGTGCACTGATAAAGTGGACCTTCCGCTTCGTAACAGCTGTCTAACCACGAAGACGAAGGTGCCGATTCTAAATACGTTACGAGAGACTTATCCTCTCTCGTCGCTGATCTTGTTCTGCAAATCGCGAAAATAAATCGTCAGTTATTATTATACAGCGACTTAAAATGTTCATTAATTTCTTAAACCAATATAATATTATTGAAATTTAATTTTTTTTTACTCAAGTTTTTTTAAATGTTATTTCTACATAAAAATTCAATTGATCAAGAGTCAAAAGTATTATTTAAAAAAAGTATATTATTATCAACTTTTATCCAATATTTTGTAATTAATTTATTTTTAACATAATCAATTTTGTACCATGATTTTTACTGTAATGCATGAACCGCAGGATAACTTAGAAACAACCACTTCTTGAAAGAGCCTTAAATTTTAATAACAATAAAACATGAAAATAGATAAGAATTTAAAGATATTGTCAAAAAATGTTTAAACTACATAACAAACCATAAATAATTGAGTAATAAGAATTTTAAGAATGCAATGTAATTTTGTTCCATTCAAGTGGATAAGAATCATGTTTAAACAAATACAATATCCTATTCAATGAAGTAGTTCCTGAAATATCTTGTGGTAAGTGCAGTTTAACTGTTACAATTAATGAAGTGATTTCTAAGTATCCTACGGTAAGTGGTAAAAAATCATGGTACAGATTGTCTACTATATAATTCAGTACAAATGATTAAGAAAAAGTAATATTACAAATAAATTACTTAACAATTCTTTAGTATAAGTAAACAATTTGTTGAAAAAAATTTATTGCACAATATATGAATATCTATTTTTAAAATTTTTTTTCAATTTTCTTTTAATTTAAAACTGATATAATAAAATTATGAATGCTCACGTATTAATAACGTAAAGTGCCATGTGTATGAGGTAAGGTATGATGTGTATGTTGGATTGCGGTCCGCCACCTCCAGTGTCATCGTGAAAACTCTTTTCCTGAGCAAAACGGAGGAGTAACAGTTTGAGATCGTGAATCGTGAACGAGTACGAAATGTCCCGATGACCAGTACACTCTTGCAGGTAGGTGTTGTGCCTAGCCAAACAAGTAGCAAACGCAGATTCGGATACTTGAGGTCCCCAAAGTGGCAACAAACCATTACACTTGGTGTTTGCATTTTGAAGGGCAGCGCTCTCCCATTCGTCCCGAACTCTAGCTAAACGTACAGCCGACATGTGGCAATCGACGTGGACTACGTTGAAGTGGGAAACGGTCGTATAACCTACAGTTTTACGTTGCTTCGTCTCGAATTCCTCGACGTTGCAGCGTTTCGTAAAGGTGTAAATACCGAGTACCTGATTGATCGGTAAAATATAAAATTATTAAAAATTTTAATACCGGCGAAAAAAATAATTAATCAGTACGTACCATATTTGGCTTGAATTTGTATCCTTCTCGACAAATAACGCATACCAACCCAGTCTCGTCGCCCAGGTCTTCCATTTGTTGTAATATAGTCCCGCTAGCCGTAACTTGTCCTTTATCGTTCGTTCGCATACCGAGTGCTCCTAATTGACGTTCACGCATCGCCATTGCTAGTCGTTTCTTTTCACTTCGGGTTTGTTGCCGCGCTTCCTCGATTAACTCGGCGACCTTCTTATTCGTGCATAAGGCCTCTAGCAAATTTTCAGCTAACGAGCCCACGTGCTCGTTGGACGATACTTGCTCTAGTCTATGAATTATACTGATCGTGAATTGTGACGCTGCAAGCTGCAAATTGTTTATTCGTAAAATTAATCGTTATTATTTTATAAAGGTTAAATGTAACAGTAAATATCGTACTTGTGTAGGTTCATGATCTGTAGCTAAACCAGTAAGAAACCGTAAAATATATTTTAACGCAGGTTTCGAAATAAATTCTTTAAGCTCATCGCTATCCGTCCGAAGCAAAGTTGGTTTCTCGCAAGGCGCGTGTACCTAAAAATGCAAATTATAAAAATATATAATACAATATGTATCGTAGTGTATTTAATTATTTAATAACCTATTTTAGGTCATTACGATTATAGATATAATTATCTATTATACATTATCAACGCTCTATGCGATTTGACATTTGACACAACATGAAATTATACAAGGTACATATTACAAAATTGATACGTTGTACGATTATATTTTTAATTACTAAACACGTTCTTTTCCGATATTGTGGCAGAATAACAAAAAAGCCTTATCAATAAGTACGAGTTTAATAAATTCCACATTAGTTCACTATTCCAAGAGTGCAGTATTATTTACGCGAATATCTATTACATATTACATTTTTCTTACCGTTATGTACTCAAAAGCATCCTTTACAATACCCATACTAATAATATGATCTTTTAATGTGTTTCCAATGGCATTTCTCTCGATTCCTTGGGTAAGTATGCAGAACAGTTCGAGTTTCTGCTCTTCCTCGGTAGTGTGTTCGAAATCGAATTTATAAAAGTTTAATACGGGCTTGAAGTGATCGCAGAGTAATGCCATTTTTTCTTGATTTCCGTAGGTCAACGCTGCCAAGACTCTCGCGAGGTGGTGTAGGACGTTTGGACTGTGTTTCACAGCACTCGACTGAGTACACGTAAGCAACGCTTTCACGTGCTCCGGACTTCCCAAGGTGCGAGAGAATTCTTCGAATTTGTCTAACGGTTGGGACGCTGCGTTCGCTAAAATGGTCTCCATGATCTAGAAAAAATATATTGAAAACATTATTTATTTATTTATATACTAGGAAAATATATGTTGTTACATTAGATTTCCTGTTTGAGCCAAAATAGCATATAAAAGTTGATGTAATTAATGCAATTTCAAGAGAGCGTTGTCTTTTCTTTATTAATTATCTGACTGGGCATTAAACTTTTATTTTTTGAGAAGTATCCGTTAACAACAATTATAAAATAAATTTCAAATCGTCAAATATAATATAATGTTGAGGCCTGCGATGGCTTGGTCGATAGGGCGTCCGGCTCGTAAGCTAGAGGTACCAGGTTCGATTCCCGGCCCCGGCCGATTGATTCAAGCACTACTGGGGAAATGTACTTTCAAGAAGTTGCTGATTATCACCGATTTGGGAGTATAAAAAGAGCGACGTTAAAATAAAAAAAACGGTTCTTGAAGACTAATATTTCTGTCTAAAATTTAATACATTAATAGAATATTTATAAATTCTAATAATTTTATGAATTACTCCCTCTTTTATGATATTTTACATCAATAATCTATCTACTATAAAAATTCAGTAATACTTTGTTAACTTAGATTCAATTATTTAAGCTCATTTGAAAGAACAGCATTCTTAATCGACGGAAAATTTATATACTTATATCGTTATTTACTTGTGGAATACAAGTATCTTTGCAATAATAAAAACACACGTAGCTTATACTTACATCAAGTAACTGTTCAGTAACTTTGGATTGAGCATTATCGGAATCGGTAGCGAGGCAACGTTGCAACACGTCGAGCAATACGGTAACGGCCCCCAATTCGGGTCTGCTAAGAACTTCTTGATTCTTTTTCACTTTGACGGATAGTCTGAAAAGCTTCAACAAAACTTGAAGCAAAGGTTTCGCTCTATTTACATCTTGAATCGCAGCCAAACGTTCGAGCATAACTTGCAGCCCACCGCAATCGGCTAAAACATTGGCCATTTTGTAGACCTCTTCGTTGTTGACTTCTTGCTCGCTGTTGGCGTTTAACGTTTCTACAAACTCCTCAGTCGCGTCACCAAGAAGACCCCGCATCCTGTAGACGACGCGCATCGCGTCGCACTCGCCACCCTCGAGCACCCATATTTTCTTATAAACCTTGTAAAATAAAGTAACGAAATTAATATTTGAAAATGATCATTTTAAACGATTGTTTTATGCGACGTGTATTTAAATTACCTCTTTAACCGGTAGATCCAAACTAATAATCTTATTGTTCACGAGCAATTCCATACCATTGTCATCTTCCAGTAGCGCCACTAATTCGCAATCTTGACAGATTTTGTTTTTGACGTCGCGCATCAATGGCCCCAAACCACCTTCTAGACTACTATACGGATTACCTAACATACGACCTTGTAAAAAGTCTTCTTGCTGCGGGTCTTTCTCCAACGTTAAGAAGAATTCACCAACGTCGTTTTCTTCGGGATAAATAATCGAACACAGCCTTTCGAATATAAATACGGGAGTGCGTATATCTTGAGGACTATATTTTTGTACTGTCTCGACGCAAACGGACATAAAGGCTTTAGTTTCGTCTTCCGTGCCTGAATAAAACGAGTCGACGGGTAAATTAACAATGTCAAAGTTAAATGTTTACATTTTGTAACATTATCGATCTTACCAGTTGTCATTTCTTCTAGCAATTCAAGCAGTTTCTCTTGGGTGTCGTCAATCAACCTCGTCCTTTGTACTACCAGTCTTCGTAACGACAAATAACCATTTAAAACTGCACCGACGAGTCTACCTTTGTATTGTTGTTTAATATTTTCCTGCTCCAAAAACGTTGACAACAGTTCGGTCAGCATTTTCAACGAGTATCCTTGCGCCAAATCGCTCGTCAATGTCGTTTCCTCGAGCCTGTGGAGTTCAGCGATTTCCTTCGTCAGTAAATCGGCGAGTATGTTCAAAACACCCCTGACAGCTAAGAATTGTTTCCATGGTGCCTGTCTTATCAAGCTTTGGTATAGGGAAAGATACTCGGCGCTACTTTCTCCGGCGATGCAAAGTTCGTCCAGAAATCCGGTGAGTAGCAATAAAACTTCCTTTTTACGTTCGGTTCCGTGACACAAGTTCTCTACCATATAGCAAACGACCTGACGAGCAACACGCGAACTCGGACTAAAGATCACTATCTTTAACCAGGAATCGTTGGCGAGCTTGAGAGGCTGGATACCACGCAATCTCATGCAACGGTAGTACCAACGTTGACCATATTTTTCGCTCAAGTATAATATACGAGCTTCCTCCTAAAGAAATATTATCGCAATGTTAAATAATGTTTGTTGTAGTAAAGAAAAACAATAATTTTCCTGAGTGTCTTACCTTTTTCAAAGGCTTAGTTTGATGCGAATCGATTTTTTTTCCTGGCATGCGTTGTAACCATTCGGCGTAGGAATTTTTGGGATCGCCGTTTAACCATTTGGCTAAATCGATACTCACACCTTCTGGCGGCTGTACCGTTGCCAAGGACTCTATTGTTTTATCCTAAATAAATAAAAATAAATGAATGAAAATGACGTTTCGATTTTAACAAAGACGTTTTTCTCGTGCGCAACTAAAAAGTACCTTATTTTTCTTTGACACTGGTTGTTCTGGTTTTAGTAAGATCTGCAGAATTTTCAAACAGGGTAGTATAATACTTTCCATTACAACTGGACTCTTCGAATCTCTGCACGCTACCAAAAACAGTCGCATTACACAACGCAATTTTTGTTCCCAACAAGAATCTTCCTTCTGAATTAGAGCACCTAGTAAAGCCATTTCGTGCCTTACGGCAGTGAATAAATCAGAAGTTACGACGCGACCTCTCAAAGTCGTCATGACTCTGTTCGTCAACAATGAACACAATTCCTTTGTCGATTGTGCGTTATCTCTGGTAACCAAGCAAAGAAGTTGCCTCACCTCTTCTTGAACCTTAAAAACCAAATATTAATAAGTAAACCTAATGGGAGAAGTCTGAGTTAAATTAAAAAAATGTATGTATTTAAATATTTTATGTGTAACTCAATTTTTTTATAAATATGCTATTTTATACCAATATATTTTTGTACAATGCATTTACCATAGGATATCAGAGAAAAGTTGTTTTATCAAATAGACTGAAATTGTGATACTTATAATAAGGCATGATTTTACTTAATTTGAATAAATTACAAAGTTACTAAAAACACATAGAATATACAACTCAATTTAAATAATTTTTTAATTTTCTGTAATGATATTTTTATTACAAAATCATGTTGTATTGTTACTGTTAAAATTCTAAGTTCTATGATAAAAGATTACACTTTGTAGTGATACGATTAAATTAGCTGAAAAATTCTAGATCAAAGGTACCAACACAGTATTTTTAAAAAGTAAGTCATCAAATAATAAATTATTAACATATTAACAGTAATAAGTATTTTTTTTTAATTTATAACCCATATTTGTCTCATTAAAAAAAACTAAAACCAAAAAATTACAATATTACTAGTTTATACCTGAATTGTGCCTCTTCTTAAATTATGTTCTACGAGTTCTTGAATCAATCCTTGCTTACACAAAACTTCTCTGGCCACGTTGTTCGTCGCCAAAGCTCGCAAAAGTGTCAAACAATGCTCGGTAGCCGAAGATGCACAACCGTAACACCTACCTACCACCGGAATATTCGTGGTGGTATCCTTTTCTAAAGTATCACTAATAATCGACAATCTTTGGAACTGGAATGTGCCTTGACCACGTTGGTTTCTATCGTAAGCAACGAGCTCGCGCCTGCATGCCAATACTCGTTGTATGATTTTACTCAATTCTTCAAACGACGTCTTACATTCGCCACAATATTTTTGGGCCAACAATTGAATAGCTCGGTTAACTTGCGTACTACCGCCCGTCGTCGTTTGCGTCGTTACACCATCGTCCAGAGATCTATCCAATCTGTGCTCCGGTATTTTGACCTATACAATATAATTATAATATTAAATTAACATAATTGTAATTAATATCAAATAACAAGACAAAATTATGTAAAATTACCAATAGCATTTCCAAGGTAGGTTTATTTGCGATCAAAGTTTTATAAACTCTATCTGCTTTCTCGAGTAGGGTATTTATCGTTACGACAGTTTTCTTACGATCTTCGTCACTTTCGATTGGATCTACAGCGCAACAAGGTCTTCCGGTCAGCGTGTAATCGAATTTGGCGTATTTACAGAAACCGCAAGCATGGCACAGGAATGGATCTTTCTCGTCATAATTGATCGCTCGACATTTGTGACATTGAAATACATTTTCTCCACAATTCGCGCAAACACCTGGATTCGCGGGGACGCTCGCTGAACAACGCGGACATTGAAGCGTCTCCGACGAAGCTTGAATGTTCTCGAAGAAATCAGCGTATTCAATCATAAGATTGCACGCGACTATCGGTAATGGGAATTCCATTTTAACCTCGGTTTGCGCTTGTACAAGATTTATTTTCTTTGCTTTATGCCACATCGCTGGTTTGTTCTTCAATTCAACGACAGCTTGAACCTGCAAATCCAAAGCAATTTGAAATTTCAATGACTCTGACAATTTAAGAAGAGATTTTATAATGTTATTAGTTACAAACCGTTCGGTTGTTGTAGAAAACGTTTATCGATCGGACCATTTTCGTTCGTTTTAAATCACCAATGCGAAGGGTTATACGACTGATTGTATGACTGCCGACTAGTTTGATTATCTGCGTAGTTGTGGTAAACTTCGAGTCCACTTTGATCGAAGAAAGTTTGATTGTTGTCATTGGAAGTTCTGGATTGTTACAGACCAAGCAAGGCTAAGAGTAATACGAAAAAGTTATTGAATTGTAATTTCAAGAAACACTTATTGTTCTGTGATTTGACATTTGATAAAATTACCTCGCTTTCCAAATAGTAACCATCAAGTTCTACAAACTGAGCAAGGTTAGCGTAAAGATTAGCATTGGGATGTCGCGACAATAGTTGATTTTGAGTGTGAAGCACTGCTACCGCTTGTTCCATATAAGAATACATTTTTTTCCTAGTATGAGGTGTTCGAAGAGAGAAATAACCTATAAGATCGACAAATTGGGCAGCCTTACGTCCGTAGATAGGCAAGAGTGGCCAAAGTCGCCAGAGATGGTCGAGAAGGCTCTCTTGATCGGCTAAATTAGAATTTCTAAAAATTTAAATAAACAATATAATTATATGGTCATAAATTATAAATTATATTTTAAATTTTGACTCTAAATCGCCCATGCATGTATTTATTACAAAGTATATATGAATTTTAATCGGTATTTCCGAGCTGAATTGCGTTTCTCAATATTTTCTCAAATATTATGCACAACCCTCTTTTTAACAACTTACTTGCATATCGCTTTTAAGTCTTAAATGATGCAATTATTGCTCGGAAATACCGATTAAAATTCATATATTGTTATAATTTATTCATTCACAAATTGAAAGTCATATATAAATTTAATGAAACTACTTGCGTCCACACTTACTTGTAAATAGCAAGTACCAACGAATGAGCTTGCCAACGGATGTTCGTGTTATTCGTTTCCAGAAGGAACGTCTGAATAAATTTCGTAAGTAAAGTTGGGGATACTTGCTTTTGAATTTGTTCTACCAAATTGATACACTGAGTCTCTTCAAATTTAGCTTCGGTATCGGAATCTTCCGATTTTTCCCGCTCTCGTCTGTCTTTAGTGTTAATCGCTGTTTTTAAATCCTAGAAAAGAAAATTTACATATTGTTGATTTTGTCGAGATTATATTTATTGTAATCAAATGCATTAATTACCTTGCCCTTGATATCTTTCGATTTAGACGAGGAACATATAGCGCACTGTAACAATTGCAACACGGTTGGACTAACACCTTCGTCCAAAAGGGTCGATATCGTAAACAAGTATGACAAAACGGTATTGTGCTTTAGACAGAATCGTTGCCAATTTCCAGTTCGACTAGTAGCTATATCAACGCAACATTTCAAGTGTTCGATCAACTCAACTAAAGAATCGTACGGCAAATTAATCGAAAGCGGCATAGGTTCTTGTACGTCGTATCCCCCGGTGTTGCAGCATTGTTGAACCGACTATAACATTCGTTTATATTAACACACTGTAACAAAATTATTTTCGATTTTCAGATCAATCGGATTAAACTTACTTTTACATGAGATACTAAAGCGTGTAGATCACGCAGTTGTCTGTATTTTTCTTTATTTCCACAAATAAACAGAAGAAGCTTTCGTACTTGTCGACGAACGAATGGCGTTTGATACGACATCATGTACTCGCAAAGATAGTAGTACCATGACTGCTGCAAACAGAAGTCAAAATCAATTATGCTATTATTTAAACTAAATTTAAAGTAAAAAATTAATCATCAAAATTAAAATACCTGATCGAAAGCTGGTTGAACTGTATTATTTTCCGCGTATTTGTGCACTTGATAAGGCAATCTTAATGCCATTTCCGTTAGTAATTGAGGATAAGGTTCAAATACATCATTTGCGTGTCCCTTTACGTAAAGACGTAAGAAGAATGGTGACATGTCTGGAGGAGACGTGGTAAGATGTTCTTTGAGTAATTGACCACCGATAACTGTACCTGTATCCTCGTTCGACACACTAAAAAGGAATAAACATCTTTTTTTTTTACATTGTGTTCGCGTAGAATTTAAGGGGATGTCAATATAAAATTATCGACTGAGAAACACTGTTTTTACAAAAAATTGGTAGAGTAGTTATTCAAATTAATTGTTTAAAAAATTTTTTAGATATCAGTACAGGGCAGCTCACTTTTTTAAAACAATTGATTTCACGAACAACTTCGTCAATCGCCTTGAAATTGTTATTTACACCATAACAAATGGCATTGATCTCATGATTTTCATTAAATTTTGTATAAATTACTAATTTATGAAAAATAATACATCTTAGTCGATAAATCGATTGGTAATATATCAAGTAAAAATATTTAGAAAAGGTAAATAAACGTTTCTTACGTTTTCCAGTAATCTAGCAACGCCTTTAATAAACTCAAACAGTACTCGATAACGCCGGATTTATTAAGAATAGCTGCTGTCATTTGAGATGTGAAATTAGTCGTTTCCGTTTGTCCTTTAGTATTGTATTTAGATCGAGACATCAGTACACCTAAAAATTATTTTTATCAAAATATCTGTACGTATATCGATCTTACGAATTATTTTCGTATAAAAATGTAAACATTCACTTAATAATCTCATAACTACGAGGTGAACTTCTCGTTTATTAGTTCTAGAGCAAATATCTGTAACATCTGGTTTTTCCATGTTGAGTTCCTTGACAAATAGGTTTAATAAATTTGCAAAGCACGTTCTATCCCTTTCGTCTTGGCCATCAAGATCGGATGTGAGCATAAGAATGACCTGAATAAAACGTAACGATGACAAAATTAGAATTGAGATTTTTCTACGCTTAAAAAATTGAAAATTCATATCAATTGACTTGTATACCTGTAGGAAAGGAATCGCGCGTACACCAGGAACGTTTGCTAAATTTGGTACAAATTGCATTAATCGATCCAGCAGCAAAAGACGTACATCGTGAAGATTTGTTGTTATTTCTCCAGCAACGTCATTTTCTTGTTCAATACCCTGTTCTTGTTCTGTATTACCGTCCTGTCCAGTACTCTAATAAGACCATATAGTTATTATCAAATTTATATTTATTTTAAACATTATGTAATGGCTTAAAGTATTTCTTATTTTTTTAAAGAAATTAATTTATTTGTAACATTACTTTTTTAATCAATTTTGATTTTCCATATTACGATTATTTTGGAAATGCATGCATGCTGTATTATCACTTCATTAAATAAGCTGAAACTTAAAAAGTAACAATAGAATATATATAATTGCAACATTTTAGAATTCTGTTTCATTTCAATATTAACATTTCAACATATTCAATGAAGTGGTTTTTAAGATATCCTGCAGGAAATGTATTATAAACAAATATTTTTAAAAACTTTTAAAACAAATTGACCGAAATTTAAAATTAAGATATACGTGTATAACACATTAATTTTATTGTACATTGATAAATCAATTTATTTAATTATTTTATAATAATTATTTTAAAAATCAAATAAAAAGACAATATTGCATAATAAAATTAGTAAATGTATTGAAATGAGTTAATGCAGAGACCTACACCAATAACAAATTAAAAACCTTGGACATTTCAGTTTTCGTTTAACAATCTCGAGTAGACTTTGCAGAAAAATAATACTCATTGAAGAGATATTGGATGTTTCATTGTAACAAATGGCTTTCTCGCATTTTTGTGGAGATTTTTAACAACACTTGTACATATAAATATTAATTTCAAATGTTTGCCAAGTACCTTTCAACAGTTTTATACATAATTTTAATAATTGTTATTTAGTTCAATAATAATATAGATTTTCTCTTTTTTAAAAGTTACGAAATATTTGCAGTCATTGCTTAATAAATTATCTGTCTAAATTTTAACCCAGACTGATACGTTACTAAAATCAAATTATATTTTATATTCCTTACGGAGAAACTAGTTGGAGCATTTAAAGATGTGTTTTCCGAGCGTTGTTGCTGAGTCGATCGACTTCCGGTTGAAGATATGCCATCCGCTTGACCATCTCCATAAGCTGAACTTCGACCTGACACGCTGTGTTCGCCCATTATGCTGTCAACTGCACTGCCACCGCTTTCGCTTCCACCACTTTCGCTCCCTTTGCTGCCGCCGCTACCACCCTAAAATTTTTTGTTAAAAAACATAGAATTTTTTCATAACACAAAATTAGATTTTATCTTTAGTTATATAAATAGAGAAATGCAATTACTTGTTCGGCAGGCGACGTTCTCAATGTGCTACCATCAGTTGCAGCTGTCGATCCTTCGTCATCCGAACCTCCTGCCGAAGCAGTAGTATCGGAATAATGACCTGCCTCTTGTCCCTAAAACCCAATGTGAATAAGTTAAATTGAAGCCAATGATTAATAATATATATGTGTGATTCTGCGTATAAAAAATATAACTGACTTGAGCTGCACCCTGAATTTGACCTAAGCCTTGCGCGGCGAGCACTTGAAGACTTTGTAAAGCTTGTCCACTGAAATTTTGTAAACCTTCGAGACCTTGCACTAAACCTTGTTGGAATCCTTGCTGAAGTACTTGCATTTGTGCATCGCCTTCGTGGTCTTGCAAACTCAAAGCAATCGCAAGTTCGACCATGGCTTCGTCGTCTTCAGCTTGTGGCACATCGAGCAATTGTGGAAAACCACCAGGACCGAGCAATGCTTCCAATGGATTAACCGCTCGAGCGGCTGCAGCACCGGCTTGATTTCCACCTTCTCCGAGAAGTACCATCGATACGACGTTATCCACATCGAATTGATCATCGTTTTCTATCGGCTCTGGTAGCTGGGGTAATGGTATAATCGGTGCAGCTTTTTCCTCGGCTTCGATTGCGGTGTCTACTGTTTTGAATAATTATACAATATTAAATAATCTAAATAATCGAAACGATTGAAATTAAGTACGCGAATCTTGTAAAAACAATTTCTAGCGATCGATCTACACTTACTCGAAGCAGTATAATGTGGAGGACTTGGTATGTAAACTCTACGTTTTTTGTATCGCGGTCTCAATACTTTGATTATAGCTTGCTTAGCATTAAAACTGATAGTCGTGTCGGAGCTGAGTAGAAGTTGAAGATACAATTTCGCTGCTAGAGGAGCAAAACCATCCATGTCGCATATAGTAAAAGCGTGGATAATTTCAATGATAGCGTGAATGACAGCTTCGATGTGGGTCAATCCAGGTACGACAACTGGCGCTAAAGCCAGATTTTTCGGGTAAGCGGCATGTAGAAGCCACAGCACATTCATTAATTGTATCATTAAATGTGGATTATTTTCGCCTGTCGATGCTTGGGACGGTGGTCTGTCCGGCTCAAATACGATAACTGCAAAAGTAAGATTATAAGTACCAAATGAAACAGGAAAACTTTCGCTTTTCGACAATTAGTAAGTTACACTCACTGGAATTCTCATCGATTGTTTTCGTCGAGTGTTGCTCGGCAAATTTATACAAATTTTGCGGACGCGTTACTGCTATACTTCGAACAATTAAAATTAATCGATAAAAGTTTTCAGCATCTATGTCGGATGGGACTTCAGTTTCACGCATCGCCTTCAACGAATCGAGAACGTGAGTGAGCAATACTTGATCCTAAAATTGACAGACCGTCAATATATTATGCGTAACCAATAATATTAACTTAAATTTATTAGAAGACAATACCTTATGACCGTGATAAATCGATTTAGAATTATGTAAGGCCGCGAGAAGTGCAGTCGTGTGAGTTTGTACTGGTGGTGGTGTCGGCAAAGTCAATAAACTCGAAGCAACTTCAACAGCTGTTTGTTTCAGATTTGCTTTCGTCTCCTCGTTGGCTAATGTAAACGACGACTCTAGTACCTCGAGTATGCTCGATACCATTCTACAATTAATAGATATATGATATGACTATTATACCGTTTCAAAAATGTAGGTTAAGTGTATTATTAATACAACTAGTAAATTAATTAGAAAAAATAAAACAACAAAAAGCATCGTTAAAAACATCACACGTTGTTATTTTACGATACCGATGTTTCGTCTCTTACCTTTCGATATTAATTGACTCATCCTTTGTCGGTCTGACAGCATTATAATAATTATATTTAATTAATAAAAACGACATATAATATGTGTAATGTGTATAAAATAATTAAACTAATATATTTATAAATAAAGTATTCTATTGCGTTTTGTTGATTAAGTGAAATACTTACTTATCTACGGCGGTAAGGGGAGTCGGTGATACGGTAGGATTTTCAGAATCATTGTTTGCTGAATTTCCAGTTGTTACTTGGGCCGGCGTTTGTTGACCAGCAGGAATGTCTTCAGGTTCTTCGGGCCATCCAAATGCGTCTTTAGTTTTACCATATCTGGCAACAATAACAACATATATATTTAGTTGGTCGTTTAATTTTGTAAATTCTAAAGGAAATTTGTATCTATTACATTTTAATGGAATCCACCATTATGACACCTTCGGGATCCTGAGAAGATCCAAAAGTAAGGACAAGTTTTTTATCGGCTTGGAGACTTTCTTCTCTCGACAAAGGTATATCGAACCATCGACTTCGAGTTAACGTCGTTCTAATACTTCGACCGAATACCTAAATGATAAATCCGTATGATACACGTAGTCAATTTTGTATTTTGTCTGTTAAAATTATATTTACTCACTTCGATGTACAAAGGAGCACGCTGAACATCTTGAGTCCCCAATTGAACTCTCACTCCCGTCATGACTAATGTTGCATCGTTATTCGTTACTTCGACGTTGAATCCCATAGCTTTCGTCGAGACGACGTACATCCCAGTGGTGTTCAATCGATGCTTTATTTGCACGACGTTATAAACTTGAAGTAAATCGTTACCACCGAACTCGACATCGTTCATCGCTTGACACTGCTCGAAAAAGTCAATCGGAAAGTTTACCGAGCCCGAAGGTTTACTCGTTTTCAGAGTTTTCTTTTTCTTCGTTTGCTTCAAAGTCGACGTCAAACCGACTGGTTGAACGCTCGACGACATCCAAAAACCAGTGTGCTCCATCGCAGCCATGTAAATTCTCAAACTGCCGTCTTCGCACAATAATATTAAAGTCGTGCGATGTTCAGCATTGGAACTCGAATGCCTAATTGCGACGATGTCCATGATTTTAGCTTTGGCCGGGACAACTTTGATCTCTTGAATCATTATGGTGTCCGGTTTGATCATGAGAATTACTGGATTGTTACTTGTTTGGAGGACCGAGCAAACAAGACCTGGATGATTGGCGACTTCGCTCCATTGGCATAGTGGTTGAGGTTGATTGTTGTTCGATTTGTTACCACTGCCGCTTCCTAAAAATATAAAAAATTTTCAAAAATCTAGAAGTATCTTTGAAGGGACGAGTCTACATTGAAATAACGTTGAAAAAATAGTAATTTATTATCAACAACTAATAAATATGTATATCATGATTAAAAAAAATTGTATTATAAATATTTTATTTCATACTTTAATTCATTATGAAACTCCTTAACATATTTTAGCATAAAAAATTTATTTTAAGGCATTTAAACTGAAATTTAAACAGTAACTCTAAAACAAGATTCTAATCATGATAAGAACGCTAAAACATGATTCAAAAATTGTAAAAAAGCTGAATTAGTTTTTTTTACATATAAAGTGGATTGTGCACCCAACATTTAAATACATTGAGCATATAGACATACCAATTGAAATTTGTTTTTGTGTAAATAAAACTATTGTGCATATAAAACTATGATGATTATAAGCAATAGTTAAATACAAAACATTAAACAATTTTTTTAATGTATAAACCCAATGTTTTATTCTTGGGTTCATAATTCACCCTAAACTTTTAAAATTCTGTTTCAGTTGAATAGATTAAAATATATTTTGTTGTTGTTTAACATATGTTATTAATGTTAAATGCAATGTACTGACATATCGTAGTATATAGCGTCTTAATCAATTAAAAGTAACAAATTAAAAGTAACAACAAAATATTGGTTTAAAGTTAATTGTAATGCAAATGTTTAAACTATTACATATTATATTATATATTATTAATAATAATTTAGTTTTCTTTTCATTTTAAAGCAGACTTGCCCCCTTGAATTGAGTAAAATAGTTACATTACCTCCAGTTCCGTTGATCTTGTTAGAAATATTAATCATGTTGACTAGGTCGATATCCTCAACGTACTTCATAGGTGCAACGAAACTCTTGCCGCTGGCGTAACTGAAGAATAGCAACTGCAACGCATGCGAGTAGTAAATCGAAACTCCACCACCGCAAACTTGTCCGTTGTCTTTGATATCCGTGTGATAGACTTCGAGAGTGTGAGTTACGTAAAAAGGTCCATGCTTCGCCAAACTTTCTTCATCCATTGCTTGACTGTATATGTAACCAGCTGACGACATTAGCAACAAATGAAATTCGTTATTCTCCGTGTGAATGAATGTACAATCACGTATTTTTCCAGTTGGCACGAGGAAATAATACTGTGGGCTCAACGCGTCTTTACTAAGATCGTAAATTTTAACGAAATCAGCGGTGACCAGTGCTAATTGCGTTTGAGAACCAGGTAACCAGATAGCTTTGATGATGAAATTTCCAGTTTCGAGTTGAGGATGTAAGACTAGGTGATCGGATACCGTTCCCGTGCTATTGAACGTGAGAACGTGACAATCCTTTAGACCGCAAACAGCGAGGAAATCTTCGTTCCACTGATTACCAGTCATCGATAGGACAGTAAATGGAATTGGAGCTGAAGCTAAACGTGTTAATGTTAACTTGCGTTTCGAGGAATCTGCTTGTTTCAATAGAGCACTCAACTGAAGTACGGTGATTTTTCCTTTTTCGTGCGACACGGCTGTAATGAAAAGAAAAATATTAATTTACGTTATTCGAAATTCAAAAGGAAATTTTGATTAGAATAATTGTAGAACGAAAAAACATACCGAGATGTTGCCTTTTGCCATGTGGAGATGACAAACAGCACATTGCCACTCTTCTGATCATATGAGCTGACAACAGTTGTCGAATTGTTTGCCCTTGGTCGCAAGAGTAATTCATACGAACGTTTTCAAAAGCTCCTTCTTGCGATCCTAATGTCGGTAACTAGAGATAAAATATTGTATTAATAATTTATTTAAAACAAAAAAAACATCGAATAAACGTAAGTGTTATTTACCATCAACTGATCAGTATGTTCAAATTTCTTTCGGACGTAGTGCAACTGAGATAGAGCAGCTTGCGCTCTTGAATAACAACCAACGGGTGAGAATTTTTCGCAAGACATTTCGACCGCTGGTATTAAGGCACGCGTCAGTTGTACTAACGACGAAACTAAACCGCTACCCCACAATTTCGATAAGATCCAGTCTTTTGAGCCTTCTGCGAAGTTAATGTATAATTAAAAAAGTTGTCAACTTTATAAAAAATTGCATTATCGCCATTATAAAACATTACCCAATTGTTTAGCAAGAGCCGCCTGTTTTTGTTTATCTTTACCACCTCTATCGTGTTTTTCACTTTGATGTACTGGGCTAGACGCTCTTCGTCTTAAGCTGCTCGTAAGTAACATATGGTTATCGGTAGTACCAGCATTATTGTGATAAGTCGTTCCATTAGTAGGTGGATGCTCGGAGCTTTGTGGACTTCGTTTGATCAAAGCTTGACACGAAGCATCTTCTTTCGCTCCACAGTCGCAAAAGAAATTACCGTACTTGGCGTACGTGACGTCATGTCCACGATGGCAAACCTTGGCACATACAGAACACACACCAACACCGTCGACCATGTTACAAGTGTGACAATGGTACCAGTGTTGATTCATGAATTCTTTTTGAGTTATGGTGAACGTACAGAGTTTGTTACAGAGGCTGTCCTCGTCCGAGTCTTCGCCACCACTGTCTTCTTCATCGTGAACGATTTCGTCGATCCAGTCACTGTCGGTTACGTCGTTGATCGGTTGGGCACCTTCCCATGGTGGACTAGTTGCACGATCTTGATTCGAAAGCAACTTTTGAGGACATACGGCATTCACGATGTCGGCTATGTAGTTCAAGATGCAACACCCAGCTTCGATATAAGATGCTGATTTGTCGAGATTTTGTGGGACTTTGTTGAGAAGTTGTTGCTTACTGTAATAAGTAAATTAATATTGAAATTTGGATTATTTTTTATTTGACTGATATAAATTGATACTTACCAAAGTTCTATCCACTCAGTAGCAGATTGGAATAACAAAATGTGACCTTTGTCGGAACCAGCATCGGCTAAAGTTGACATAACTTGCATTAGCTCTGAAAAACTGACTCCTTCAGCCGATGAAGATAAGATGTTGTACGCTATTGGTATAAGTGCTTGAAGGATTGTGACCGAAACACCATCACTGATGTTGCTGTATTAAAAATATTATGTACACATCAGCAAACAATAAATTTTTCATTTTTGGAATAAAAATGTTGATAATGCACACCTGTTTTCTTTGACTATGTAGTTTGTAAGAGCTTTCAGCAATTGATTATTCTCTTGCAATGATTGTTGCTCTTCGCTTGCAGTTGCAGCTTGATTGTTTGGTGCAGATGTATCAGTCAACAAAGTTTGCCATTGCCCTTGAGTTTGTTCATTGTTTTGTGCATTGTTCGGTGCATCATTTTTAGGTGCATCTTCGACAGCAGCGACTGCAGCCGTTCTGCGTTATTTGAAATATTATAATGAAAAAAAGTGTAATGATAATGTTTAAATTTTAATGTCAGTTAAAATATATTATTACGGAGGGGCTGCCGAAGTTGCCGGTGGTGGTACACTCGATGCCGATGCACTTGGAGACAAATTCGTAGATCCAAGGATAACGTGAGTTAACCAAGATTGAAGTTTTTCAGTCTCTACTTTCGCTAGATTTGAAACTGATCTGCACAGTCTATCGAGTGATCCATCGTTATCTTTCTCAGCTACTTGCATACATAGAAATTTCATAAATTAATTTCAATCTTAGGATTTAATTTGATACATCTATATTATAATACTATTATATTTTGAAACATACCAGCTTTAAAAAGTTTATTGAAGAAGTGTAATACGTGATTACTAAATTGTTGAGATGATTGTGGAGATGCAATCGAAAGAAGTACAGATACGAGAGTTCTATTTGTACTCGGCGCAAAAAATTGATCCAAAGCTTTACAACCAACTGGTTTCTCTAATAATTGTTCCCAATATTTGATGCATTGTTTTAAAATTTTTCCGTCAATCGATATGCTAGAAAACAACAAAAAAATAATGTGAAAAGAAAAATGAAATGTAATGCAGAAAACAATGAAAATAACCATTTCTTACTTAATTGCATCTTCAGAATTGCTAGTGTAATCGACAATCAAATTGTAAGTGTGATTAAGTACAAATAAATGTTCTCGAATTTGTCTGGCTTCACCCTCTGGTTCATTGATTAAAGTACCAAGAGTTTTCGATGCCATTTCATGAAAGAATTCAGTCCGCATATCCATTGTTAAAGATATGAGAATATCTATCGCATGATTTCGAATTTCAGAATTTTCTGGTGCAGTCGATGAGCTAAACATAAATAATAAAATTATTTAATAATAATTTACACAATATTCTCTTATACTGGACAAATTAATTTGTTCTTACTTTACATATTCCATTATAAATGTTACTAAAGAATGCAATAAATTCTTCAGTGATGGATTAATTGAAAATGATCCATATTCTGACAATGAGCTAATGTGATGATTAATTGTAGCTAAAATATAGCTTTCCGCTGGTATAATATCATTGGCATATGTGTTCTGATAATGTAAAATAATTCATTTAATTAATAGGTTAATTATAAATTCAGAAAGAGAAGTACAATATTTTCAATATTTACCCAAGGGACGTGAGCGACATTTATAGCTTTCCATTTATCGAGTACAGAACGTACATTATTTGGTAATAAACTAATTAATGAAGCTTCAGTTGCCCAACTTGCTCCGCTCATACAAATCACTTCATCGAGCACTAAAAAATCTCTTACAGTATACTTTTTACTACTTTCCGAGGTTTCTTGAATTTGATACAAAATATTGGATCGACACGAAGCCAACATTGCATCTGTTAACGACAAGATGTGCGGTAATATTTCTATTAATAATTTATTTACATTCGAAGCAGCAGATTCTGCTTTTCGCTGAGCTCTGCACAAAATAAAATACATTTTATAAGTAAATAGTATCAGTAAACAAAGTTATTAAGATTAAACAAAAATTAATTACATTAAAGCTTCAACATTGTCGTTACCAGATGTCCAAATACTTTCATCCATCAATACATGTAACTTTCCTACTATTGCAGACAAAATGCAAAGTGAACTTAATTTTGGCAATGAAGCTTTTGGTATTATTTTTTCAGTTGCGCTGACTTCGGGTTTTAATGATTTGATACAGTTCTTTGCAAGAGCTACACCAAACTTCAAAGAATTAACTGTTGACGATACAGTTTTCAACAAGTTCTCCGCATACTGTGTGTACATTCCTTGCTTAACCAAGCAATCCTAGTGAAATAACAATTACTTTAAATATTTCCTCGCAACATAAAAATAATGAAAAGGAGTGTATTAACAAATGTATTTAATGTACTCTAAATGCAAATGTGTAAAATTTAAAAGTAGAAAGATTAAAACATTCATCATTCAAACACAGATGTATGAATTTAAAAGTTTCTTTATTAAGAGTAAATACAGCAACATAGATTATATCAAAATTAATTAGAAAAATTTACATTTTTTAGAAGATTGAAACATAAATTTTCAAGTTTTGAAAAATATTAAAATTGTTCATTTTTCTAATTTTATATTTTATATTTTATAAGGTTGAAAAACTGTGTGTTAATCTTTTTACTTTCAAAATTTATACTATTGATTTAAAGTGCAATTACCTTCATCCACCCAGTAAACGTTTTGTTTGCAGCCCGAGGTCCCCAAATCAAAGAATGAAGTAAAAGTGGACCAGCTGGTATTTCTTCTCCTAAAGCGAGTTTATCCATATAAGGAGTTGAAGGTGGCAACATAAGAAGTAATCTACAATAATTAAAATTTTTATTACATAAGTTTTCTTTTAATTTATATACTATAAAATTTATTTTTATAAAAAATATTTACCTCCAACAAATAGAGAAACAATATTGTATTGCGCATAGACCAGTGAATGTCATTTTGTCTTTACCGTCTGATCCAACTTTCCTATTAAAACTGGTTTGATTTAAAATATTTAAAATATCAATAAGAGCATCGACCAGTAATGGATACTTCATCTTATCTGGTGTTCCCAAAATGAAATTACAGGCCTGTATATTAAAAGATTAATCAATACTAAGTATAATTTTAATAAAAAAAAATGTATAAAGAAAGAAATGATTACCAATCCATCTAATTTAGGTGTATCTTGATTATTAAAATCATAAACGGTGAGGTTGTAAAAACGTGGTTTCATAGAGAATTCATCTTGAGGTCCAAATTTACGATAATTATCTTCGATTTCTTTCCACGCTGTGTAAATTCGAGAAGCTTGTTTGTTTCCTTCTTTAGTGTCCGAGACTAGACTTGTAGCAGAGAATAAATTCCACTGAACCTACATAAAAATATTACAATATATAATATTTGTATTCGCTTGGTGTATTAAAGAACCTTGCCGTTCGTCATATTGTACGATTGTGTGAGATTTTTACTACCGTTCAGTTGTCACTATTAAACAGACGGCCCTGTTATCTCAAACAGTTTGTAAAACAAACTATTGTCTTTGATGTAGCATTTTTCACAGTGTTTATTTAAATGAAGAAAGAATGAAGAATGACATGATTAAGATGAGGTGAAAAGCAGTGTGTGGCATTGAATAACCAACACTAAACACTGGTTAAATGCAAAAATTTTGAAAAAAAGTGGTAATTAATAAAATATCTTACTTGAGTTAACAGGGTGGATGGTGCATCATATAAATGCTTCATCATGTATTCCAATAAAAGCAATAACCGCGATAAATGTAAAATTTGAGAATCCTTCATTGCACTTTTAATCGCTTCACTGCATCTAACTGCTCCACTGCCGGTGACAAGAAGGACAGATTTTTTTTGCATCAAATTCAATGAATGGAATAGGAAAAGAACGAGTTGTGCATGTTCAACGTTTAAGTCTAAAAAAGCCAAACAAGTTTATGAATATGTACAAACTATATTTGATTACGAATGGATTAAGTGGCATATAAATTATATTACCTTCGTTTTCAGTTTCGAAAGTAGTTGGAGGGTTGCAAACATTTTCAACCATTGTCGTGACCAAACGCTGCCATATACTTATACAAGCGGCTTCTTTTTCTAGTTGTGGTTTTAGCAGAAGTATCTATAATTTAAAATAAAAGTAAGTAATTTATACAACGAATTATATAAAAAAAAACTTCCTATATTAATCATACTTGAGCAAGGACGCTCAGTGTTCGAGGGTACACTTGTAATGGCCAAGATGAAGGACTTGTATTTTCTGTAGACCATGGACTAACTCCCAAGTGATGAAGGAGAGTATTTTGAAGAGTTTCGCTTAAAGTATTTCTTGCTAACAAATTGTGTGTATACCGACTCAAAGCTTGTGAAAATTCGGAATACATTGCACCCAATGCAGCGCCATAGAATACTGAAATAGTGCCTAAAATATTTATAAATATACTATAATTCTCATGTTGATACTAAAATTATATATACTCTTAGCAGTCAATAATCAAAAAAGTACCTGTTTCCGTTCGAGCTGCTTCATGATCCAAGTCTCTTATAATTGCTGCTAAAATAACCATTTGTTGTTCAACTAAACCATTTATAACGTACTCTCGTACGTATGCACTTCTGCTACCAATTAAATGTTGATTCATAAATTGAAATATTTGCGTTGCCAATGATATGTACTGTTGAATAAAAATAAAAATGTGTTACTCGACTTGTACTTGATATAGATAAATAGATGAATACACATACCCCATGAGGTTCTCGATTATCAGGAACAACTGTGGCATTTCGTTCTGCATTAGTTTCTTCATTTGTCTCTTTTGTTGTACTGGCTGGTTGTCCATCTGACGAATCTAATGTTTCTTCGAACCAAAGGCCTAAAATGGGTTCACTATCTTCCTCTGCCGAAACATTTATAAATTTGTTATTTTTGAAACAAGTAATTTAATTTGACTTAAATAAAATATATGATCTACAAAGTATACCTTGATCAGTAGAACTTTCAGAACAACTATAAAGATCTTCATAGTAAGTTGTTGAATCGGACTGACTTAATGTATCTCCTTCCAGAGGATGTTTTTGTACTCTTTTTAATGTACAAGCCTAAAAAAATAAAATTCCATTTTATAACATACTTCCACTGTCGGTGTTGTAATGATTAGATATAAAGAAAGATTTTTACTTTTCTGTAACTTATTGTAGCCAAGTAAAATAACAGATGATTCAAAGGCGCAGCTTGGAAAAATGTAGATACTCTTTCTAATGCTGTAGCTGTAGCTAAAATATCCAATGGAGCTGGATCAGGTGGTGCAACTTGTTCTATACCTGCTTCTACAGAAACATCTTCCAATAAAGCACCCATTAATGTAAGTGCATGGGACGCTAATGCTACTGACAAAACACCAAATCCTTGTTGTCTGTAAAAATAACAATTACAATTAAATAAGTTTTAAAAATGGAATAAAATTAAATAAATGATACAATGAATAATGAATTCTTACACTTTCATTAAATTTATTCGTCCTGTACCATCGCGTGCCTTACTAGGTGACTTTCCTTTCTCTTCCTTTCCCTTATCCGTTACACTGAAACTACTTACAGATAATTGTGCCTGTAAACCAGCTACTAAGAGCCATACTCCTATCAACAAGTGATTTTGAAGTATCTGTAAAAATAGAAAGCTAATAATTTAGTTTGTAGATATTAATATTGACAAAATATAGAAAAATTCTTACGTGTCCACCAGCTCGTGTACTGTGCCTAATAATATTTGAGACTAAAGTGAATATTTCTAAACTTCTTTCTACAACTGTAATGGCCAATGTATCATATTCCTCTTCAGTACTTTTAGTATTTTGACTATTTTGAGGATTCACATTTGTATTTGAAGTACATTTTGGTGAAATTGCATTGGTAATACCAACAATGCTTGATGCTGTAGCATTAGCAATGGAACAATATAGACACGACATAGTTAATAAAGATAATTTTTCTAATTTTGCTGGAGTCAATGGTTCCAGAATTGGTAACGAAACAACGCTATGTACAATATTTATATCGTTAACAACAGAATGTAGACTGTGACGGATAGTATGAGCTTCAGACTGATTTGCTGGTAAACAAAAACTCTTTCGATTTAAATATGCTTGATATTTTCTCGCGTATCGTGATAAATGTGGTAAATTAGAACACATATTAAGCAGCATATCTCCTGCTCCCATGCTTTGAAGAGTATTTATATTATTTGATATAAACATCATCTAAAAACATAATATATGTATATTAATATTGTTGTAAAATAAGTGTAAAATAAGAAGGTTATTTAGATATTTTTTAAACTGCATAGGTAATACCTAAGGTGTGACGAATTCGAAATATATATTTAATTATTTAAAACTGTAAATTAATTTGACATAAAATAAATAATTCTGACCTTTATGTCAGCTCCTTGTTCAGCATTTGTAGATTCTGAACTTGATTTATTTGTTGTGTCAAGAACAATATCATTAGTGATAGTGAAATCTTGCAACGGCATAGTTAATTGTTCCAAAATACTTGTTGACAGATCACTTCGAGCATGTTTTGTTTCTTTGATTGGTTGAGGTGTACTATCTTTTTCTCCACCTGTTGGTGAACTTTTTACGCTTTGCGGAAGCTTTGCATTTTTCATTATTGCTATCAGAGCAACCTCCTCTGATTTTGCTAACAGAGACTGTCCAATGCATAGTGCTCGAATGGGTAATAGTAATTGCCTTGTAGTTAATATTGTTGGGCCATTGCTTTCTCCAGGTTGGAAATTTTGTTGCGGCAATTTGCCTATCAAATAAGTTAGTAATATCCGACATGCTTGCCAAACAATAGGTATTTGACTTTTAGAAACTGTAAAAAATTATTAAATTATATAAACAACATTTATTTCAATTGTTTTACACTAACGCTCTTCACTGAAGTACTCACATGTATTTGCACAGGAACCAATATAATCTGCAGCTATCGCAGCAAACGTTGTATAAAAAGCCTCATATTCTTCATCGTGGGATACTAATTCCGGTTCGCTAATAAAATTACAAATTAATTTTTTTATTTGTTCAACAAAATTTGACAAACTAGTTTGTCCTTATACAATAAGAAAAAAAGACATTTGTGACAAGAGAAGAAAAGACCTCTAAGTCAAACAGTAGTTTTTGAAAATTGTCTTAAATCTCTCTATAGAGCTACAGTTTCTGGATAGAGGCGTGAAAGTAATAATTCGGGTTAGAAGAATATTCTGTAAGTAATCTAGAATTTCTTAAGTTATAATCTATCAATCCATTACTAAATACAAATAAATTAAATGTATCAACCTAATTACCTATTGTGAAATTTAAAATATAGAGGTTAAGTTTCTTCAAAATATTTTGATTGTAGTTTATCATTTCGCCAAATATTTCAATACTTTCTTAATAAACTATTAGGCCATCCCTATGCTTTCAATTAAAAAAAACAATAAAAAATTCACATTATTGCCATTTAACAATATAAATGTGAAACTAAATTTTCAAATGAATTTACAAATCTTAAACGAACGCAATGCAAGATGATGTATTGAAATGAAGTAGCAATTTTCAACCCAATATGTACAAACAAGAAACATGTTCAACATTAAAAAAAAAATGTTTTCCAAAATCTGCAGATCATCACCACATTTACTGTAAATTCCACGACTTGCGTGTAGAAAAAAAAAAGACAAATTTTTTAAATTCATGAACAACGAATGAGTGATAATGATTACAAACGTAAATCCATTTAAAAATTTCTCTAATATAACGAATTTCTACGTCTTGAGACTTCCATTTCTGTTCTGTCACCTTGAGGGTCTCTCAGATGATCGACCATATCTCGGGTAATACTGAATGTTTTTAACTCAAATTTTTTCCTACCTCTGTATAACACCTTTAATTAACTCGATAACATCGTTCGTGCTGAAAGATCCGTAGGATGCTGTTAAAATTGGTTTTATAATAGAACTCCAATCGACGACACCACCGCTCTTTGCCGCCATCTTGAAATATTGTGATACCCCCTCCCACACGCACACTAGTAAAATTAGGAGTATAGGACACCACACCGAGCGAAGTGCTCGTTTTATCTCTTTCGAGAGATCGAAAATTTAATTTTGTTTTTCCTTTTTTTTTCTTTTTGAATTTATTATGATTTGATGGGATGAAGTATTGGAGTAATAAACGCATGTATTGTTATGAACGATTGTGTTTTATTTACAAGTATATCAAAAAAAGAAAAGTATGTATAAGTAGTATGTACAAAAAAAATAATGATTCAGGGATTATTCTTCTTTACAACATTGTAAACTTCGAGTCTTTGGATTTCTAATATAAGCTTTGCAATGGTATGCCTTAATTGATGAAAACAAGGTAGAGACAATTCAAATACATGGCATTCACCGTTACTTAATATCCACTCCATTAGTATGTACGGTTCTAAAACTTTTGACATCAAACTGGAATGTAATAAATTAATAAATAATTTATACATGCATGTATAAATATACATTAAATTAGAATGTTCAATTGTGTACCTTGAGGAAACGATAATGTCAACTCTCCATTTACATGTAACCAAACGAGGCAAATACTGTACTTTATTCGATAAATTACGCATCAAGTCGGGTCTTTTTGATCCTGTTAAAACTGATATTATATCTTGCGTACATTCTGGTGAAAATCTGAAATTAAATGAAGATTAATGAAAATTATTTATATTAGAATATGATAAATATACTTATAAACAAAATTATTATTCACTTCAACTCTTGTAGGCACTGTTTGAACTCCGGCAGTTTAATACTTATAGTTGGTGATCGTAAATGTAATTTTAAAATTATAAGAACCGCAGCATACCATTCGTCAACAAGTGATTGCGATATATTGAAATTTTTGCTAACTATTTCTAATGCACCTTCTTCAATGTACTCTTGCTCGATAGCTTTAACCGCAACTGTGTTAACAAAAAAAACAAAATTTGCATTTTTTGCACAAAGATAAAATAGTACCTTAAATAAATTCTACTTACGTTGTAACAAGGGTCTAATAACCGATTGTTTCAATTCTGACAAATGTTTAGTATGATTGCCTAGCAAAGACGATAATTGCATTTGAAACGACATGATAATACAACGAACTCGAAACGTTAATATATCAATTATTAAATGCAATATTAAATCAGAAACTGCATCTAAAATTTTATTTTGAAGGCTGAGATTGATCTTTGTAATTAAAACTATTGGGTTATTACATATATATTTATATTACTTTCTCAAAATCTTACTAAACTTATATTTAATTTTACATTTTTGACACTTCCTTTCTTTTGACAAAAATGTATATATACGTAAGTATATGTATAGGTTAAGAAATCAGCTGTTGCGCGTGCGCACGAACGTTGTCGGAAAAACCAGCAGAAGGCAGGAAGTAGGAACTTCGGCCAATTCGGCATTCATCGTTGTTACTTGCACCGAGTAACTCCTATACGAAAAAGTTAATATCTGATTTTTTAACAACTAAACAACAACAATGGCATTGTGGCGAGTTTTACCACCTAAACTCGTCGAGACTTCGAAAAATGTATTTTCGAGCACACCGTGTCTGTATTATCATCCAAAAGTAAGTGAAATGCAATAAAATTTGTGTATAACCTTCAATATTTTAATTGACCATGACACCTCTCTCTCGCAAGAGTATTGCGATGTTTACTATTTTTTCAAATTTTTAAAGATAAAATATTACAAACACCGACTGTTGATAGCTATGTAAATTCGATAATTTGCATTACCTAGGTCGTTTCGCGCAAGAGGCAATGTTGCTGTGTATTGTGCAATAATATTAAAAAAAAACTATATTATATAGTGCAAAATGAATATGTATATAGCGGTATTTTTTTTTAGTTAAATTATTGTTATTATGTAAGTGTTGTGCGCAGTATTGATTTGCAAGTGTAAATAAAAGTTTAATTTTTCAATATTTTTTCAGGTTTTAGATCATTATGATAATCCTAGAAATGTAGGAAGTCTTGACAAAAATGATAAAAATGTAGGTACAGGATTGGTTGGTGCACCAGCGTGCGGTGATGTTATGAAACTCCAAATCAAAGTTGATGAGAACGGTAAAATCATAGATGCTAAATTTAAAACTTTTGGATGTACTTCGGCCATTGCATCTAGCTCACTTGCAACAGAATGGGTCAAAGGCAAAACGGTAATTATATGTGTTTGAAGATGTATAAGTTTATTTTACTTAACTATTTCTATACATTTATTTGAAATATAAATAATGGATAATGCTACATGTTTATTGATTGTTTATATATTTCTTAATGTGTTACAGGTTGACCAGGCTTTAAAATTAAAAAATACAGATATTGCTAAGGAATTAAGTTTACCACCTGTCAAGCTGCACTGTTCGAGTGAGTAGTTCAATTAATTATATCATACAAAAGAAAATTATTATATTCAAAATCATTATTTATAATCTTTTAAGATATTTAAATAATTTTTATTGGAATGTCAAATTGAAATATATATATTCTAGAAAAAGAACTAAAATGTTTAATTTTAAAATTATAAGTACTGCTTATTGTTATTATTATTTTAAATTCTAATAATGATGTACATAAATTGTTATCCACATTTAATTTATAACTTTCATATTTTATTTATTTAAATAATCATATTTTAACTGTTTTTTTTTTGCAATTTAAGTGGGCATTTGCTTGTATGATAAATAAATAAATAATTTATTGTATAAAACAATAAAGATTATGTTAACATTACTTTTTTTACAGTGCTTGCGGAGGATGCTATTAAGGCTGCTTTATCAGATTACAAAATCAAACAGCAGCCTGATGAAAACCAAGCTAAAGAGAAAAAAGTGCAAGGATGAATTTAAAAATTAATTGTATCGAGTAAGAGTTTGAATTGTTTCAAATTGTACATTATCGTTTAAAGGCTGTGTGGAGAGCGCGTTTTTTTTTCATTTCTACGTTAAGAAACTGTTAACGAAATTCGAAATATATTATTACATAAAATGTATATTTTAAAGTAATAAAAAGATGTAATAGATTTCCATTTAGTTTAGAAAATACTTGAATTGCAGAAGCTTACTCAAAATGCTTTAAGACAAACTTAGTGTGTAGATAAATACAATTAAGAATTACATGTTTAAATTTGAAATGTAGATGAGAAAAATATATTTTTCTTATAATCCATTAAAAATAGATTTTAATTATTAAAAATATGCATCAATGTTTCTTTTTCCACAAACGTTCATGTTATTTAGAGGAAAAGGTATTTGGTATAGGTGACACATTCAAAATAAATATTTGCAAAGGTGTAGAAATTTATTTAAAGGAACAGGTGTCTTTTTTCATCTTTGTTATCAATATTGATTACCACACAACTTACAAAATATAATCATCGAATCAACCGCTAAATTAACTATCAAACGTTCGTTTAACCATGATTCAAGGGCATGAAAAAAGGCTACATATGAGATTGTAAACAATTAACAATGACAAAAAGTTAACATTGCTTCGCCGATAGTTTTTATTATACCTTCGGAATATAATTGCTTGATTAATATTTCGTTTGTTCAAGCAAGTACGAAAAAGAAAAAAAATTCTTCATACTTCATTACGCGCGCATTATTTACGATTATGGAATGTAATCTCTAAACCACGCGCAATTCGTCACATTACAAGAGAAAAAAATGTACTATCGAGAGCTTATATATGAATAAAATCCCGTGCGAACGATTCTGATCCGTGATAAGTGCACAAAAAATTACATTTAAAATAGTTTAACGGTAAAGAAGCGTTCGCTCAATTCACATAATCCGCATCTCGGTTATCATTATTATATATATATATATATATGTATATTTATATTTATATATATAATTAAAAACTCATGGTCCAATGACAGAAATGTAACATTTGACCTTAAACCTCGCTATAACAAATAGTTTACAGTAAAATCCAGTAATATCCATTAATCACAAGAAGCACTTACACGAGTACAAAGATTTACAAAGACCCTTATTTAATAATAATAATAATAATAAAAACGTCGTTATTGGGTCAATAAACGGTACATCAATTGGAGTATTTCAATATTTAATAGATGCTTCTTCGTGACGCACCAACTTGATTGGAGGACTTGATTTGATTATAATTATTTTTACATCGAGGCAAGATCGGAGCGGATATTCAAAGTTACTTCTTCCCCGCGATGGTGTGCTTTTTTTTCGGTGCATGGTGGATCATGCCCTGTAGGATACCTTTTTTTTCTTTTACTCAATGATAAAATTCAATTTAACTTAGACGTTGGTCAATCAGCGGTCGATTTTGTGCGCCTCCTATGATGGTTGCGCGCGAGCGCATGAATAATTGTCACTAAGAAGTAGCACACCATCAGCATAACAAATTTGTCAAACAGCCAGGAAATCGTTGTTGTACCCTCCTACAAAATAAAGCATTAATTTAGGTTTATTTTCATTTATTGCTGTTTAATTAAAATCTATTTCAATGCGGCTAGGAATCTAGGATTTTCAGCTATGGATAGCTAATGTTGCTTTTTTAAAGTGAATTAAATGTTTGGTTTAACAGAATTTAACTATTTTTGAACAATTTATACCAATATAATTTATATAATAAAAATCAGTGGAAAATTTTTTTTTGAATATTGTAATCAATTGATCCACTTACGGCAGATGATTTATCATGTAATTTTCGTTTTTGCTCGACAAGGTACATTTTTAATGGTTCCTGGAATTTACTGCCTATGACAGGTACATACGCCAAGAAACTAATTGCTTTATCTAATAATTCTTCGTTGAATGCTATTATCACAGCTAATTGCTGAATATGCATTTTAATAATGGCTTTGCCAATGAGCGTAGCACCAAAAAATGTCCAAAAAGGAATAAGATAGTGCCCACAAGTCAAGCCAGCAAGATCAAATAAAGGATTGGGAATCTGTAAATTTAAAAATATTGATTAATTTCAAAGAATTTGTATAAACTACAAATTAATAATAAAATTACAAATTTGTTACTCACGGATGCACAAGCCAATATGCCCACGAATCCAGCCTTTTGAACAAAATGTTTCATTGCTAATTTGACACGCATAACAATTGAGACATTTTCTCCACTCTCAAGAGCTTCAAGAGCTTCCAATTCTTTCAGTTCGTCTTGATCAAACTCTTGATCTTTACTGCTTTGTCGACTAGTACGTGCAGCTCTAGCCATAAAATATGGAGGCAATTCGCCAAGTGCTGTACCAGCTCCCCATAACATGGCTTCAACTCGCACCTTCCTCATTATATTTAAAATACCTACTGTCCACGCTGTATCTACAGTTGTTGGACATATTATTTGATCAGGATATGGTGGTTCTGGAAAATTTAATGCTCCGCATTCATATGCTGCCATTGTGACCGCTGCTATGTGAGGACCCAAATACAAGACAAATGTGTGCAATCCAGTACCAAGACCAACACTTGATAATACTCCTAACCCTACCCAATACAGCCACCATCTGACTTGAGCTTCCCATGCTTTAAAAATCTGAAAAAATTTTTATCATATTCAATCAAATGTTCTTCTTTTATCTTTAATATAAGATACATAAATAATTTCTATTACCTGTTGTTGTGGTCCAGATATTCTACCCAACACAAAAAATAATGTAATCAATGATACTGTACAAAATACACTTCGTTTATATTGCAAAGTTTTCTTTGCAAAACTAAGGCAGTCAATAAGCAGTTCTCGTACAAAATAATTTAAAGTAGTAAATGGATGTTGCCATAATGTCAAATGATCTGGATCAACATCATCTTGTGGTTTTAATTTTTCTTGATCACTTTGTTCTTGAATGGATTTTGGCCGAGCACCATTTGTCGATGGTACATCTTTCGTCCTACGCGTAGCTTTTGTACTCCCTGACATTGTGTTTCCTAATTTAGCCGTCTAGAATTATAGTTAAATTATTATAAATCCAATTGTTGACAAAATTTTTTGCGTAACATAAAAATAAATTTGCAATAAAACAATAAATTGCTTGCATTAAAAGAAAAGAAAATAATATTAATACACAATACAACAGGAATTTCTTATTTATGTATAAAACACATGTGTGCTAATTATATTTTGTTAAATAAATACTTTCTTGCAAAAAATGTTATAACTTTACTTCAGCTTCTAGAAAATTCATGTCAATGACTAGATAGTTTTTTTGTGTTTCTGAGAATTCACTTGCTTCCACCATTTTTCTTTTTCTTTTTGAAATATATATTCTAATCAGATAAGATGTAACTATCATTAATATCACAATTATGTTGAAATTGCTATTGGAGCATGTGTTATAGACTTTACACAGCTGGTCAACACGAACTAAATTCATTTATCAGTGTTGAAAAGAAACATAAACACATGGGTCATTTGGGATCAAGAGTCTTTCCTCGTTGTTATTCATTATCATATTATGTGCGTACGTTTTACATACCAATACAGATGAATAACAAGTGTATATGCACACCAATACATTTTTTTAACTGAGATTGTTGTCACTTGGTCAAATTTTATTAGACACTAAATTTTTTATACTTTCTTTATTTTTTATTATTGTAAGCGTATAAATTATTTAATGTACTATTTTTAACTTAACAAAGTGCATTATATTTTAAAACAAAATTTTAATAACAAAGAAACCAATGTGTACACTTTTTTTTCTCTTCAGAAGATTAGCTTCTTTCAATATTATCAAGAAATAAAAAAAATGTAATGAGCTTTCTCAAATAACTTGATAAAGTACAAGAATATATTCAACATTTTTATCAAACAATATTATTATTCAAGAGTAGTTGTTTAAAATTAATTGTAAAAACTTAACTTTGGTTTTTAAATTCAACTCTTTAGAAATTTTGAATTTTAATCACTTTAATAATAACACTATTTTTCATTTGCACATTTAAAAGAAAATTTGAAATTTTCACTGTGAATTATAAGAATTATAAGAATTATAAGAATAGACCAATTCTTTTTTTTCAGTGAATATAAAATATTACAATTTCTTTATCTATGCACACTTGTCCTTATCTTTATTTGAGTCATAAATTTAATGACACTTAAATTAAAAACTGGTAACTCACCTATAAGAATGAGATAAAGAAAAAAAAATGAAGTTTACAAAAAAGTGTCTGTGTAAAAATTATTTTTTAATACTCTTTGAATTGTGTGTAATAAATATGCCGAAGTGAAAAAAAAAAATTTAAGAACTAATAATAAGCTTGAAAAAGTGAATTAAGTAAAAAAAAAAGGTTTTGTTAAATAAAAATTGAATGCATAAGAAGCCAACTAATAAAATGCACAATGAAAAAGCATTTAATTTGACTGTATTTGCCAAGTACCGTGATAAGTTTTTCACTTGCAGTATTATCCGATAAGGGTTGAGCGTGTCCCTTTAAAAATATATCAAGTTCATTGCGAGACATTTCTTTATCGGATGTCACTGCTGTGACATTGGTCAAGTCCTTATTACAAATGTCAGAAGAGTATTTATCATTGTTATCCCCAATTCCAGTTGCATTTGAGCTGCTAGTAGCAGTTGCTTTTCGTTTAACACGTTTCCTCACCATTGGTCTGATGAAATATACACTATAACGACGATCATCATCATCATGTATGTATGTGAAATACAATTATAAGAAAATTTCTGCGCAACAATGTATAATACGCAAAATTAAAAGTGCAACTGTTAGCTAAGTTTATTTATAGAGCTTGAGAAAATTGTTAAAATGTAAAATAAATCAAAAGCTGAAGACAAAAAATTGTAAATGAATCACACTTGGCACATGTAGGTATATCCTATGTGTAAATTAGCATTGCGGGACAAAAGAAACAAATTTAGTGCATAGAAAGGCTTAAAAGATTAATGAGTTGCAGCGTTGCCAACAAAATTTGAAGCACATTTACTTAGATGAAATCAATTAGACACAAAATCTACAAGGACAAAGAAGGAAAGTTTATCGCAATATTTGGGATAACTAAAAATAAACCGTTGAAAACCATAGGCGTACCGCATAATCGAGTATAAAAAGAAAAGAAAAAAATCCATCATCCTTGAATTAACGAACAAACTTATGGATAATCAATAACTTATAAAATTAAGAAGTTATTTTTGAAATGTCAATTAAACCGGAAGAATCAATATCACCAGGGGCATATCAAAATTTATATGAAGAATAAGAAGAAAAAAGAAAGAAAGAAGACGTTATCAAAGTCATAAAATAAAAGAAATGTATCAAATCAAATTTAACGTCCTGACATATGCTTGTCCGATAACGGCGACGAAACAAAAAAAAGAAAACGCCGCGGCGATACATTAAAATACAATAATTCTTTATATTACGTACACATCAAACAAAGAAATTGAAACATGACTCATATATGCACACTTAACCATACACATTCCCCTAATCAAACAAACAGTTAAAACGAAAAATAAAAAGTAACACCTTGGTGTACCTTTAATGAAGCACATTTTTTCTCTCTCTCTCTCTCTCTCAATATCATCCGTACATATATATATATATAACAATTAAAATTATAGGTTACATAAACGACACACACAGATATCATAGAAACACTTTAAAAAAAAAAGGAAATCACGTGAAGGTTCTATTAAATATATCACGAAAAAAAAAAAAAAAAATAGCGGCCACGTTCGTACAATATATACGTATCAAATATCGTTATTATCTTACGTGTGCTTAGCGTAGTAATTTTAATTATTTTTTTTTGTCTCAGTCTCTCCGCTTCCAAGGCATCGCCGATCGAGAGAAGTCTCGTGTGTGTGTATATATGTGTATAATTAATTAAATATATATCGAACTGTCAACTCTCGATGTCAGTGTGTGTGCGGAGGCAACAACGTGTCTCTCCAGCTAAAACTCGCGTTATGAAAAGAAAAAAAAAGAACGAGATCACCACCACCTCCCGACGACACACATCGCGTGAGCGAGAGACACACTCTGTACGCGTACTACACGTATGATCGTTTACCCCTACCAATATATACATTATATATATATATAAGTGCATGACCTGTTCGCAATTTCTGTTTTCTTTTTTTTTCGCACTGTATGATACGTGTGTATTTTTTCCGTGTAAAATCGAAATTTTTATTTATCATACGATTGTGTGTACCGTGTCGATTTATTTATGCGCTAATTAATTTATAATTTTTCGTGATTATTTATTACATTTTAAGTTATGTTATATCGATATATCTCGATAAAAACGGTTCAGATTTCGTTCCGCATTTTGAAATGATGACAATGTATATATATATATATATACATGTATATGATATATAAACAATAATATATGTACTTTCAATATAAAAAAAAAGAATGATTATTATATTTACATTTTTATAACGAGTTCCAATTGTTTTGTTTTCTTTTTTTTTTGAGTTTAAAAAACTAACGGATTTTTTTTTTTAATACCGTTTTCAGAAAAATAGTGTAAATGAAGAGTAAGTGTACGTGATTGGTTATATATATCAAAAGATAATATGATGACACTCTGTCGTCCTGACGTGGATCTCTCTCGATGAAGTGAAAAACATGTTAAACGATGTGGTCTTGCGAGACAATACGTCCCACGTGATGATTTTGAATACTCGCATCAGGGAGAAAAAATGCGAGTGAATCGTTACGTATATATGGTGATCCTCGACGACGTCGTTAAAAGAGAGAAGAGAGATTGTGACGATGAAGTCGAATTCTGTTAATTCTAATAAAATGGTACCACAGTGGCATCAACAGGTTTTCGCACTTGACGCCAAGTACAATTCCCAGAGGGCTGTAAATAATTCTAGTTTGGGTGAGTTACATTATCATTTGTACACATCCACTTGGTTTTTGAGGTGTAAACACTGTTGATTTTTTTTGTGTAGGTATGATGTACATAAGGAGAAGGAGTCAATTGTTACGAGATAAACATTGCAAGGATCTTGAATTGCAATCTCGGTATTTGAAGTTAAGATCGGAGTTGCTTAGACGTAGGTATGGTACTTGCGCAGAGACTTCTAGTGCGCCGTCAGAGAAGAGTCTTGAAATCAAAGGGAAAACTAGAGTTCTTCATAAGAAGCCTGCAGTTGAAAGTTTTGCGGGAGTTCATCATGTGTTCGATCAACATTCGGCTGCCGTGTCAATGTTGAAGTTTGCCAACAACGATAGATCTAGATTTTGTTGTGCTTCCTTCGACGGTACTATATCCATTTGCGAAGCTACTAGTACTCCTCCTAAGGTTGTTGCTTTGTTACAAGGTCATCAAAAAGGTGTTACCGCTATAGACTGGAGTACTAGTAATGATCTTTTAGTTTCCTCTTCTTTGGATACAACTATCAGATTGTGGAAAATATATCCGGATGCTAAGCACGATTGTTTGAGAGTTGTTTTCGATCAGTTACAGGCAGAAACATTGTGCTGCGCGTTCGCTCCTATAAATAATAATTTAGTACTAGCTGGTAATTCTCAAGGACTGTTACAAATTTTAAATGTGTCAACTGGAAAGTATACTCGTGGTGGAACTGTCAAACTTGGCGGGAAGGTAATTAACTTAAATACTGTTATTTTAATATTTCACAATTAGAAATTTAATTGTATAATTTTTTATTTTTTACTTTGTATTTTAGATTACAGCTTTAACATGCGAAGAAAGCGGTAATTCTTTGGTATGGGCTGGAAACGATAGGGGAATCATTGTTTCATTTAGATTAGAACCTGGATTAGGACGTCTAACCAAATTACGTAGAATGGAAAGTACAGGAGGTGTAATTACAAGTTTGTCTTGGCGCCCCTGGTTGTCTAAAGATTTCCCTTGGCCAACACTGTTAGTTAGTAGTGCGTGTAATGCTGTACTTTTATACAGAGTCGCGGACGATCAAGGAAGTTTACTCGTTTGGAAAAGATATCCAATTAGGCATAGGTAAATCTTTTACAGTAAAATAATTTGATTCATATACAGTTTTTAAAACAATATTATCAAACTAATTGTTTTAGGCAATATTTAATTCGTTCTACATTTTGTCCGCAAGTCGGTACTTCGTTAATAGCTACAGGCTCAGAAGATGGTTCTATACATTTATTAGACTGCGCAAGAGATGGAAAATCTGCTCAAGTTAACAGATTACTAGGTCACTCCGCTCCTACTCTTACATTAAGTTTTAATTATGATGAGTCTCTATTGGCTTCGGGAGATCATCAAGGTCTCGTTATTCTATGGCTTAATCATCAATGTCAACTATAAAATATTTTATACTGCTATGTAAATACGCGTGACACGAAGAAAATAGTAGAAAAAGCGAAGTCAAAAAGTCATTTCTCTTCATTATCTTTTTTTCGTTTATTTAAAATTCTTCTTTTAGAAAATATTTGGTGCTTCATAGGGTTTTGCATATACTCATATGGCAAAACCTGATACAAGTTTAAAGGATATATTTTCTTTTACTGTAAGAAAAGAAAAACAATGATATTACACATCTATAATAATATACTGATTTAAGTTTTCAAATTAAAATTAAAATTATTTAACAAAACACAGCTACTACTTAAGTACAAAGATAGAAATTAAAATGACATGTTTGAAAAGTAAACAATTGTTAAATTATTATTAAGCTCTTCATGTGTCAATAATTCTTTTATACTTTTTATGTACTGTACATATGTTAAAAACGTAAACAAAGAGGACAGCATAGAACTATCAAATTTTAATAATCTTTATTTGATAGGCATTAATTAAACTATAATAAAGTTTTTTTTTTAAATTATCACGAGGAAAATTAGTATTTTTTTCTTAAATATTACATACATGTACATACAGCAATTACAGTAAATAAAATATTTAATTTTTTACAAAACGTATAAATTTATTTTCCATAACCATGTAGGTATATATTTGCCTCCAGTGTAGCAGACTACTATTATTTACGTATATTCCTTTAAACATGGCGTCACTGCAAACGTTTAGAATGCAGTGCATTCAATTATTAAATTTTAAGTCCACATCTAAGTAAGTCATGTATTATTAATTCGACAATTCGAAAGTAACACTTTTTAAATTATCATTTAATAATCGTTGCCTAAAATACTATAAGATCATCGTTAAATTTAATTGAAATGAAGAAACTTAACCTAAACTACCATGCACAAAATATGTATATTTTAAATTAATTTACAGATTAAAAATAATAGGATCCGAAAGACTGTACAGTGTTTTTAATCCACAATATGTTAAACCAGTTGTCACTAAGGAGGAACAAAAGAAATTGGAAGGTAGCGGTGAAATAATTGAAATTTTACATTTGCCAGTAAAACCAGCATTCTCAAATGAAACTTCATCAGAATTTTATGATCCTATAGTAAAGTTAGTTCATGAATTATTCTATTATTATTCCCCATATAAGTTTAACTTTAATGAAAATATACTAAAACGTATTTCAATTTTCAGTAAGTTTATTAATTATTTGACAAGAGAAGGGAAAAAGCAAGATGCAAGAAATCTCATTGAAAGAACGTTTGAGAATATAAAATGCATACAATTAGAAAAATATAACAAAGCTAATCCTGAAGAACAGCAAAATATTGAATTAGATCCTAAGAAAATTTTGCACAAAGCGGTTGAAAATAGTACACCTGTTTTAGAACTTACAAAAATGAAACGTGGGGGTCATACTTATCAGGTTATTTTTTAAGTTACAGAAATAAATAGTTCTTGTTTTTTCATTTAAATTTTGAATGTAATATTAGTCAGAATTGTTAATTATTTTATGTAGGTTCCTGTACCGCTTAGTGATAAACGAGCAACATTTCTTGGAATGAATTGGTTGATTCGTAGTGCAAAAGATAAGCATGGTAGAGTTCGTATGTGGGACAAACTAGCAACTGAATTAATAGATGCACATAATAACGAGGTATATATTTTATTTGACAACTTTTGTAACAATTTGCAGAACAAACTTGACCATTTTTTGTTTACAGGGACGTGTTGTAAAAAAGAAACAAGATTTATATAGGCAGTGCGAAGCGAATAGATCGTATGCTCATTTCAGATGGAGTTAATTACATTGAATTAAAATTAAGCTAAATGAAATTGTTTTCTATTAATAAAAATACGTCTTTATGTTATAAGTTATCCTTTTTAAGAATTAATTATATTATGTACAAATAAAAATTTTTAAAATACATTTTCATGAAAACTGTACTTTCTATATGGATTGGTTGAATAAGGTTAGGGTACAATATACATCACGCTGTTCATTGGTTGTTTTGTTTGTTTTGGAGCCATTTAAATACCTGTTGAAAACGTGGCCATAATCGAAGGAAAAATCTTACAGATTTCTACACCTGACGTGGATTTTGGAGTTTGGAAATGTCAGAAATAACATATTGCATATTTATGTTATAAAAATTTATTTATCATTAAATATAATAAACTCGGTGGAATCAAAAGCTTTAGTTTTACAAAGTTTATAGTTATTTTCTTTAACAGAAATTAAGAATAATTTAATCAAAATGACAACTGCAGATTGGGATGAGGTGAAAAGGCTGGCTGCCGATTTTCAAAAAGCGCAGCTGAGTTACACTTTGCAAAAGTAATAACATTGTTTTTATGTTATACATTAAGCATTATATATACATGGATAATTTTATATATTCTATATAAATTTTTTCAGCAATATTTATTTATTTATTTATTTATTTATTTATTTATAATTAATTTGTTAAGATTTTGTACTTTGTTTTGTTATTTATAATAAATTTTGTTAAGATTTTGTACAAAGGGTTTAATCCCGTAAATATAGTAAATAAATAAATAAATAAATAAATAATTATGGTTTGCTATATTAATTTATGATTATTAATTATTATTATACATTGTGCATTGTATTTTAGATTATCGGATCGCAACTGTGTTGAGATTATTATGAAACTTACAGAAAGCAAGTTGTTGGATGTAATTTTTACTAACGATGGGAAAGAATATGTGACGCCGCAACACTTAGCTAAGGAAATCAAAGATGAACTTTATATACATGGAGGACGCATTCATTTAGCTCGGTTGGCTAATATTTTAAATGTTGATCTCTCACAAGTATCTAAAATTGCTGGAGATATTGAAAAACATGATAAAGGAATAAAAATAATATTAGGACAATTAATTGACAGAAGTTATATTAATAAAATTACTGAAGAAATTAATGACAAACTCAATCAAAATGGTTTTATCAATGTAGCCGATTTAACACTATTTTATGATTTGCCAGCTGAATTTATACAATCATTGATTGAAAAAGAATTGGGCAAAACTATATTGGGTAAACAGGATACTCAAGATTTACGTATATTTTACAACCAAGGTTACATAGCGCGAAATGAAGCAAAAGTAAGAGGAGCCCTTTCTGCTATTACAAGACCAACTCAAATTTCAGCAATCTTAGGTCAATGTTCTATACCAGAGAGAATATTCTTTTGTAAGTAATAATTATTTTAATGCAGGAGTTTTATTTTTATTGAATATCCTCTTAATTTAAATTTTTTATTTCTTTAATTTTTAAATTCAGCGATCTTGGAGAATCTTCAAAGTAAACAGCAAATACCTGGTGTTGTGACTGGTAAACAAAGCAGCAATAGTATTTATGTTCCTACAATATATTCTAAGAGTCAAAATGAATGGGTTGATAACTTTTATAAACAGAATGGATATCTTGGTTAGTACTTTCAATATTAAGATACTATTGATCTAAATAACATTAAACTAACAATAATAATTGTCTTTAATTTTTTATCTGCAGAATATGATGCATTGTTTAGATTGGGTATAACAGATCCAAAAAATTTTGTAAAACGACATTTTCCAAATGAAAAATTGATTAACCTGGACACTGTCACAGTTGGATCAGTACTTATTGATCAAGTTGATGCTAATATCGAAGAAGTTATTGATACTGGTTCTTTTACTGACATTTATCCACTTTTACCATCAGTTTTCAGTCCACAAGATGTGGAAAGATTGCTGAAAGAGTCATCTTCAAGAATGAAATCTACTATTCATATATTTGCTACTACAGTTATAGTCTCAGATGCGTATTTGCAAAATCTGTACAAGCAACTAGAGTCTGTAGCTGAAAAAAAAGCTAAAGAAGCAGTTGAAAGTGGGAAGTGGCTTCAGTCAATTGTGGAAAATAAATTAAAATCAAGAACAACAGAAATTTCAGATACAAAAGCAGATAGAAAAGCCGAAAGAAGAAAGAAAGCTTCAAGCGGTAAAGCTGGAGGTGGTAGCCAAGGTAGAGAAACAAAAACAAAATCTACAAAGAAGAAATATCAACAAGGTAAAAATCAAGATTTTGATTCGGACGATGAACAATCTAGTCAAACAAAGAATGAATTGGAATTAGTAACCATCGAAGACATTAAAGAAGCATTGAATAAAGATGAAAACTTGGCTGACATGGATGAATTTATCGAGGAACTAGCAGTTCACTTCCAAATATTACTCAACAAGCACGTTGCGGTAGTAGCAGAACAATTGTTACAAAAAAACAAAACAACTAATTTGAACGAAATAGATGATCGGCTCAACACATTAATAATAAATATTAGGGTATTTGATAAAGGTATAAAATATTTGGATAAAGATGCACAGGGAACAATGACAAAGTACTTAATAAAAACATTAGCCGTAGACTTTGTCACAGAAATATTTAAATTAGCAGCTCATCAAAATGTTACTCAATGTCCTCCAAATTTAACAACAGAAGCTAGACAAAAAATGCTGCAAGATTTACCTAAAGAGGTTAAAGAACCTTTGACAAATTTACATAAAGCGGTAGCAGGCAATTCTTTAGAAGACTTTTTCAATGCTGTTGAGCCCGCAATGTCAGCTTGTTGTTTAGTTTTGAAGAAATACGACAAAAAGAAGGATAGACCGGTCATCGTTGGCCACAGAGAAGCTTTACTCGAACAATTGAACAATACAAAAGATCCAGCTTTAGCTTTGCACTTGACAACTACAATACTATTCACAGCTGCTACCCAAAATGCACTTCATATGTCAGGAAGGCACGTTTCAAGCATTTTATCATTCTTACAACCATTGTTGGAACAATCGACCATACAGATACTCTCAAAATATCACGGTATGTAATTTAAATTTAATTTTTCTTGTGTATTTAAAGCACAATAATAGAGAGAAAATAAGAATTATTAATCGTAACAGTATTCAATAATTAAAAGAAAGCCACTGAATCTCTTCAGTTCTAAAATAATTCCATCGTTTTCGCAATTCTCATTAATCAATTGTGTACATGTTAATTTGAATTACATTCTTATATAGAAATCTAACAGTATAGAAACAAAATAACAATTTATAACTATAATAATATGTGGTAATAAAAAAATAAATAAAATTTAATTAAAAAATAAATTAAAAATTTGAAATTGATAACAACTTCACAACGCACTCTTCATATTTCTCATTTCAGACATGGTACTGCAATATCTGAGCTCCTCCTCCGAAGGTACTAAAGAATCGTTAAGAAAACAATTAGAAGATGGTCTACAGGAAGTGAAGACAATCGCCAACGAATACAAAAAGCAATTGAAAACGGAGAAACCGCAAGATTTGTAAATGATAAAATTATACCCGCGCGTTGCAGCGACAACGTTAAAAAATAACGGAAAAATATGTACATTTCAGTTAATGCAAAATAATTTTTTATTTCACTCAACAATTAGAATAAGAAATCGATCGATTATATTTTGTTAAAAAGATCTTTATCTTTATACAGATATATATGTATAACACAATTTTATTGAAATGCTCTATACGCTAAATTTTTATAGATATATCTACTATTAAATAAAAAGAAAAATATATATAAATTGCCTTCCGAGAAACAATTATTACTTTTATAAATTTTCGTATATATATATGTACCAATATTTTAAAAAAATCAGCGTTTTATAATACTAAGATAGAGAGAGAAGAGTCGTGACAAGGACGGTCTTATTTAAAGGTTACATAAGTTTAACAACTACTACATGTATATATATATATGTGTGTATATATAAGTATACGTGCATTAATTCTCATAGAATGAAGACTAACATATTATGAAACCAAATATAGTTTGCTGTATAGTTAAGCAATGCTTAGACGATAATTTGCTTTTTATTTTTCTTCTTTTTGCATTTATCTACTAAGCCTCGTGAGAGAGGAACGAAGAGTAATCGCGCGTACATATATAGTTTGTTTTTCTTTATTTTTGCATCGTATACGTCGTGGAATATTATTGTTCCTATATGTATAAGTAATATATTGTATAGTTGTATTAAAGATATAATTTAAATATTTATACAATGTCAGGTAAACATTTGATTAACGCGATTGACGACGCAGTCAACGAATCGTTAATCGGTTGTATTTTAACTTATCCGCATCTCGAGTTGCACACGTCGAGGAGAGTCGTTTTGAAACCTGCTGTGAGTTGTTTATTGAAATAAAGGAATAAAATTTAATAATTTACGTATCGTATATAGTTATAATATGATCGTTTATCGTATATATATATATATATATATTATATACACACAGTGGGATGAATCGGATAATAAAGTCTCGGTGATCAGTGGAGGTGGCAGCGGACACGAGCCCTTCTCGTCAGGTTTGAAAAATATTTATTTCATTGTTATATTATTTCTTTTTTTTGGAGTATAATGTACGCTCGATAAAATTTTAAATACTGTTAATTTTAGGATTCGTTGGCACTGGTATGCTATCGGCTTCGGTTTCTGGTTCCGTTTATGCGGCTCCACCTTCGGCACACGTTTTGCACGCTATTCAATGCGTTTCGACGAATAATAATGGTTTACATTTTTATTTTCTTTTTTACACATAATTATATATATATTGTTACTTTTTTTAATTTTATTCTTTTTATTTTTTTTTTGTCAGCTGGATGCCTCGTTGTCATTCCGAATTACACCGGCGACTGCTTGAATTTCGGGCTGGCCATCGAGAAAGCAAGACTGTTAGGTTTCAAAGTAATAGAGAGCATGGTTTTTTTTTCTGTTTTTTAATATTTAAGGGGACAAGCCTGAGTTGAAATTGAAAAAGAACTGATAAACATCAATAATTAATATCTTTTTTTTTTATAACAATTGAAAACATTATACTTAATTTTTTAAACAAATTATATTATTATTGAATTTTATTTAAAATTTTTTTATTATTTTATTTGTAACATAACTATTTGAATTAATTGTGTCACACCATACTCTGATTTTTTTTCTATAATGGACTTACAGCAGGATATCTCAGGAAATACTTCATCGAATAGGCTAAAATTTTAACAATAACTTTTAAATATAATTTTACTCAACTTAAGTGTAATATTATTTCAATAAAAGTCAGAATGTTTATTTACAAAAATTGTTTAACTGTTTTTAAACAATTTTTTAATTTTATAAAAAATTTGGTAAGAAGAATTTTTTTATTACAATTTTAATACAGTCCTTTTGGAAAAAATGAGAGCACAAAGTCTCATAATTAATGAAAATAGTTTTGTTACATATAAATTGGCCAAAAAATTCAAGATAAAAGTTAATAATAATACAATTTATTTGAAAAATTAAGAAATGTTTTCAATTGTTATAAAAAAATTATTAATTGTTAATATTGAATAGTTTTTTTTCAATTATAACCCAGGCTTGTTCAGCTTTTCATAATCAAGTCTTTCATGAGATTCTTGCAGTCTAAATTGAACAGTCCCATGAAAAACTCAACATCTACAAAGTTACTAATAAAACGGACGAAATTACGAAAAATGAACAAAAATATATTACACAAAAATTTTGGACTCCGCCCAGACTTATTTTCATTCATATTTTAATTTTGTAGAAGAGTAGAAGCTTGCTCGAAACGTAAGTTGGAAAATTTACCATTACGGTCGTGGTTTTCAGTGAGTGTTTAGTGGTGTCGGTATAGTTTGGAGATAATAACTCTGTTGTAATAAATCATATGATATTTTTATCCAAAAATCTTAGGTAACTTTTCCTTCATTTTATTGGGGGAACGTATAGAGGTAGTTTGATCAAGTACAATTTTTAACTAAAATTCGCCTATTAGAAATTTAAACATTTTGCCATTAATTGGGGATTTATTGGGTATTTTATGACATTTGGCCATTTTTTGGCTTAACAAAACGTTACATTTATGGTCAGATTTCTACTATAGTTATTATGCTTTTTTTAATATTACACGTTTTTTAAATCTAATTTAAAAAAGCAAAGAATAATTTTAATTTAAAATTTTACTTGATTTCAATTTTCGTGACTTTAGGAACATTTCTTCAAGGAGGTAATTTTTAATTCTATAATTTATATTTATTAATTAATAGATTGTTTTTAGACCAGCCATATTGATCTATTTTCTATTTATAATATTGAAATAATATTTTTTCTATTTTTCGTATAATTTCGTCCGATAATTATTAGTTTTTTTTAGATTTATTCGATATTTTTATACATTTGGAAATAAACGTTTAATTTTAACTGTAAAACCAAAAAAAACTGGAATTGTAATTTTAATCTTTTTGTTATGAATATTCAATGTAATGTAATTGTAATTGACATTGGATTAACTTAATAATCAATTATTAACTTTATTGCAATTGATTGCAATGTAATGTAATTATTGCAATTAACTTAACGTTTAAATTTTTTTTATATTTTCTTGTTTAAAAAGAAAAAGAAACGTTCAAAAGCATTGTTTTTTATTTGTTTTTTAATGAAAAAAGTTTCATTAAAAAATACGATCTCAACATTGAATGCCACTGGAAAATATCAATAAAACTTATAGTTGTTCTTTTTTGGGAAAATAAATTTAATTAGTAAATTTGATCGATTTTTTGTTAAAAGAAGTAGTTTCATTATAAAATCAATCTTAATTAAAGATTCATTTGAAAAGTATTGATGAAAATATAATTATCAAAAATTTCTTCGAAATTACTAAGCAAACGATGTAAATTATTTATTCTTCTATAAAATTCGTTCATATCAATGCACTGAAATTTAATTTTCTTTTTGATTAACCAACTGAATTTTTTATCAATCAAATCAATTAAAAGATTCTAATAAAAAAACTTGTTGAATATACGTATGAAAAAATGTATATTTAATAACTAATAAACACACAAGTACGTTTATTAAGAACAAAAAAATGATTCAAAAAAAGGTATAATACATTCGAAATTCCAAAAGATAATTATTAGTTTTTATTTAAATATTTTTTTACTAAATGTATTAACAATACATATTACAATATAATCACTATACATATTTATTTCAGTATGTAATACAATTATTAATTTACAATAAATAAATGAAGGAACAAAAAATAAAAATCATTATTTTTCCAAATAATCATTTAATTAAGTTTAAAGAAAATTTGTGTACAAAGTAAAAATAATTTGGAATTTTTATTTTTCGAAATTTTTGTTAGAAAATTGATGTAAATCTTTCAATATTTTTTTAACGTTGCGCTTTTTATGCTTCTAAATCATAAATAATCTTACTATTTAGATTGAAATTTGATTACTTATATCTCACAAGAAATTAATAAAAAATAGAAATTTTTACGAATATCGGGTAGAATAAATAAATAATCAAATATAAAATAAAAAAAATAATAAATATAAGCACATTCAAGATTTGTCATAATAAATTATATAAAAAGACATTGTATAACCCTCGTCGCTGATTAGCACCAAATTGGGAGTATAAAAAGAACGACGTTAACGGGATGTCGGATTTAAATTACAGGAATCTACACCTTTCAACCCAAAAATTATATCTAAAATATTGAATTAAAAATCTGAAAAAATTCATACGTATAGCTGAAAACATAAGGAAGGGCTTGATGTTTTGATTTTTTAATGAAAAACATTACTTAAATAATAAATGAGTAAACAATGTTTGGTCGGTAATTATTAGTCAAAAAAAGCATAATTTTTCAACCCAAACATCGTGATCAAATTATGGATTTAAAAATCTGGAAAAATTTGGGTATATTATTTAAAACATGCCTAAGGGCTTGACGTTCGGCGTTTTTCAAAAACTTTATCCAATTGTTTATAAAAAAAAGTACAAAATGATCATTTTCTGGGTCTGACATCCCCTTTTACATAAAATAGAATTAAAATAAATGTTTTGTTTTATAAAAAGAAATTGTATTATGTATAAAAAATGTACAGGTAGACCAAGTGACAGTCGGTGAAGATTGCAGCATTCCAGATAACGAATTAGGAAGAGCGGGTAAACGAGCATTGCCCGGTATATTGTTAGTGATAAAAGTGGCAGGTGCTTTGGCAGAAAAAGGACACACTCTCGAAGATGTAACGAAATACGCTCAATTGATCGCTGACAATACAGCCTCTTGTTCAGTTGGTTTAACAGCTTGCACCATACCGGGTATAAAAATTTATTTAAATTTATTAATCCAGAGTAATATGAACATTACATAACTTTATACAATAAAAATGTACGCAATCGACCAGCAGAGAAAAATATTTTTTCTGTACGCTAGTCCGGACTTAAACTAAGGCTCCCTTTAGAAATTTAAATTTCGCGCCAAAAATTGTATATAACGTTTATTCCGTGTTTAATTTTAAAAATATTTATATTAAATAAAAATAAAACGAGTTGCTCCCGCTAGATATAACAAGCGATATTTTTGTCAAGAAAGAGTAATTAATATTGTAACGACAATAAATCAATTTTCATTTTTATATTATTTATATATTTATATTTAAAAAAATACAAAAAGCTTTTATAGTTTGGAAGAAAATACGCTAACACGATTTTTCTTTTATAATATTTTAGGACAAGGACGGATGTTTGAATTGCAAGAGGATGAGATTGAATTTGGGCAAGGATTGCACGGGGAGGCTGGTTACAAGAGAATCAAAATAGAAAACGCTTCGGTAATCGTTGCGCTTATGATCGATAAAATTGTGAAAAAACTCGAACTTGGTAAAGAAGATTCGGTCGTGGTGTTGGTTAATAATTTTGGAGCACTCAGTCAGCTGGAGCAGGGGATCGTTGTTAAGGAAGTTGTCACTCAATTGCGTGAGAATTATTTTTTATCCTTTTTTTCTTAACAAAAGAATGATTTTTTGGGAAAATTCTAAACTTCAGATCCTTAAATTTTTCCAGATTTTTATATCGATTAGTTCATTAGGATGTCTAGGTCGAAATTATATGTCTTTTTTATCAATAACCGATCAATAAATTATTTTTTCTTTAGAAATCAAAAGATTAGGTCATTCCTTATGTTTGAACCTATCTGTATGTATTTTTAAAATTTTAAGTTTAATATTTTCGATAGAATTGCTGGGTTGAAAGGTGTAGATCCATATATTTTTATCCTGTTATTAATACATTTTTTTACATTTTTTAAAAATTTTAATTAGATTGAAAAGTATATACATTTCGTGAATTTTAAAAAGGGCATTTTTTATAAATACAATTTTTGTTAGATATTGTATTTGTTTGTAACAATTTAAATGTTTATTTTTTTTTTATTTTAATTTTTAGATCATTTAATATTCCTGTAGATAAGTTTCCTTTTCAACTGTCATGACGAATTAGTTTGAAAGAACATTTTGATAATTTTATTTTTATACTTGTCGAAAATTTAAACATTAAATGTTAATATTTAAAAATAGGAATTTTCTTTATAAACAAACGTAATGATTTTGTAATGAATTATTTTTATTATCATACATAAGCTTCGTTATTTGCATACAACAGTAAATTACTAAATTTTTCAAAAATTTATTTAATTGAATTTTTGCCGTAATTTTAAATATTCATCGTCTTGCACTCATTTTTTAATTTGAAATAACCAATTGACTAATGTTTATAAAAAAATAATATTTCTGAAAAAAAAATTTCATAAATTTATTTTCAAACTTTTAAGGGGTACGTTAAATTTAAATATAAGCATTTTGAAAATTTTAATTTAGAAACAAAATAATATTTAATGTGTATTTTTAGTAGGCTTTTTGAATTTATTTGTTTTTACCATACAATTAAAAATTTTTCGATTTTTAAATTCAGATTTAAAAAATTTTTTTTATTTAATTTTACCTATACTGTATACAAAAATTTAAATTGATTTTATTTTTAAGATTCATAAATGTTGATTCCTATATAATCCAAATTCATTGTGTTCAATTCTGTAATTTTTCGCAGACATTGACACAAGGAGAAAAGAATATTTTAACTAAGATCTCCACATCTTAACAGAGAAATTTTTTTGTCATAATCCAATGGCAATGAAGTTATTTTTTCCTTTTCGACGGAATTACAGGTTAATCAGCGAAATTAACAAATTACAGCGCGCAAAAGAAACACACAATTATTTTGTGGTTAAAAAGCTAAAATTGGAAAAATATATGAATTTTATTTCTAGTCCATCTTTTATCTTCATTTATTTAATTATATATTGAAGCAATATTAAGCTTATATAATATTTTAAACATTAAATTTATCAATGATCGATATTGTAAATAGTTTAAAAAAAAACTTAAAAAACTTATTATATATTTAATTGATGGATAATTTGTGTAATATTATAAATAAGTAATTTGGTGGATAATTTATTTATTTGTTAAGAAAATTTACAAGTACTGTTCTTTTTCTGAGTCTTTCTTTCTGCAAGTCAAATTTTGTACCTCAACTAGTAGAGGGGATATTATATATGCATATATCGTTGTACTCCATCAAAACCAAATAGTATAATATAAAATATTTATAATAGTAATTAATAAATACCCTAGTAGAAATCTGATCATATAAATTTAACGTTTTTTAAGCCAAAAAATGGCCAAGTGTCATAAAATAGCCAATACATGCCCAATTAATGGCAAAATTAGTTTTATTTAACCTTCAAATGTTGAATTTCTACTAGGGTAGTATTAAATAATTATAATCAATATTTGATAAAATTACTTTTATTAATTTTTTACTATTTCTTTCTCACCCAAAGTTAATAATCATTATTTTCAAGTATATCGTGTTTATAAAATAATATTACGGACAAAATTAAATTAGCGTTGATTATTTGCTTAAAAAAACAGATTAAAAATTTGTTTCACTATAAATGACAAAAAATAATTGTGAATAACTTGCTTTTGGAAAATACTGATATACAGAATATCTTGACATATTTGAAAAATAATAGAGAAGAATTCTTATCTTACTTACCACGTTGCAGAGCAAATGGAAATATTACCACTTCGCGTTTACTGCGGGTTACTGATGACATCGTTAGACAGCGCGGGTATCCACGTGTCGATCTTAAAACTTCCTGAAAATGAGAAAACGATAATTCTCAGCTCGCTGGACGAAAAAACAGAAGCACCACGATGGCCCGGTTGTACGTACAGCTTGCCTTCGAATTATTACAAACTACCAATGAAAGACGAAAAAATTACGAAAATCGTGGTTGGTCCTGAATTGAATACCGACCAACAGTTGTTATTGAAAAAATGTTTATTGAATGCATCTCGAGAAATCATCGATAAAGAAAAATTTATTAACGATTTGGATCGTGGTTGCGGTGATGGAGATTGCGGCACGACGCTTAAACATCTCGCGGAAGGTGATTTATAATTTTTTATTTTATATAATTCATATTTATTAATCAATAGATTTTTTCAGGCCAGCCATATTAATCTACGGGGGAGTCCAAAATTTTTGTGTAAATTTTTTTTTCATTTTTCGTAATTTTTCCGATTTATTAGTAATTTTTTAGGTGTTGGGTTTTTTTTTATAAATTGCATGGGAGTAAGTCTTTAATTTTAAGCGTAAGACCGAAATAATTGGAATTATATCTGAAATTTATGGCAGTCTTATCTGTACTTAATAGTTTCTTTTTCAAACCGACCCTAAAAACGTCGGAAACGATGGTTTGCTAAATTTGGTACTTATTTTTGGATGTACAGCACGAAACACCAAAAAAACAATTTTATTTTTAAAACGGCCGTACTTTGGGAAATTCCACCAACCATAGTGGACAAAGAGTAAAATGTGTCTGCTTTATTTCAAAAGTAAAGCTTTTATTTCGGAAAAACCAATAAATATATATTACACAATTTATAATTTAATTCATAATTAAATAGTAAATTTTGTACCCCTTCATTGTAATAAACAGTGCCTGAAGAGGTCTGCAAACCAGCGGACGAAACGTTACACGATTTTATAAATTGAGAATAAGAGTTTTTTATTCCTTGTTCAACTTGGTTTGACCCTCAAAGATCGACATCTCCTTCTTTTCATAATTAAATAATATATAATTTAAAATACTTAAAAAGAAATTTGGTTTATAATTAATATTGACATTTATATATATATTCGATTTATCTCATAGAAATCATAATGAAAATCGATAAATTGCCACTATCACATCCGTCGTCGTTGTTGACCGAGCTTGCGAATATCGCTGAGAATCGGATGGGTGGTACATCCGGTGCTATTTACAGTTTGATGTTCACGACCGGTGCAGCGAAATTATCGAAGATTACTAACGTGGATCGTTGGTTGAAAATTTGGGCAGATTCATGGCGTGAGGGGGTGAACGGTATTATGAAATACAGCAAAGCCAAATTAGGAGATAAAACTATGGTACAATTTTTTACAATTTTTTTAGTGAAGAAATAATTATTTCTTTTTTATTTGAATTTCTTAAAAAAATCAGTTGTTTTCACGTGTTGCAGATCGATGTTCTCGAGCCTGCGTTGAGGGAGCTTGAAAATCACACATATCTTACTTACCAAGAGGCAGCTGAGAGAGTTGCAGATTGCGCGATCGAGGCCTCGGAACGAACGAAACATTTAATACCCAAGTAACGACATTTAAAAATTTTACGAATTCGATAAAATATTTAATGTTTAAAATATTTGTATATATTATATATATATTTGTGTAAATTTACAAAATATTTATTTAGTTTGTATAAATATTTGATGTTTGTTCTTGAATATCATCATTTATCTATTTGATGATTGGTTTCAAGCAAATATTATTTATACGAGTATCCAAACAAATATTTTTGTCTAACATATTTGAGTTAATTTTTTGTAAACTTTTCTAAATAATTATTCATAATTTATTGAGTAATAGTTCTATTGCAAAATATTATTTGTCAATAACAATTATTTGGATCAGTTATAACTGTCGTACCTAGACTTCAGTATAATGTACTAATAAACATGTCTTATTTGTGCATTCTAAAAATTAAAATATGCAGAAAAAAAAATTTAATTAAATTAAGCCACTTTAAAAATTCAAATTTCGCACCAAAAATGTAATCGATTATTTCGTATTTATTGTAAAGCTAATTATTTTAAATAAAAAAAAAGATTTGCCCCCTCCCCCCCCCCCCTCGTAGCTATCATAAAAAGCAACAGTTCTGCCAAGCGAGAGTAAATAATATTGTTACGTTTTTCTGAAAACTTTGACCTACTAAACGAAGAGGTTATGTTTTACCATTTTTAGTAGGTCAAAGTTTTTAGAAAAACGAAACAATATTATTTACTCTTGCTTGCAGAAATGTTGCTTTTTATGATAGCTAGGGGGGACAACTCTTTTTTTTTATTTAAAATAATTAGTTTTACAATAAACACGAAATAATCGATTACATTTTTGGCGCGAAATTTGAAGTTTTATAATATTTCGTATAAAGTTATTTACAAAAAATCGTATTTCAATCGCTTTTTATTAACATTAAATATTACGTTTTTCGAAAAAGAATATATTTTTTTAATTTCGCTTTATTATGAATATTATAATTTATTAGAATATTTAATAACTAATTTAAAATATGTTTATCATTAAAAATTATTATATTTTGTAATTTATAAACTTTGTAATTAATAGTTTGTTTATAAACTTAATTAATATTTTAAGTCAGTATAACCTATAGTAATTGTTAATAATCAATTATTTTTTGTAAGTGTTAATCCATCTGTAATGTTATTATTTTTTTTTTTATTCTTGATTTTGTGCTCTCTTTTTTCCTGGCACTTCCTACCGTTTATCCCCTGAGGGACTTTAACGGTGTCCACCTACCACCTATGTGTGGGTGCTTTATCCCTCCCTTAAAAACCCCACCATCTCGCATTCGCCCGGGGTTATGCCCGTGGATGAGGGAAACCTGTGAAGCAGGGAAAACCTCACCCGAGATGGCCGGTGTATTCGAAACATTCTTTTTGGGTGTCAAAGTCACATTGCGTAGGCCTTGACACCGAAACCGAATGTTTCACACCTCCCGCTCACGTTGTGAAGTGTGAAAAAACACCTAACCCGCCACGAAAGCCAAGCGACCGAGAACGTCACCCATCCACTTGGGTACCGCGCTCAATACTGCTTAACTTCCGTGACCGGCCGAGGTGCGTCTCCGCCACTCCGCCACGGCATCGGTTCTGTAATGTTATTATTTTTTTATAATTTGTTTAAACAAAAATTTTTTTTTTTATGTAATAGCTTCTTTAAGTATAATTTGTTTAAAAAGAAGATATCGAGGTATATCTCAAAAGTATCCGAGTTTATATTTTCAACGTGCATTCTTTAGATTTTGCTTATTCAAACTTGTGTGAGTACAAACTTGAAATGTAAAAGACATTTGGGAACTCATCCTTAAGGAGATGGCATTTTTACCGACCGAACGAAAATTGTTAATTATTACATTTATTTAAAGATATGTATTATTTAATAGAAAATCCGAATCGAATTATTCATCATTCTGGAAATTTGCAAATTTATAAACAAAAAAAAGGTGCACGAAAAACTACATATTTTCGGTGGAAATATTTTTAAAGTCGTAGATAAAATATATATTTGGAACTTCGCATAAATTACTAGAAAAATCATTTTGAAACATTACACAATTTTAGACTGAATCATACCAAAGCGTAACGTTCTCGTGATTTTCCTTAAATTTTAAATGAATAATTAATTTTTATAAAAACAACACTTCTCAGTCGGTAACATAAGTACTTTAATGTCTTAAGGTGATGTCGGTTTTAGAAAATGATCATTTTTTAAATATTTTTTTATTAACAGAAAAGACCTGAACGCCCTTTCCTTAGGCATATTTTAAATAGTATACTCACATTTTTCAGATTTTTAAATCTGTAATTTAATTCTGATTTTTACGTTGAAAATTCATGCCTTTTTAGACCACTAATTACCGACCGAAAATTATTTATTTATTCATTATTAACTAATTTATTTTTCTTAAAAAATCAAAACTTCATGCCTTCGCTTTTGTTTTAAACTACCCATATGAATTTTTTCAGATTTTTAATTCAATATTTCCAACATAATTTTTATGATGAAAGATGTAGATCCCTGTAATTTGAGTCCGACATCCCGTTAAGGAGGTGGCATACCCGGTATGTTACCGACTGAGCAAAAAAGATAATTATTCCATTTATTTAAAAAAATGCGCAATTTTATGTAAAATCCGAATACAGAAACACTAAATCATTCAATAATAAGTCATTCTACAAAGTTTCAAGTCAATACAATAGACACCCTAAAAAATTTCTGCACCGAAAATGTACGATTGTCCGTGATTTGTCGGTACAGAAATTTTTTAGGGTGTGTTTGTTATATTGACCTGGAACATTGTACAATTACTTATTATTGAATGATTTAGTGTTTCTGTATTCGGGTTTTGCATAAAATTGCGTATTTTTTTAAATAAATCTGATAATTACCTTTTTTGGCTCGGTCGGTAATCCACCGGGTAAGCCACCCCCTTAAATGGATTTTGTACCTAATTATTGATTCCTATATCGCATATTTTTCGTTATTCAAATTTGTTTTTGACTTTTTACGTATAATTATTACTATCATTGCAGATTTGTTATGAATAAAAAATACGCGTAGAAAACAATAATAAATTTCAAAATTTGTAAATAAATAACGAAATGTACGAAAATGTCAATAAATCTATAGTTTTGTATGGACTCCGACGTCCCTTAAGGGGATGCCGTATTACCGACATATTTGATTTTTCAAATTAAATCTTCAGTTTATCTTTATTCCAATTGTGCGTGCATAGACACATTCTTCATGATTTGCAGATTGTGTGTCAACTCGCAGAATCTTAAAATTCGACATATTCATTTAATTAAATGAAAAATAGTTTGTAAAAACTGCAATGTCGGTAAACAGTTACAATTTTTCATTTAGATAAGCAAATGTATCGAATTATAAGATTCTGCAAGTTGACGCACAATCTGTTAACGGGGTGCCATAGTCAATATTTATCCTCCCTACCTTATCGGCAAAACTGTGTGCTGAATTACAGATTAAAATTATATTGCGTTTTTGAGAAAAGTCTTACCAAAAATGTGAACCTAACCTCAACGAGGTGAAAAGATTTGATATTTTTGGTAAGACTTTTCTCAAAAACGCAATAATATTTAAATCTAAAATTCAGCACACAGTTAGATTGTCAATAAACGAAGGCGCCTCTTCTCTTATTTTTTCATATACTGTTCTAGTTTTTTATTAATTAATCGTCAAAAATTGAGTATGGAACCCCCTTAATCGTGCAGAATGTACCTATGATCGCAAAATCGGGATAAACGAAAAACTCAACATTTAATTTGATAAATCAATTCGGCAATTTATACTGTGTGGCATCCCCTTAACCTCTTCATGCATAAAAGGAAATGGCAATCATTGCGTTTTTAAAACCAGAAAATTTCGATGTCTGGCATCGCGTTGAATCCAAATCCGGGGTCAGATTTCCATATTCCAATTATTGGGCCCAATACTAGAATTCAAAATTAAAAAAAAAAAAAATTACCACCGTATTCTACATAGAATTTTGAGAAAAAATCATTCGTATCATTTCTTTTGATTAAATACAATAGTTCGAGTAAAAAAATAATGAAATTGTAGAAAATTGGGTCCTCGATCAAAAGCTGATTTAGTCGTATGTTTATCATTCGCTGCATAGAAGAAATCTTTTTGTAGAGTTTTAGGGTAATTGATAATAAATTTGGAGTTATATTACAAAAATTCAAATTTTTCATTCAAATTAAAAAAAATTTTTGTTCTTCAAAATTTTTAATTCCAATATTGGGTCTTCTTAGTATTGGGCCGAATAATTGAAATTTCGGTAATGTGACAACAGATTCAATATCAGCTATCTAGAAAGCCCACAGAAAGAATTTATCAAAGCGGCATAATCGACAAGTATTTTGTATATATTACCGTAAATTTGTGATTAATTAAACATTTACATATATTTCTTAAACTCCAGAAAAAGTTCTGCAATAGAAAGTACTGAAATCAAAGCGGAATCAACAAGTATTTATTTTTAAAAATACAAATATCTATTAAATTGAAAACAAACATTTTTTCAGAAAAGCATCCTATAAATTTACATTTCAATTCTAGTCCTGTCATGTCCTACAAGCAATAAATAAATAATTTTTTAATAATTTTATTAATTTCTGCAAAACTGATAAAAAATAAATTTCTGACTTTTTTATTCTCTTTAAATACACAATGTCTATCCTTCCCGTGTCTTACAGCAATAGATAAACAATTTTATATAATAATAATAATAATATTCATTTGTGCAAAATTAATTTCTGCAAACTAATATCATTTGTGCAAAATTAATTTCTGCAAAACTAATAAAAAAGTAATTTCTCTCTTTTTTATTCTCTTTAAATAAAATAATACTTGCACCACCGTTGGTTAAGTATTTCAAAATTTTTTTATGATTTACTAATAAGGTAAAAGTACCAATTACTGGACACCTAAGGATATTAGACATTATGTTTAATGTATAGTTTGTTGAAAAATATACACAAAATTAAAAACTATTAGTTCTAATAAAAAGTATTTGCTTTATAGCGTATGTTGCATTGCAAACGCACTAATCTTCATGTTTAATTTTCATAATATAAATGAAAATACAATTGATGACATTGAACCAATATCTGGACTAACAAAACGTGATTGTACCTCTGTCCGAATGCATACGTCCCAATAACTGTACGTAACTTTACCATGCTGTAAATGATAATTTAAAAAGCAACTGCACCATAATAAATAATTAATAAATACGTAAAATCTGTGCGGAGAATATAATTATTTATTAATTAATGTATAAAGTTTTTTACGAAGGAAAGTATATAAAGTAAAGTAAAGGTTAAATAAGAAACTTATATTAAATACGTTTATTACAAAATTTTAACAAATTTAACAATGTATGAATGTTTCTGATTAATATTTACACACTTATATTAATATTAAATGAATAAACTGAAACAGTTATTTTAATATGCAGTATTTAATTATAAAATTTGTAGGTTAACTTTGTCTTATTCTAAATTTACTAATTTTTCTTATACAATGTATTAAATTAATATGAAAAACAACTACATACATTATAGTATAAATAAATATAACTGTAAAATAGTTAATACTTACTCAATTCTTTAATGAATAAATAATAATTTAGAACAAAAGTCGAGATCATGAGAAATTATTACACTGGTCAGTTACTAGGACAAACCTCGATAGAACGTAACAAATAATATAAACTATATTTTTAATAAAAAAAAGTATAAAGCAACAAAAACATATTGTTTAATATTGATTATAGTACATTAAAAATTATGTTTATGCATTTTTTAGATGTTATAACTAATAAATATATCCCAAGTCGCCTTAAGCGTGCACGCGAATTTCTTAGCAAATCGTTCAGAAAATCCGTTATTTTAGTATTGTGAACATCATTAGTCAAATATTGATTTTTTATATAAATTAAAACAAAACCGACATAAAACTTTTTTTCGTTTAAGCTAACGAATATTCAAAGTATTTAAATATATTAAATACGTTTATATGTCTGCTCTCATAATTTTGCAAAACGTAATTTTCCATTCATGTCCAGCATCTGGGACTTGTCCAGTCATTGGTACTTTTACCTTATCCTCTTGTATACTGATGATAGTTTAAAAAAAGTTGAAATAAAGCAATCTAATGTTTAAAACCTAATATTTCTAATTTGGAATTGAACGTGTCTATTCTTTTTCTAATCATAAATAGTTGTCAAGTGCGGGTGCTTTGTTTAACTGCTGAAGTCAAATAAAAATTAATCGCTGATACGATATATACAGGTCTCATGAGAAACATTAAGTCATATATATACTTAATCTTACCTTAAAATATTTATAAGCCCTTGATAGAAACATGCATATGCAGTGTGTTATGCAGTTAGAATTAGACTTAACATACAAGAGAAAGAAAGCAATTCAACGAGTGGTGCAAGTATTATTTTATTTAAAGAGAATAAAAAAGAGAGAAATTACTTTTTTATTAGTTTTGCAGAAATTAATTTTGCACAAATGAATATTATTATTATTATTATATAAAATTGTTTATCTATTGCTGTAAGACACGGGAAGGATAGACATTGTGTATTTAAAGAGAATAAAAAAGTCAGAAATTTATTTTTTATCAGTTTTGCAGAAATTAATAAAATTATTAAAAAATTATTTATTTATTGCTTGTAGGACATGACAGGACTAGAATTGAAATGTAAATTTGTAGGATGCTTTTCTGAAAAAATGTTTGTTTTCAATTTAATAGATATTTGTATTTTTAAAAATAAATACTTGTTGATTCCGCTTTGATTTCAGTACTTTCTATTGCAGAACTTTTTCTGGAGTTTAAGAAATATATGTAAATGTTTAATTAATCACAAATTTACGGTAATATATACAAAATACTTGTCGATTATGCCACTTTGATTTCAGTACTTTCAATTGCAGAAACTGTATATATATATATATATATATATATATATATATATATATATATATACATAATGTTAAATATAAGTTACATATAAAAAAGGTGTCAACACAAAATACTTGCGGGTTTTGACACCTTCTTGGAAGGTGTTTTTGACACTTATACTTTTAACAACTGGGCTTATTTTAATTTATCATTAAGAAAAAAATGAAAAAAAACTGTAAAAGTGCTTATTAATAGGGAATTTCACCTTAAATATTGTCTTAAATAATAAATAGTTACAAGTTCTCAGTTTTAAAGACAATGTTATTTGATAAATTACTTAATATTAATTATTATACGTAAAGTTATTTTTAGTAATAAAATTGTTCAAGCAATGTGTGTGTCACATGTTATATCAATTTCATTTAAACATTTGCAAACAAATAGTTTATGTATATCTATATCTTTATATCCTAGTATAAGTCAATCCTTTTCGCAGCGATTGGGAGAGCGTGGGAGGAATTTTCACTTTTGTTCTATCAGCTATATGGATACTAATGAGAAAATCCATAACCATGTATTGGAAAGTTTATTAATATTTTATATTTTTCAAATTATATTTTTCAAATTATAATTCATATATGTGCTTATTCTAGCAATGTACAAGTACAAAAAAATATAATGTAATTATTACATCTCTAAATTTATAGAGCATTGCAGTTTTAAACAATAATATATTTATTAATTTAATTTTTCGATAAATTTATCAATTATCAATACAAGTGTTACGTATATATATATACGTATGGATGCCAGGATCACGGTGGTCTTGTCAGTTCTCTTTTTCATTTTTCAATATTTACGCCCGTGCCCTGTAATTCACCATAAAAAAATTAATAATGATCAGTAATATACGTCAGTAACGGAAGAAGATTATTAAAAGAAAATTACATACGAGAAAAATATATAATACGTTATGAAACCGTCGGTTTATTCAGTCGTGGTATTTTTAATCGAATATTTGATCGTTATACAATATGTGTATTAATTAAAAAAAAAAATATTGAATTATTTTGAAATAACTTACGATAATCAGGTGGAAGCATAGGTCTACATATACCTGGCGGAGCCATAAAGCGGACCCTTGGTGGGAATGGTAGTCGCATAGGAGCCATTGGTAACCTGACCATTGGTCCTCGCATGGGCGGCATCGAAGGCCCGACTAATACAGGTCTTGGTGGAAAAGACTGAAAAATGGAATTAGGTTAAAACACAACAATTAATATTTTAAATGGTTTACAGTGGATTGTCTTCAACTTATATTTATCACGCTATACACTTTATAATTCTTACCCCATATATTATAGGAATTGGTACATGCTCGACGTACTGTGGAGGTGGAGGTATATGTCGTTCTTCCGAACGACTTCTTTCTCGACGACTGTACGACCGATCTCTTGAACGTTCTCTGCGATCGTACTCTCTCCGGTTTCTTTCGCTTCTGTAAATTTCATCAAACAAGGTTTTCAAAGTATCTAAATTACATGGTATTCCTTGAATTATAATTATATTACATACCGATGATCATCAAATCTAGATTTGTGTGAATATCGATCACCTGAATGCGACCGTCCTCGATCGCTTCGATATTTTCTTGAATCCTGACGTCTTTCGTCCGAATAATGCCTTTAATAAATTATTAAGTAAAAGTTCAATTACCGCGAATTAAGCATTTAAATAATTAAATTTATTTTTTTAAATATTTACAAGGATTTTACCTGTCATATCTTGAGGATGTACGGTGTTGATCCTCTCGATGATTACGATAGTCGTCTCGTCTGCAGAGTTATTTGTGTAAAAGGAAAAGTTATATACAAATCATATATCTACAGATATTTAATTAATTAATTTTAGAAATGGTAATACCACCTCAGTTAATTATTGTATATAATGAAATATTGGTATTCAGACATTGGGTTGGTTTTCATTCATAACTGATTTTTAGGCAATTATTAGCTGATTTCGACCAAGCCAACTCAATCCTTATATAGTAATTAAGGAGACAAGCCTGGGCTAAAATTGAAAAGAAGCTATTCAATACTCACAATTAATCATTTTTTTCATAATTATTGAAAACATTTCTTAATTTTTTTAACAAATTATATTATTATCTTGTATTTTAAAAATAAACTTTTATCTAAATAATTCATTATGAGACTCCGTACTCCGATTTTTTCCATAATGGATTTACTGCAGGATATCGCAGGAACCACTTCATCGAATAAGCTGAATTTTTAACAGTAACTTTTAAACATTATTTTAATGTACCTGAGTGGAACAGACTGAGTTAAAATTATAATAAAAAATTATTAAATCAAATTTTTTAAAAAAATTGAAAAATTGTGTAAAAAACAGCTAAATAATTTTTTAAAATTAACATTTAGACATTTATTGAAATTCTGTTCCATTTAAGTGGATTAAATGCATATTTAAAAGTTACTCTTAAAATTTCAGCCTATTCGATGAAGTGGTTCCTGAAATATCCTGCGGTAAGTTCATTATAAAAAAAAGTCAGTACAGAATCTCATAATTAATTGAAACAGTTGTTACATATAAATTGGCCAAAAAATTTAAAATAAAAATTAACAATATAATTTGTTTAAAAAATTAAGAAATGTTTTCAATTGTTATAAAAAAATTATTAATTCTTAAAATTGAATTTTTTTCAATTTTAACCCAGGCTTGTCCTATTAAATCATTTTTAACTATGTAAATTACCTAATTTTTAACATTTTATCTAAATATTATTTAACTCTCTAGCAGGGGAACGTATAGTGTAACTTCATATAATTAATAAATAAATTTAAGTAATCAAAATAGTTTTAATTATATACACATGTGTGTAGGAAAACAGTCAAATAAAATCACTCAAGTATGTTTGTATTATTTTTTAATACAAGTTTAACCTTTATGAAAACTTCTTTCCATGCAATTCGTATTGTACACGAATTTGTAATACTTATTAGTAAGTATACATTCCGACTAATATTAATTGGCACGTATGAGAAGAAAAAGATAAGATAAAAATTACAATACTATAAAAATTATTAGTCACATTTGTGTTTACATTACTACACTATTTTCTAATTCTTCGTTCAGTGAGACAAAATGCGATTAATATAGACTGATACAGCATACAAAAAATTAGCATTTATAAATAAAATAAATGTTAAAAAATAAAAATTTAAAGATATATATGTATATAATAACGATAATAAATGATTTACAATAGTAATTTCAAATTATACCTTGATCGATGAGACTGAGACCTTCTGTGTGGTGATGGGCTGCGAGTTAAAATCCTTCGTGGACTCAAAGAAATGGACCGTCTTTTAGAAGACGATTTTACTACATGCGTAGATAACATTTATTAGTACAGTTAATATTTATAACAATAAAATGTACATATTTTATTAGAAAACTAGAATAGTATCACTGACCGATATGTACTCTCTAAACTCGAATCGAGTGATAGTTCACTCTTTGAACTAGTCAAAAGTGCAGCAGTCGGCTTCGAGTAAAAAATCACTTTTGAATAAGAGTAATTGATTCAATCTTAAAAGAGTGAAAAAAAATCCATATAAGGAAAAATTTAATTTGTAGCTGCCGATCACATTTTGCTTTTTTTACTTTTTTTTATTTAGAATGTTAGATATTGTAATTTATTGAGTATATATTTTTTGTAATTAAGTGGAATACGTGAAATAATGAAAAAGTGTACACCGGATGTCAGGATTCGAACCTGGGACCCTATACTATAAATGATATGTTACACGCCACTTGAATAATGCCACAACTTTATTACCATTTATTGTATTATTCCGTTATTACTACCAATAAACTAATAAACCAGTCGGTTTGTAATTAAAATTCATAAATTTCAGTAGATACAGATTAGACAGATACGTTAATTAGATGTATAAAAGTAGAATAGTAAGCGACCTTACCTATAATAAGTAATTTTAGATAGGATGTTAACCATTTTTTGAAAGTAATGTATTACTAATTGATGCAAGTGTGCATAAGTCTTTTATTATAAGATTTCACTCTTCGAAGTGTCATAATGAAAAAAGAGAACTTTCACTCTTTGATTACAAGTCACAACATCGACTCTTACAAGTTATTTCCTGACAAATTGAATCTAAAACTAGTGATTGTATTAATCACTCTATTGAAGAGTGAAAAAATCACTCTTCGTAATTTAGAGAGTACATTGTTCTACATAATATTGAAAAAAATTTTTTTTTGAGCAAATGAGTAAAAATTAAAAAAGAAATTCAAACACTTTATACCTGGAGTACGTTCAATTTGAACCACGCGACGATCTTTAACTTCTTTAGAATTTAATTCTGACTGTCTTAATTCTTCTCGATCAAATATTGGCTTGGTACCTTCTCCTATCAAATTGAATTGACATGTAACCATATTAATATTACTTCCCTTAATTTATTAATAAATTTATAATAAATAATTTATAAGTACAGTAAAATACATAAACATTTTTAAAATTATCCATGGATTTATTATCTTCAGATAGGTCGTAAATATATAGATTCAGATATCAAGTTAATATATAACCATAAGAATTTAAATAAACATTTTTAAAATAATCCATGGATTTATTATCTTTAGATAGATTCTGGATATATAGAATCAGATATCCAGTTAATACATAAGATAAAAAAATTTTAAAAATGGTAAAATGTTCATTAAATTAAATCAACAGTTAATAATTCTCTAATAAATTCTAAATATCGTATATAATAATTTATTTTTAATAATCTATTGTTTTACCGTTAAAACAAAAGATATATCACCTTAATATATATATTTTATATTTTATATTAAAATTCCGAGTCTTGAGTTAATTTATCTTCAGTTGACGAATCTTCATGTGAAACATCTACACATACTATATATGTTACTATATATACTATATATTTTAAAAGTTTGTAAACTTTCGTAATTGCAAATTTTTATACGTGGTTATTATACTTTAGAGACCTATCCTATAACTTTATTATATAACTTAATATATAATTGTGAAAATTGTTTAAAAGTTATAATAAATATATAAGTATTTTTACTTAAACAAAACATAATAAACAATATATATTTAAGATGTATAGTTAACAACAAAAACAGACTCAATAATTGTGGTTTTAATTTTTGCAGCAGATGATTGATTAAAAAGATGTTAATAAATTGTGTTCATGCTATTATATTATATTAATATTGTTTTCATTGCGAAAAATAGTGAAACTTAAAATATAAAATTCAAATATTTTATACCATTAGTAAATTCAACTTCAATCATTTCATAGTCTTTGACTTCTTCAGAATATGTTTCCAATTCTCTTAGTTCTTCTCGGTTAAATAATGGTTTGGATCCTTCTCCTATCAAATCGAATTGACATGTAACCATATTAAAATTACTTCCCTTAATTTATTAATAAAATTATAATAAATCATTTGTAAGTACAGTAAAATATATAAACATTTTTAAAATTATCCATGGATTTATTATTTTCAGGTAGATCGTAAATTTATAGATTCAGATATCAAGTTAATAAGTACACGAAATAAACGATTTTAAAACTGTTAAAATTTTCATTAAATTAAATCAACAGTTAATAATTCTCTAATAAATTCTAAATAACGTATCTAATAATTTTTTTCAATAATCTAGTATTTAATCGATTATACGAAAGATATGCCATCTACACATATATATATATATGGGGTATTCCACGTGAAGTGGTCCGATCAAAATTTTAAAATGCACCAAATTTTGGGTACACATTGCAAATGTTTTTCAGAATACAGAAAAAAATTTTTAGGTACCGGAATCTATTTGCTCAAAAGTTATTCTAACCTCAAAAAGTGAATTTTTTCTAGTTTTTTTCAATACCAGCTGGGTTTACCGCTATTTAACTCAAAATCTATCAACTTTTACTATAAAACATTATATATAACATTCGTTGCTAACTATGTCTAGAATTTATCCTTCTGGGTTAGAATTTCTAATCTCAAGATTAATGTTACATAAACTACATGTCAATATTCAACTTAAAAATAGTGTAAGTGCGCCACAATTGATTTTTTTATCCAAAAGTCTAAAAAAAAGCTTGAAGCAATACCTTTCAAATGGTCTGTAGCATTTTTGGGGCCTTCAATTCTGTAAAAAGTTATGATAATTTAAAGAAAGACATAAAATTCACAAAAATTAACATGGTAATTCCCATTTAAATTTTTAAAAAAATTTCGAGTTTCTTTAAATTATCATAACTTTTTATAGAATTGAAGGCCCCGAAAATGCTACAGACCATTTGAAAGGTATTGCTTCAAGCTTTTTTTTAGACTTCTGGATAAAAAAATCAATTGTGGCGCACTTACACTATTTTTAAGTTGAATATTGACATGTAGTTTATGTAACATTAACCTTGAGATTAGAAATTCTAACCCAGAAGGATAAATTCTAGACATAGTTAGCAACGAATGTTATATATAATGTTTTATAGTAAAAGTTGATAGATTTTGAGTTAAATAGCGGTAAACCCAGCTGGTATTGAAAAAAACTAGAAAAAATTCACTTTTTGAGGTTAGAATAACTTTTGAGCAAATAGATTCCGGTACCTAAAAATTTTTTCCTGTATTCTGAAAAACATTTGCAATGTGTACCCAAAATTTGGTGCATTTTAAAATTTTGATCGGACCACTTCACGTGGAATACCCCATATATATATACTATATTAAAATTCCGAGTCTTCCGAGTTAATTTATCTTCAGTGGGCGAATTCTTTATCTTGATGTAAAATATCTTGTACACATACATTTCAAATGTTCGTTGTATATTATTAATTTAACTAATTTAATTTTACTTGAATTACAATGTATTTATTTTTGTATCTCGATTTTAAAAGCTTGTAAATCTTCGTAATTGCAAATTTTTATATGTGGTTATTATACTTTACATACCTCTACTATAACTTTATTATTGAAATTGTTAATTGTTTTCATGCAATAAGTTTCTAACTAAATTAAGAAATTAAATCAGTATCTTCAGTGTTCCATATCTTCAGTGATGCCCTGCGGAATTGCCCGAGGTAGTAATTCTTATATTAATAAATAAGATGGTCCCAAATGAACAAGGTTTTAAAATTATTGACAACAATTTAAATAATATAAATGGTTTTTATCAAAGACAGGATATCTATTTATTTAAATAGTATAAATTAACTTGTGCAATTATCAATTTCAAAAAGTGTTCATTTGGAAACTTAATTCTTAAACTTAGTTCTGATATAATATATATGAAAAATACGATAATTTAAAAATATTCTTAAATGATTTGATTGACTGAAATTTAAGCTTACATAATTATGTAATCCATCTACTTCCATTCCTCTTGAGAGTTGATTATTTCATATATCAAATTCATACTTTGGCAGGTTCATCATCACGTACAAACTGAAACTTTCTTCTTATTCATAGATGAGAATTTCTTTTCTGTAGATGCCTCTTCAAGAATGATTTATATCGTTTGATAGATTTTTTAAGTTAAATAAGAAAACCATTTTTTATTAATAAAAACGATTTGTTTGGTGTCAAAAGTTTTTTTAATTTAGTGAATATAATGTTGCATTTAACATAAAAAATGGTTTTTTTCAATTAACTTAAAAATGTACCAGGATCTTGAGAAATCTTGAGAGATACATTATTTTATTAAAATTTTAAGTGTTAATTTTTAAATAAAGGTAATCAACCTAATTTTAAACAATAACCAAGAGGTCAAATAAGTGTGGATCAATAAAATAATGTCTAACTACATTAGCATTCATTTTGTTTTCATGCAAATTGGTACACAAATTGGTATTGGAAAGAAAAGTTGAATAATAATTACTCAAATGTTCTGGGTAAAATGCTGATTCTGATGAAAATGCTGTTTACTTGTTTTTATAATTTTAGGTCCAGAAATTTATGTAAAAATAGGAATTTAAATTACAATTAAAAATTAAATATTAATTATTAAGATAAAACAATTGAAGATTAGTTCCATCATTTATAATTTAATTTCTATGATATTACAATTAATGTTTTTTATCTATAAAAGTTGTATAAAGAAATTTAAATCAAATATCTATACTTTATTCAATATATGTAATAATTTGTATTCACTATATGCAATAATTTGTACATTCACCAGGTTACCAGATATAATTTAAAAATAATAGATGCTACGAAAAGTACCAAAACATATATTATTAAAGGTTATAATTAAATGTACTATGTTTATATACTTTTCTTTTCCAAATCAGATATAACTAATGAATTTTAAATTTAGTGTACCTTAATACCTTCTACTTTACTGACATAAAATTCAACATAAAAATAGACAAAATTAAAAAGACAGCATTAATCAATGAATTTCAATAATCTTTTGTTATTAACAACCAACCTGTGTACTAAATTATAGGCAAAAGTCTACATTGCTTAGTAAGAAATCCCTTATCAAAAATTTTAAAATAAATTTTCAAGTCGTTGAACATAACCTAATATTATAAGTAAATAATATTCAAACAAATTTTGGTAAGAGATTTCTCAAAAACTAACGAGTATTTTCAATTAAAATTTGACATAGTTATAGATTATTTATAACCAAAGGGCAATGCACTCGTAGAATTTTACAAATCAATGCTTTTAATTATTTCCAATTTAATGTAGTATTTAACATCAATAATGTAGAAGAGGATGCAAGTAAGTATGACACCCTGTTAATAAACTTTACGTTACCCGGCCTTCTTATTACTATCACTTCTTTGCCGTTGGTGACATCAGATTGTGTGTTTAATGCTTCAGTTGGAAAATTTCGATGAACCGTCACTTTAACATCACGTAGAGAACTTGAACTGTATTTTTCAAAATCATCTGGTCCTTTGAAAAAAGGATCGTTACCTTCAGGTGAAATAGTTCTAAAAATGTTTACCCATTGAAATCTCTGCTTACACTATGACTAATATATTATTGATGTTTAAATCAGTTCAATTTACATACTTTTCTGACATAATTTTATTTGAATTATGCATAGATTTTGAATGAGCTTTATGTAGAAATTCTTCTGATCGGCTGCGACTTCTCCGTGGAGATCTCCCATTGCGTTTATTCTTAAGTTCTTCAGCTCTTCTTCTTTCATATTCTTCAATTTTCTTGCGTTTTAATTCCTCATGTCTCCTCTGTAACTCCTGCTCTTTCATCCATGCTTCTCTTCTTCTCATTTTTTGCTTCTCTGATTCTGAAGAATAATAGTAGTCATCACGTTTTCTTGACACTGCAAAGTATACAAATTATTTACACACACTTTTTACTAAAAAATTAATATCTTATGTCGAATAATTATAGGTTAGAATCACTTATTAAATAAAGACGATTGACAATTAATATTAAAGTAAAACGAAATAATTACTTGTTAGAAGTGTAGATAAGATTACACTCTATTCGATAGTGAGTTAAATAGTCACTAATTATCACTTGATATTTTATTCACATCGACATAACCTCTCTCGTTGCAAGACCGTAACTGCCAGCAGCCCGAGTGAGAGACGCAGTATTATATCAGTGCGCTTGGGTCTCGAACTAAACGACAAGAACGTAGGTTACGGTATGAGAGAGAGAGAGAGAGAGAGAGAGAGAGAGAGAGACAGAGAGGGGGAAGACAGCCAAGAAACAAAGCATTCACGGGGGGAGGTCGGATGTCAACGTCGCTGTTCTGCACTATATTCTGAGAATTATTATTTTTTTCAAAATTTCTTAGCTGAGCGCCATAGTCAATGGTCTGTAGAATGGCGCTCTGCAGAGATGATGTGAAAAAAATTAAAATTCTCAGAGAATAGTGGAAAACAGAAATGTCGGTTACTGTGTATAAAGCATAGGGCTACGGCCTCGTCTTGGTGTTTGTACGTATATAACGCTGCTCCTGCTGGCTCACACCCACGATTAAGGGGAAACTTCCTACAGCGCTCAATGAAATGGAAATATGTACATAATACACGATGATACGTAAATTACAAATACAATTATTACACAAAAAGAAAAACATTTTTTAGACATATAAAATAAAATTTGATCGGTTTGTACATTGTATATATGTGTGTGTGTATATCTATCAAAAACACCTTCCAAGAAGGTGTCAAAACCCGCAAGTATTGTTATTCTAATCAAACTTTGAAAATTGTTATCTGATAAATAAATAATTTTAATTCTAACTCCCTTATTTTATCTATTTCTTTGAATTTTAATTAAACATTTTTTTTAATCTTATAAAAATTACATATAAAAAATTTCTGCAATTGAAAGAACTGAAATCAAACTGAAATCGACAAGTATTTTAAATCGTACCATAAATATATATTTTAAATAAACATTTATATATATACAATATTACTTAAACTTCATAAAAAGTTTCTGCAATTGCAAGCACTGAAATCAAACTGTAATCGACAAGTATTTTGAATCATGCAAAAATGTCTACCAATCTGAATACAGATTTTTTTTATTAAAAGTATCTTATACTTTTACTTTTCATTTCTGGCCCTGCCATGTCTTACAGTAATAAATAAATAATATTCTAATGATGTTAATTTGTGGAAAATTAATTTCTGCAAAACTAATAAAATGGACATTTCTTCTGTTTTATTCTTTTAAATAAAATAATACTGAATTACGCCAATATTAACAGTGAATTACGCCACCATACCATATATCCATTAGATAATATGTACAATGTATTTTTTTCTCTTCTTGACAAGTCACAATTAAACTTGCCTAGAATAAAGGATCATCGATTTATTCCTTAAATATAATTATGTAAATCTAAATATATACTATATAGTTTAGATTACAACTGGACTGGCACATGTAATAGAAAGTTTCTTCTCGAAGCGACTAAAATTTGCTCATTATTATATTATAACACATTTGTTTATGCTATATGTGGGACTGTATATATTTCAGTTTATAGTTAGACTTAAGACAGAACCACAATTATTTACTTACACAAAATTTGTTTCATTATTATATCAATGACTCAATTACAGAATTATCCTATGTTGGTACTTTCAATTCTTTCATTTCTTATATCAATGCAGCTCTCAGTACATATTGTTTTTGAATCATGTATAATCTGCACTTATACAAATACAAGTAATTAACCAGAGTCAAATGAACAACTCCAGAGAATGAATACCATTAAACAAATAAGAAAAATCCTATGAAATATATATATATTTACATACTCATAATAGTGCACTTTTTAGGTAGCCTCTCGTCACTTAAATTTAAATTTGTTTTGCTGTATCTTCAGAGATTTATGATAATATTTACAAGGTAAAATGTTCCTAACAGCAAATTTGCTTTAATTTTACTTTGTACCAATAATTTTTCATTTCAGAGACGTTATTTGCTTAAAATTAATATACTTTAAAAATAACCCTTTCTTATTCAGTGAATTTAATATGATACACGTATAGTTTTAATTAAGCTAAATTTATTTGTAACAAATTAAATTCTATATTATTGGGTTACTATAATAATTAATGACAACAGTACAATTTAATATTATAATTTTAGTACAACACAAGAAATTCTATTTAATTACTTAACTATATATGTTAGTTAGTGTCACTATCAAACATTTTATAGGCATGTGAAAGTTACAAAATTATTAAATGCCTTTTACACTTACCAAACAACTGACACATTGATTTTATTTAAATATTAAAAAAGGTATTCAATAAATATATGTAAAGAGAACAATAACTTATCAACATTCTTTTAAATTATTTAAGTCAGTACATATAATACTATTAAGCAATCATTTCACTTAACGTTGGAAAGAATATCATACTACATATGTTATAGTCCATATAATTATTAAATATTATGTACTTGGCAAAGTATCGAACACATATATTGGCTTTATATAGAAAATAAAATGATTATTCAGTAATTTTAATTAGGATAGAGAACGATACAGCATCCACTTAATTATAATCTATTGTTTTTTAAATTATTTTGGTCAATGTGGAAAACATTGAGATATCATGAGGGATTCATTATAAAAATACAAGCATAAGTCCCTTCAAATAATATAAACTTAAAGCAAACACATCAAATTATATAAATAAAATGAATTAATAATATAATAAATATAATTAAAATAATATAATAATATACATTTATTTTTTGTGCAATTCTTATTAATATTATACTTTAAGATTAAAAAAAGTTATACCATCACTTGCATGGAAATGAAAACATTGTTTTCATGGTTAGAATTTTATCAATGTTTGTCTTTCTCTCTCTCTCTCTTTCTCTCACTCTTTCTCTTGTCGAGATGTCAAAGGTCGACATGCTAGTATAGGATATGAGCGAATATGAAATCTTCACCTTGCAATAGTATCTGCATTGCACTACAATAAAAAATACCGAAACGGAATAATGTGAGGTATTGGAAATAATTACGTAAATAAATAATTTTAATTCATAACTTTTCACACAAAATCGGCCAGATGATTCAGCTGTGACAAAAGTATTCACCTGAAACTAGCTCCCTCTCGTGGCCACGTTTGAACTTCTTCCATAAGTTTTTACTTCTGTACGCGCTCTCTCACGGGCTGGAAAGCATTGTTTCTCTTTCTATCTCATGCCTTTCCTATACTATCTCTATCTCATTTTGTTTGAAGTTGACTATATATATCAAAAGGGAGAAGACGAAAATTGAGGAAAGGAAATCAGCAAGCAATATCTTTGGCATTGATTTTCTTGATTGTGCGTAAATGAATTCGTGTAAAACTTGTACAGTAAAGATTAATAAATAAGGAACGTAATGCGTGGTCAATAGCACAAATACATAATGTAATAATGCAGCGGTTAGAAAAATAAAAATCTGGGGGGCTAGTTAGCTGTATATAATGGCTCTCGCGCCTATACTTGCGTCAGGCGCTATCGCGCCTTTTGATTTAATTTTGTTCGATTTTGAATTTCTCGTACACAGACGATCTGATATATATTTTAATCAAGAACCCAATATTCTAGACTTTCATTATTCTATTACTCGAAATTGCCGAGTCTAACCAAAAATTACCAAGAATAATTTTGATTATAAAATTACCGAGAATAATTTTGATTCAAAAATTACCGAGAATAATTTTGATTAAAACATTACCGAGAATAATTTTGATTCAAAATTTGCATAGAATAAGGTAGTATTTTTTATTATTTTTTTAAATTTTCAATTCAATTCAATTTAATTTAATTTTTAAGCATGATGTCAGAGATTGAAATTTTCTAGTTTAAACAGTGCAATGAAGGAACCGAATTCGACGGCAAAGAGACTATCGAAACTACCGCGACGAATGCAGTAAATGCGATTTTTTAAAAACAGACTCTCAACACAGTTTTTAAAAGTTGAAAGGTCAAATCTTGAGCATATCCTATTATAAAAATGAGTAAGCACTCGAATCGAAGATCTCGAATCTCGATCTCGAACATTAAAAAACTCGAAAATCAATTATTGAAAAAAAAACATCGGCGCGCGTAGCGCGCCCAAATCCACTAGTCCTATTGTAAAATTCCTATTGTAAAATTGAGTAAGCGCTCGAATCGAAGATCTCGAATCTCGATCTCGAACATTAAAAAACTCGAAAATCAATCGAAAACGAAACATCGGCGCGCGTAGCGCGCCCAAATCCACTAGTACGACAAAAAGTAAGTCAAGCGCCGAGATATCGAAATTGGTCGGATACTTTTGAAACAGACCTCGTATACACTTTATATCTTTTTCTATCTTATTTTAACCAATTCTCGTAACTATAATTTCTTATCCACATTAAAAAAAATTCATTAAATTTCAGAGCTGGCCGAGCGAGTTACGTTAAGCAAGAGGAATATTTAAAAGACGTTGACGCAGGTGGATTCGCAGTAGCCACTTGGATAGCCGCTATTGCAAAAAGTATACGACAGTGAAACAAGAAAAAAAAAGAGATAGTGTAATTTTTAAAACAATAGTCTTTTTATTTACCAAAAAGGAGAAAAAAAGAAAATAAGGAAAAAAAAATCTAAGTACATATAAATAATGAGAATATACATTTACAATCTATAAGATCCAATAAATTTCCTTTTTCCCTACGGTTTTTATACCTTATTCTTCTTCTTCTTCTTTGTCGTAATTACAATTACAAGGAAGTGTACATTTTTTATTTCTTTCTTTTCCTTTTCAATCTAAAGTCAAAGAAAAACGTATACGGATGCTCGTTCGATTCTCAATCTTGCATTGCCACGACGAAATGCAGGATTTTCTCTTCTTTTTTTTTTCAAACAAAAAATTTCCTTTCTTTTTTATACATACAGAGAGAGAGAGAGAGAAGAAAATGAACCGAACAGCGAATATATGATTTTCTTATTTTATATATATATAATATGTATAAGCGTTTTTAAACGGAACAAAAATCCGTAATATCGTCGCGGCATATAGATATACCAAGCTGCGACACATCATTTCATTTTTTTTTTCTTCTTGCTCGAAATCAGTGGTCACACACAGGAAATACCACTTATAGTATATCGTTCTTTCTTTCTTTCTCATTTTTTTTTTGTTTATTTTTCTATTTTCGTCGTTAAACCTACGTATACATACAATGTACATTTACAATATATTTTAAATATCACAATCTATGATGAGAAGTCATAATGTTACTTATTATTTTTACGTTTGTATTTTTTTTTTTGTTATTTTTGCATATCCTCGACAAGACGTTCCATCGCATACACAGACACTCTTTCACACACGTATTCGTTATTAGTAACCTATATAGGACAAAAGAATAATTTATATTCGGGGGGATGTTACAAAATCGTTCTTTCGGTATTTTCTTCTTTTTTTTTCTTAATAAAAAATATATATATATATTTATGTATATACGAGGATTAATACTGATTCGCAGTAAATTTCACAATTTATTTTTCCTCAAAAAACGTCGTTGTGTTGATAATAATAATTAATGATCATTAATCAATAATACGAGAACGATATATATATATATATATTGTGTATACAAAAAATAAATTTTTTTTTTCTTTTACATCATCGATACAATAACAAAAAAAGGAAACTCGATCATTCTTCTTGTTGCGTTTTTTCTTTTTTTCATATAAGGAACAGGTTTTATTGGTGGTTATACGATTTATTTTTTTTATTTTTTTTATTGATTACACGAACAATGTGTAGGTGGTTTAGTTTTTATTTTTTTCCTTTTAGATTCCCTACGGACTATCAATATTGTCATTAACTGCATTTTATTACATAGGTTTTTTTAAGAAATTTATTGGACAGTAGTCGGTTGCATTTATTTTATTTTTTTTGGTTTCATTTTTTTACCTTTTTTCTTCATAGATAGGATACTTTTATTACAATCTACACTAGCGTGTAACATTATTTTTTTTTGTATTTTTGAATTTTTAATACTTTTAGGCGTTTTTATTTGTTTCTTGAATAATTTATGAAGAATTGTTAGTCGAGCGAAGCTGATGATTAGTTTTGTCTGAAAAGTGTCGTTTTTTATGTATGATTCCTAGATACATTGCAATCAACCTTCCTTTTTTTTTATACAAAAGAATAGTCTTTACATATAATGTCTTTCTTTTCAATTATGTAAAACTTGTAATTTTTTGTTGTATCATGTGCAACACGATATAACGAAATTTGTATAGATATATATATATATATGTAGATATATATCCCAATAATTTGATTTATATGAATTCTTTATTTATCTTTGTCAACGTGTAGACTTGAACATTATTTATTTATTGATAAAAAGTATCTGCGAACTGACAATTAGGTAGAAGAAATTTCTTTGTTTAATGTTTATATACTTTCACTCGTTCGTATTTTATTTTTATACACATTGCAGAGGGAAGATACAGTTTAATATTGTTTTGTTTTGTTTTTTTTTTCTTTTTTTTCATTTTACGTCAAGTGGAGTTTTAACTGAATAGTTTATGTCAAGTGTTTAAAATTTTTTTTACACATTGAAGAGTTTTTATTTGGAGGATAAGAACTTAAAAGATAAAATTATGACCAAAATTGATTGATCTTACAAATATTGACAGCCAATGATTAACAATAGCGATGGTTTAAAATTATAAAAATTTAATTAACTGAAAGACTACAAATATCAGTTCCTTATATCACTAAACATTAGGTGTATAATATATACAGTTTATAAATGTACAATTCAATAAATATGCAAACTCAACGACTAAATGCATTATTTAACTTGGAGACGTGAGATCAGCCTTTAGGCTAATATTAATTCAAATATATGCATTTCCATTAAAATAAATTTTAAAAAAAAAACATATCAAATTTTTGTTTTTCTTTTAAATTGAAAAATCTAAAACGTGGTTTCTAGAATGTAGTTACTCGTATCGTTCAAGCCAATTAAAAATGAACTAGCGCAGTAGATTGCGCTCAGACTTAATTTTTTCAGTCTTGAACATACAATGTTCCGTTATTGGCTGCGTATTGTAATAAAAAAAAATTTACGTTTGTTACAGACATAATAAAAGGAAAAAAAAACTTATAAAATTTTCTAACTGGGGAAATAATAAAAAAATAAATAATTTTACGATCTATCTAATTAAGTATTGGACACTTTGGAAAGTTAAAAAGAAATCTCAGGTATCAGGTTGTGTGGTGCCTCTAACATTGCAATTTTACAATTCCTATTCCTCTCGATATTTCTCGTTGGATAGTGTATGCGCGCACCAGGCACCAATTATCTTCATTCAAAAATCTTTGCTAGCAGCATTTATATGTATTCACAAATATATATTTATATTTATATATATACAAATATATAAATATACATTTCCCATATATGTATATATGTGTATATGTATAACACAGGCTTGCTCTGGATTAATTGTTTTCCCTTCTCGACAGGCTGAAGGCAGAATCGTTAACAAATAAAATAAGAGGTAGGTAAGTGCCCGAGAAAAAGAAAATTATATCACTGTACACGATTAGGATACACATGTACTTTCAGTATACTTTGAGTAAACTATTATTATTTCAATACAGCCTAAGGTAATGATTATTCAAAGACAATTATTAATTACATTTAATTAATATTCGAAAGATCCTTTCAAAACGATAAAGAAGTTGAGAACGACGTTAAAAATAATGAAACACGGCAGTAGCGAATAATTTTGTTTTCTCGGGTAAGAAACGTGGCACACAATGTCCTCAGCCTGGAGTGGGCAGAGCGTTATGTCAGTGAATATTGAAGTTATATTGCTTACGGCTGGAGGTGATGCGCAACCATCTACTTACAGCCAGAGGCTCGGGATGGCAACTAGACCAGGATATGTCATTGAAGCTTGTGTACGGGGTAGCGGCAGTGGTAGCTTCGAGCTGAATCGCAGTCGAGTATTCTTGGGAATATTCGTGTTTTATTCTCCCAACTTGACTTTGTAACCCTTGATGGTGATGATTAACCATGCGTTTACCATTAGTCAACGCGTGACTCGTTCTTGGAGACTCTGCCATTAGATGATGATGATCCAGAGTCGTTTCGAATAGATTCGAGTAGCTCCTATTGCTCGGTGACTGAGTATTCATGTTTGTGCGTGATATCTGGACGGTCACCTGGGATTTCCCGGTATCGTTGTAAACCGGTGACGTATACATGGTTATGTTTTGACTGCCTTCAATTTCCACGGGTGCTGTCTTAGCTTCGAGTGCGACTGTCGTTGACGACGGTGGATGATTACTAGCTGGCAGTACTGTTGGGACAACTGGAACTGTGGCAGGTGATTGTTTACCGATGATTTGTTCAACGCTCATGGGGGAAGAGGCACCAACGTTACGACTGTACTGAAGAAGTGGCGCTTGTGGTGACATACTTCCTGTTGGAATTGGTGACAGCGATGGCAATACTACTGAAATTGGTGTCATCGCTGATGTGCTGTTAGAAGTATTCGATGTGTTCCCTCCAGTGGTGACGATGTTGTTGGTCGTATTGGTATTCACCACTGACGACTCGATTCGTCGAGTAGACTCCAATTCGTTGGCAAAATCCTCTTCCAGTTTCGTCTAGAAAACACAAGGGTAGATTTGATAATGTAGATTCCGAATGCCACCACTTGGTAACAAATTGCGAGAACTCAAATAAATCATGCCTTACAGGTTTATTGGAGCCATGCGGGGCCAGACATCGATAAAGCAAATCAACAGCCTGTAATAATAAAAAAGAAAAAACACGTATCAACCAAAAGCCTTTCATTTTATATATCCTCAGATTGAATCCTTTTTGTTTATGAAAGATGACTTGAATGCTCATTTGCTGTTTCTGAGTAGAAATTTATTATATGAAATATGAAACGAGTTCAGCAATTTTATTAACTTTCAAATAATAATGGAATAAATAAAATGTTATCTAAAAAAGATACTTTAAAAACATTATTTATATTTGAAACTTTTATATGTTTAAAAGAATAAAAACTGCTCTAAATTAATTATACTTTATTTAAAATAAAAGTGTTAAATAAATGCAAAGCAATTGTAAAAAATAAAATTTTATATTTACTATTTTTAAAACATATTTTATAATTTAATATGTAAATTTGAACTCTTTTCATTATTTCTAAGTAAGATGAAGATAGCATGAGAATGTTTGATGATGTATTCGACTAATGTTTGTAATTAACAAATCAAACATATTTTAAAACTAAATAATTCATCTTTTAGTTCACAGTATTTATGCTTTAGCAGATAAGTTAGCTTTGCATAATTTAAAACGTTTTTAAAAGTTTATAATCTTAAATAAGCTTTTGACGATACTTGACTATGACGAAAAAAATACTAATTACGTATTAGATTTTGAGATAAATAAAAAGCATAGAACTGTACTGAAATTTTGTTCTAAATAACCATGCTAATTACGTAGAAAATAAATAATTAATTAAAAAAAATAATAAGCAATACTAAAAATAAATAAGACAACGTACAATATAAACACTTTTCTTACTGCTTCAATATGTACAATTGAAATCATGGCTTCTTCAAACGGACAAAGCTAAATAGAAAGATAACAAGTCAAGACTCCTACAAACATTTTTTTTAAAGACTGATGTGTTACAATAAAAAAAAAGTTTTTATTCCGCACTGTGTTTCAATCTTTTGGTAAAAATGTAATGCTTGTGATATGAATGAATATGATATATATTATATACATATATATATATATATATATATTCGTGTTTAATTAAACCATGGTGGCCACTGAATTCCTTTCACAATATAGTATTTATTAAAGCATTAAAGTTTATGTACCAAAAATATGTCAAACTCACTGTAAGTACTGTATTGATTAATAAAGTACTCTTTGGAATGAGAAATATAAAATGTGTAAGAAGAACAATATAAATTTTGTAAATCACGATGAATAGGAAGCACTTGGATTTGAAATCACACTACTATTTCGATTTGTCTCGGCAACAAAAATAAAAATAATAACAACCATAAGAAAAAAAAAAGGAAGAAGAATATAGACCAACGATAAACTACTGGCAACAGAGAGAAAAAAAAGCAGCCAAGGCTTCTTTCGAGTTACAATAGAAAGAGTGTAAACTACCACAGCGAGAGTGGCCACCAGGCAAACTCAAGGGTCCAGCGTCGGATACCGGTTGCGCAGCCCATCATTACCTGTGGCAGTGGATAGGTATCAGGCAGCGACAATACAGGTGGAGAACTCGGCGCTTCCAATTCGGTAGTGGCTGTACTCGCAGTTGCCGGTGTCGTCGGAGTCAACGCTGAGCTCGTAGTTTCCGCAGCTGTGATGCTGATCGTTCCAGTGACCGTTGGACCAGGAGCTCCGGTAGCCACGACTACTTTACTCGGCGTCCGCGTGCTCGGGAGTTCCTTTGCTGCCCTATGCTCCGCGAGGAGCTTGTCGAAGGTTTTGCTACGACCTGCGACTGTACGGCGTAACGAGACCGTGTGTGCCTTACAGGTAAGGGATCGTGTACAGGGTTTACCCGTCTCCTCGTTCCAGACTCCGCAATGTCGGTCGGGATCGTATTCGCGGTCTTTGAGAAGCGACCGTTCCGTTTTGAGCCTTTTACGCTTAGGCTGATTCCCAGGGCTCTTGACTGGGCTTCCTCCTGTCGTAGGGCCGACCGTGTTCGCGAAGCCACCGGCGGATTGAACGCAAGATAATCCCCCGGAGGAGTCAAGGGGAGACCGGGGTGAAGTGGCCGAGATGCCGGTGTGTAAGTTGGGCTGTTGGTCGCCCGGCCACTGTTTGACCGGAGTGTGATTGTTGCTGGTTTTGCCGGTGGTATTGTTCCCGCTGTTCCCGTTGTTGGTCGCGACGGGAAGTTGATTCGCTGATTGACTTTTCTTCAGCTTTGACAGTTTGCAGTAGGGTGTCTTCATCGCTGGCTTTGTAGTTGAGTTCGAAGGGGGAGGAAGGTTAGTAGTGCCCGATGGATGTCGACTCTCTGAAATTTCACATTTCACAATGTACTCAACAGTTCTCTTTCTCAACTTTTGTATACCACATGAATTTCATTTATTAATGTGCAAATTTATTTGAGTGTACATTAATACCTTCCAAAGAAACTGTAAATAATAATTCATTCAGCAAATACTAAGAGTCTACAACTTAAACTAAATGGACTATGAAATAACTATCCAGTAGTAGTATTAGCTGCCAAAAGTATTTAATTTTACATCTAATTAATGAATATACCATTGTTCACTTACACAGAGATTAGTATAAAAAGTACAGTTTAATTATACAAATTAGACATTCGCTTACCCATATGCTGTATCAAAGCTTGAGGCTTCACTATGGAATTGCATATTTCGCAAACAACTCCATAAAACGTATCTCTTTCGGGACAAAAACCGTACAAATCAATATCTGAAAAAATACATTGGCAATGTTTAGCAAAGCAATTGGTACAAAGTAAGGGATATCATTTAACATGACAATTTGTATACCATCCACAGAAAGACGCATGACTGAACTTGCAGGCTCTGTATCTGGCTCATCGTCGCCTGAAATAAAACGTAAGATAACTAATCAAAAGAAACCTATATAATATTAAACAGAGAAATCAAAGGGAACGGTATAAGAAAAAAAATGTGATTATAGTGCAAATAGTGCAACGGAGGGAGAGTATCATACTTTTTCTTATTGAAACATCGTTACATAATTATCTGAAAGGAAAATCATTTTATTTTTTTTTTTTATTCATTTTCGCAAAAGTGTGCGTGTGCAAGTACACCGCACGAGTGGTAAAATGGCTCATCGAGCGCGCCCACTCAGCATCCATGTATAATACCTACTACATATACATATATATAAAAGTATACATATATATAGTCATACATCCCCGAGAAACTGAAATGTTCGGATCTCCGTGTCCATACATATAATCATCGCGTGGAAAAACAATCTAAGGACTGTCCCCTGATAAAAATAAAAAATCCAAATTCTCCATATACTCGTAAAATCGTCGTATATACCGTCTCTCTCTCCTTAGGTTATGTTAAAAAAAAGGAAAGAAAAGAGAGAGAGAGAGAGAGAGAGACGGAAAGGTATAGAGACGAAACCCCATGGCGATATATATATATATGTATATACATATACATTCGAAGCCGCTCGATTCGTCAATAAAAACGAAATTGTAAGGGTTGTAGATGTTTAAGTCAAGGGGTGAACTTACTCAGAGGTTTGTCACGACCAATTTTTTCAATCCAGCTGGACCATGGCTGGCCGTGAAAAAATGTTGGGCTGTCGCTTCCCGACATCGCGCGCGCGGTCTCTCTCTCTCTCTGTGCAGGGCTGTCTTGTCACAAGAAGCCGATATAATTATATATCGGCGTGTCCGTGTTGGTGTGCGTACGCGCGCGCGCGTGTGTGTGCGTGCAGTATCTCTTGTATACTTCGTTCTTCGTCTCCCCCGCACACACGCTAAGATTTTCCCGTTTTTTTTTCCTCACCCCGTTTAAAGGGGGAAAACGACTACGGAAAAAAAAACAACCGTCTTCTCCTCCTCCCTTCCCTCTCTCTCTCCTTCCTTCTTCAGTGCGCGTGTATATACTGCGCTTATATTTTGCCTCTGTGTTTGTGTGTGTGCACGGGCAACACACTAAACGTTATATATATGTATATATCTATACATAAACGAGACGCAGACGCTATGCTGCTACTCTACTCTCCTCTCCTCTCGCTCAGGGCGCTCTCGAGCGTGGTTTTATAATGTAATGTAGAGTGCGGCGTCTTTAACTTTTCGATATATATGTTTCATGTGTGTATATAGACGTTTTGAAAAATACATTGAGAAAATATGTTGTTTTGCCACTTTCTTTTTTTTTTCTTTTTTTTTTTATACATGTATATAGGTGCACGTTCAGATATTTTTAATTTCACGTCGCGCAAAAAATGTTCCTGTGATTTTAGGGAACTTACCTTATTCTCGTATATAAAAAATTTGTGTATCCAGGAGAAATAAGAATATATATATATATATATATATATATTTTTTTTTTATGCGCTTAATTAACAATTGGTTTTTCATTTTTAGTTTTGAAACTACAGTGTATTTTCGCGCGTAAAGTAGCCATCTTACATTTTTGTATTATATGCTAGCAGCAGTATAGAGAGAGCGTGCGTGTTTTCTTTTACTTCGCAGTGTGTAATATATTTTATGGTATACAAATTTAATTGTTTATTTTTAAATCATTTTTAATAACATTGCGTATAATCTATTTTCATAGATTTAATATTTATTTTCTGTTTTAAGAACTATTTTTGGTTTGTTATAGAATATACGTAAACAAGTATTGGTTCTGTACTTTATGTTTTGCTTGTATATGTACGCGCACACGTGCGATATTTTCACGTTGTTTATGTATATATATATATATGTGTGTACCTTGGTAACCTATATGTATATATTTAAAATTTATCGTTATTTACAGATTTTCCACTGATCGGTGATAATGAAAGTTAAAAAGGATTTGGTATTGAATCCTTTGAGGCGAATCAAGCCTAAAGATACTGAAAATGAAGGTGGGGAAGGTGCTTCCAAGGAGGTTATTGTGCCTCGTGAGACTGGTGTCAGTCACATCAAATGTAAAGCTGTCAGAGTAAAGAAAAACGAACAGTTGCAGAGGGAAAAGAAGAAGGCTAAGAAAGAAAGACGAAAAGCAAGAGCTAAGGCTAACGAACCTAAGCAAGTACCGCATACTATTGAGAGTCTTAGAGAAAAGGATGAGACTACTGTATCTGGAGAAATCGATGATGAAGAGAATGCTGAAATTAAAGTTGATATGGAACACGATGAGTTTGCTTCGTATTACAGAAATGAGTATGAACCTAAAGTGTTGATTACTTATTCGGACAATCCTCATCAAAAAACTAGAATATTCGGTAGAGAGTTAACTAGGATAATACCAAACTCAACATCGTTGTACAGAAATCGTTCTGGTATTAAGAAGATTGTCAAAAGTTGTATTGATAATGGATATACAGATATTGTTGTTATCAATGAAAATCAATGCAAACCGAGTATCCTTTTTAAATTGCAATATTTTATAATTTAAACAGTTTTGTCAACTCTTATAATTTTGTAATTTTTTGCTTTTTTTTTTTGTCTTGGGCAAAGATTTGATTTGAATTATTAATTTCGTTAATATTAATATTTTATTTTATATTTCCATAATGTGGTTATATCTTTCCTTAATAAGTATAAAGATGGACTGTTGGTGATTCATTTACCAGATGGACCTACGGTACAATGTAAATTGAGCAATGTAAAAATAACTCCAGAATTACGCAGAAGTCACAAAGAGATTACTAAACACAGACCTGAAGTTATATTGAATAATTTTACAACTCGTCTGGGTCACACAGTTTCAAGAATGTTTGGTGCCTTATTTCATTATGAACCTGAATTTAAGGGACGCCGAGTTGTCACATTCCACAATCAACGTGATTATATTTTCTTCAGGCATCACAGGTACATATATGCAAATAAGTTAAAAATATATTTAATAAACAGTAAATAGTAAAAACAAAACATATACTTACCATTTTGGGCTAAAATAATAGAATGTAATTTTAACATTTATTTATTTATTTATTTATTTATTTAAACAGTAAATGGATAAAATTGCCCTTATATACATAAGTATAAAAACAAATTTAAAAAAAAACGTGTACTAGTATTTCTTCTGCATATCTTTAACTTATTTCTGTAAAGAACAATGGAATATGTTTTATATGTATGTATTATGCCGTTTGTCTTGATTAAAATAAACTTCAGTAAAAAATGCTTAACATTTTACAGGTATGAGTTTGATAAGAAAACAGCAAAACCAAGGTTACGAGAGTTAGGACCAAGGTTTACATTAAAACTGAGATCTTTGCAACATGGAACCTTTGACAGTAAATATGGAAATTACGAATGGATCATTCAAGGTAGAAGACACCAGATGGAAACTAGTCGAAGAAAGTTCTTCTTATAAGCTACATTAAGGTACATTAGGCATTTACATAAATAAAAACGAAGAGTGAAAAAAAGCAAATGTATATTTATTTTGATGAAAATGTTTATAAAACGAATCAAAAAGGAATCGGTCTATTTATTTTCGAAGGCCAGCGAAATTCAATCCATATCCTTTATTATCCCGAATGTAATTCCGAGCTAAGTAATCTGATTATTTTTTTTTTTTTGACTTTAGGTTAATTGTGATTCAAGAAAACATTGTTGCGATAATTCGATGACTTTAGGAACAGCATTCAGCGCTTAGGATCGTGTATTCGGAGCTTTCTCGGTTAATGCGTTGTTGCGCTACACCACGATGAATTAGCGTATCCGTCGCTCGGGAAAAGATTTATGTTCGGGGCAATTAACGTCCAAATGTAACCGAGGATTTGCCAAAACAGATCGCGCACTCGACGTTGTTAATCAGATTTCTTGTTCATTCGTATCATTTAACTAATTACATAACATATCATGGTGAACAAATAATAAATAATTTCTTTTCTACACACTAAGTACAATGAATTGTACAATAATTTTTTTGATCAGATAAGAGAGATCGATTTTCCTAATTTTATGAATTCTGATGAATTATACTGCAAAGATATTTCGAGTTACCATTATATTATTCTCTTCTGCCTATAATTGATAATCGATCGATACTTTATTAATTTTCAAGTAAATATTCGAATGAAATTATTTAATTAAAATCTCATCGTTCTAAATGTTTCGTTGCTCTCGCATTTTCGAGAGTTAGCATATTTTTTTTTTTTAATCTACAACCATTATCAAGCGAAATTATGTAAAAATCGATCGAACGACTAAAAAATGTATTAATTACGTAAAAGTAATAACGAAAAAGAAGAAGGAAAGAAGAACGAGGGATAGGCAAGTATCGTATAGGTATAACTCGGGTTAAACAGAAAATAATTAATCCAGGGAAAGATTAATTGTAAAAGGCGTAGGTAAAAATGCACGCGATTGGCGAGGACAATAGGGTTTTGCAAAGCTCCGACGACGCGTGATTTACGAGGGTGGAATTCATTGGATCGCCGACGCGGCTCATGCACTTATCTCCGACGCGTCGTTCGGATTTGCATATCGCGTGCGCGAGTATCTCACTATCCTCTCTGTTTGTCGCGTTGTTACTTACTGTCTCTCTCTCTCTCTCTCTCCCTCGCTCCTGCACATTTTTTTTTTTTCAAATGGTAATGCGATTTTATTCGGTATGTAATTAGAAAGAAATGCGGTAGGTGTATCGCGTATAAGGTAATAATATTTCGTTTTATCTTCTTAGTAATTAAAAACGAATGGTTGTATTGATTTGTAGGGATTTTTTTTAATTAACGTATATGATTTTGTTATAATTTTAAGGTATTTAAGCTCTCACCTGAAAATTACTATTTGCAAGGGAAGTAAAGATAAAATTTTATTGAGGACCTTTTAGTTTTTTCGTTTGTCAGTAGTAAACAATTTAAAATTTTTAATTAAATAACAATTTGAATTTTGTCATAAAAAGTGTATTCTAATTAAAAAAAGATAATATAATGAGAATATTTGCAAGAAAAATTATTGAATAATATTCGTAAATCCTATAATATTAACAAACAAAATACTAAATCGTACAATTTTTGACAATTTTAAACGAATTAAATTCATAAAATATTACTTATGTCAACTGTAGTATAACTAAATTAATTAATATTTTTATCGGTCTTACAGTCAATTTATTTAGGACAACATATTTAGGGTGAGTAGATTTTTGGTGCAGGGAGGCAGTCACATTGCTTTATTAATAATTTGTTTTATTTTCAGTTAGAGTTTTTAATTTTTTATTTTTTATTTTTATTTTTATTTTTATAGATTCTTCGATGGTGATTATAAGTAGGGGCAATCTGACGGCCCATATATTTAATTTGTTATTGACTGTAAGACCGATAAAAATATTAATTAATTGAATTAAATTCATTTGAACGATCAACTTCTTTTTTTAATTTTTATGAGTAACGTTCAAAAATTAAAATGATTTCCATCTTTTTTATAGAGTAATTAATTCGATAGCCCCTCAATTGTTATACGTGAAAATTAATTTTTTTTATTCCTTTAGGATCTTGCAGAAAGAGCTTTTAGAAAACTTTAAAGCATTTAGGAAACTGAAAGATATATATTTGAACAAAATTAATGGGCGTCTCTTTTTTTGAGACATACACATGATATTTTTAACATGATTATAAAAATATTAATGATAAAAAACTTGAACAAAAAAGAATTCTTTTCGGTTGTTTTGCAATTTTATACATCACGTTGTTTTGGGTAATAAGTTTTTCTTTTTGTGAAAACCAGTTTTTCTGAAAATTACTTAAGGGTAGAGTATGGTCGAAAATTTAAAAATAATCAATTTTTTTTTTATTTTAAAAACAAGTTCTAAATGTTACGTAGAATATGCGTAAATAACGTTTAATATTATAAAGCTTATGTGCTTACATAATTTCAGCATTAAAATAATCTTCAGTTAATGCAATAAGTCATGCATCTTAAACTTTAAAGCTAAATAATTCAAAAACTATTATTTATACCTTTTGAAACATTCCTTGCAGGATAATTTTAATCATAGGCTCCTGAAATTTTGCACACATCTTGAGGTATGTATGAATTATAAAGTTACACAGCCTTTTTTGTTTAAAATTAAATGTGACATTTTTATTACTATTTTTTTAATGAAAAATCTGACATTTTTTAAGCAATTATTTAAACTAATTAGATTTATCGTATTATTATTCGCTGTGTAAAGTTAAAGCTCTTATATGTAATCAATAAGTTCGAAAATTTTTCATCCGAGTCCTTTGATATATATGGTCCAGATGTTTATAATGTTAATTAATTTTTAAATTTTAGTCGATCTGTACTAATCTTTAACGAGATGTCGATTTGTCATATTTTTTTATCAACAAAATAATGAGATTATATGAGAAAAAATCCTGAACGTTTTAAACAATATACCCAAATTTCTCCAGATTTAGAAATCGATAATTTAATTACGATGTTTGGGTTGATGATTACGTCTTTTTAAATTAAAAATTACCGATAGTAAAATGTTTATTTAATTATTATTAAAAAAAAATTATTTTTACTTAAAAAATTAATCCTTTAGGCTCTCCCTTATATTTTAAGGTATCCGTATGAATTATCTCAGATTTTTTATTCAATATTTTCGATAGGATTTTTGGGTTGCAAGGACATAGATCATAGATTAAAGTTTAACCGTGAGCAATATTTATCGTGGTTTTACTTAAATTGTAATATATATGATTAATAATTTATGTTAAAACAGTACTTTTCAGTCGGTGAATTATTCAAATGATAACATAACCATTTTGACATCCTACTATATATATATATATGATACGTATAGAAATTTTAGTTAAGTATTAGCTTCGACTTTTAATTTTATTTTTTTAAATAGATTCTATTTCATCTGAAAGTACAAATCAGTTAGTCACTCTTCTATTAATTTTTTAGTCCGTTTATCTTAAATGTTTAAAATAAAACATGAGTTCTTGAACTATATTTAATTTTCTAAAAAAACTAAAATTTAAATTGAAACCTATCACACTTTCAGCTTTTAAATGCGATGCATAAAGTCCTTTTCATTCAAATTTTTTCGCTACAGTTTATCAAAGAAGAAACGTTTCCTAAGTGCTTACGGTCTCATTCTTTGTTAATTTTGGTGCCGTATTTCCAACCGAAATATAATTATTATTTATTTATTAGTAATTTATTAATAAACGTGTTACAAACACTTTTACAACGTATTATAGATTTACGTAAATACAGGGAAATTTTGGGGTGTTTTCATTTAATTAATTTATTTACTCTCACGTATTACAATTTCATTTTATTTGCGTGTCATTTACATTTCATTTTATCCTAATGCAAAATAACGACCTAACTGTACGTATGCACAAAGTTCGATTTCGAGCTGGCAAAACATTTCGCCGCAATTGAACTTTCCAAAGTTTCATTTTCCCGGCGAGAGTTGTATTTATAGTATAACTTTGATAAATAAAAAAATTTGCTAATTTTGTATTAAATAAATTTACGATATTGAAAATGTTCAATTTATTGAAGAAAACCGTTCTGTAACGATGTTGTGTTTTCTTAGAAGATAATCTGTGAATTTTTTAAAATTTTTTCATTGATATAAATCAGTGAAATTTTTGGGCAGTCGCGAATCGTTGTTTTATAATTACTTATTTATTTTATTATTATATATATTATATATATTATTATTATATAATTATATTATATTATGTTATTTATTTGTTATTTTTTATATATTACCGACCAAAAATGGTTATTTCCGTGTAATTAATAATTAATTATTTCGTAATAATGTTAATTTTTAATTAATTTAAAATAAAATTGATTATTTGAAACAAAAATTGCTGTCGTTTTCTTCTATACTGCTCAAACATTGTACGTATACGATTTTTTTAAGATTTTTAGTTCCGTAATTTTAAAAGTAGATTTTTGTAATTTGATTACCACATCTACTTAACCAAAAAACTGACCGACTATATTAAAATATGATCAGTTGGGATTTCATTATTGGTTAAAACTTGAGAAGGTGTAACTGTGCGCAGTTAGCGAAATATTCAGTCCTAAAGTTTTACAAATTATTCAACTATATAGGGATTTTAAAAAACTCATGCCCTATCTACCTTAATCGCAAAATTAATATTATAACCATAAATTGAACCATTCTAAGCGTGCCAGATGACTCTTTATGGTGATTCACAGATATTTTGTTTTTTCTTGTCAATTCGTATCTTCTTCGCTTACATCCAGAAATACAATTTACCGTTCTAGTGCAGATGGGAGGTATTTTTCTCATTATGTTTGGTCAAATTCCTTAACTCTATTTCAATATTCCACACTGAGAAAAATGGTGTATTAAAAATGACTAAACTTGAAGGAAAAATTACTATATTTTATGGCAACAGTGGAATATACTCAAATGATGAAGATTTTTACAATATATCCAGCAAAAATTATAATTTGAATAATAAAACTTACTACCATTTTCGTGTATAAATTCTTATTCACACGTTTAAAAATTACTATATTATATGACAAAATTACATGATTTACAATTTTTACTGTGTTATATAAGAATTTTTCCTACGTAACATAACAAATTTTCCCTATCAGTATAACAACTTTTAATATGTAATATAGTAAATTTTCTTACAAGTTATGTTTGCTATAAAATATAGTAAAATTTGATATTGAAAGAAACAAAATTCTTCACAGATGAAAACAGATTCCATATCATTTTGTTAATTTAACAATATTCAATTTGATTTTATTCTTTGGGGAGCGTACATATACTTATTACACGTTAATGTTAAACCGCTATTGTTTTGAAAAGTTTCGTGCAACAGGATGATTTAAATTTACCAAACCAAAGTATTCAAATGGTGCAGTCGGTAAGGGACAAGACTTCTACCCTAAAGGGTTGTCGGTTCGACTCCTGCGGATCTCCAGCTTTTTTTCTAATGTAAATACATATTTATTAAATCTTGAATATCTCATAAATGTATAAAAAATTTCATAAAAAATAGAATAGAAATAGAATTTCGTCTTTATCTTGTCGTCAGAAAAATTTCTATGTTAAGTATTAAAAATTATTACAACAAAAGTATGGCTCATCCTTCCAATAAAATATAGCAATTTTTACCACGACTTTAGTAATTTTTCCTACAATACTTATCTCAGTGCAGAGCTGAGAAACAAAAGCCGATTTCTTTGTGCGTAGTAAATTAATGAATTTCACGATTCTCAGGTAAACGTGTTGAAACTTGAAGGGTTAAAAGGTGATACGTATTATGTACGTAAAGTTAATTAACAGTGTTTTTTTCTTTTGCAAATAATTGTTGGAAAAATGAAAGGTGAAGGAAAAGCCTCATATTATAAGGGTAAGAGATATATTTAATTACATAGTACAAACAAGGTAAATTAATAAACATCTATTTTTTAATACAGATAAAAATGAATTTATTGAACTCTACGAGCCATATAATTTCCAAAACTGGCAAGACTTCGATTCTCACTCCTGGAAAGTGGTACTATTAGAAGTAACTCAAACTTATGTCCACAATAAATGTTATGAATCACTAAATTCGTTTAGAAAATGTTGTTAACAATATAGTTGCTTAAATCTCTATAAAATCAATTTGTTTGCTTGATATTGGTTTTTAATTACATTAAATTGTAGGATTTTAATTGACAATTAAGCACGTTTTTGAAATTTTTAAATAAAACACCATCGTTATTCTATGGTTTGTGACTAGACCTCCATCGGCCACGAAAACACCCCTGGCTCCTCGACTAAAGATTGTAAGTAGAAACAGTAAAAATGTAAAATGAAAAGTACAATAAATCTGCTTTTCAACCAATTATATTTATATTTATCCGGGTGGTTTTAAAAAAACGAGATAGAAACATGTTTCTATATAGGTAATTTTGGCTTCTCTATCAATTTTTGAGATTTCTCGTCAATATTTTAATGCTACCTACTCAAAAAAACTATGTAAATTTTTTGCATTTAATCGTTCTTACATTATACCCATATAAAGATTATATTCAAAGTCAAAAACTACCCTTTAAAATTACCTATAGAAACATGTTTCTATTTTTATTATTTATTATTTATTTATTAAATCCAGACTTTACAATATTTTGCAATAAATATATCTTATAGAGGTACACACTGCACCTGTGCATAGGATCTCTTTTCTTTTTTTTAATCCGCTCGGAAAAATCGAGAGGGCACAAATGGGTTAATTTTATACATTTTTGCTACTTACTCATCTGTTTTTACGTCGGTGTTCTCACGTTTTTTTCGCATTAAAATAATCATACTTTTCAACTGAATGGATTTTTTCACGACGGCTCTGGGTTTTCATTTAATACTTTGTGAAATTTAGAACACTTTACTCGTAATATTTCACAGACGCTTTTCAGTCTGATTTTAGTATACTATGTCCACATGTCGAATTCATCAATTATTCTCAAACACAAAAAAAAATACATTTTACACGAGATAAATAGACATCCACGAGTTCTTCGTGTTTCATGAAAGCTTCGTACATCACACGTACGTTGCACATGATTATTTCGAAGACGCAATATTTTACATATATAATAAAGAAAAGGGGTCTAAAATTGTTTTTTTTTTTAATTTGTTTATTTCAATAAGCTTCGAAATGCTACCCGACTAGTTTTTGTACGAAAAATTCTACGGTAGATACAAAAATTTAAATGTTACCTTATACTTTTATATTACAGGTGGCCAAAAATTGGTGGACGGTAGTGTGTGTGTGTACATAATGATATGTATATACTTTCTAAATGTGAATTAGTGAATAATCACTAAAAATATCACAAAGTAGTAAATTATTAATAATTCAATAAGTCAAAATTTACTATTTTAATATAGTGAATATTCACTAATTTCGTGACAGTGACCGACGTATCACTATTTCATTTTTAGAGAGCAGGAAGATTAATCATTCGATGAATTCGCGGACGAGCGATCACTATACGTGGTGGTGTATATATTCTGTAAAACAATGGAGAGCCTCAAAATCCGAAGGAGCCAGCCACAAGGAAACTCGGAAGGACCAACTTGACATTTTCCTTTGATTAAATTCATCATCATCTAATCAAAGCGCTTATCTTAACGCTCTCGCGCTGGGTTATCAAAGAGGATGCGTAAGGACGATCCTCTCCTCGGGTATATAATTTCGTGGGGGCGCAGAAATTTCGCGCGACCCGCCGGCGCCACTCCGGGTTAATCAGTGGCGCGGAAGCGCCCAGGTGACACTCGTCGCTTTTGGATCGATATCACTCTCTCTCTCTCTGTCTGTCTTCGTGCTCCGAGTATATGTATACAGGACTTATTCCAAAGACCTAGGCGCTGTATATACATACCCTGGAATTCCCGTAGTTGTTTACGAGATGAGTTTGACCTTTCAAACTATTCTGACGAAACAGGATGTCTCTCTTGTGGAGATTGAATTTGCGATCTCGAGTGGAAAGATGATTTGTCTGCGTTCCTTATGCTCTTATTCAGCGTGTATGTATATATAAACCTAGAGGTAGATCCTCCTTTCTCATTGCAATTGCGGTATTTACATTTTTAGGAGATTTATCGTGATGTATATATATATATATATGTATATGTATTATAGGAAGATTTGATAAATGTGTACAATCTATATTTTTATTTATTTATTTATTTATTTACGGGAAAAGAATCCCTTTATACAATACAAATAATTAACAATATTAGGTGAGAACACATGGAAGCAAAATTAATTCAATAAAAATCCATAAACGAGCGGAAATGACTCTATTAACATATACTCAGAAAACATAATAACTAAATCTATTCTTATTTGTAAATTTCATGTCAAGAAATTTCTAATATTGCGTTATAATAGTCACTGAAGTCGCGACAGACATCTTGGATCTTGTTTTATTCGATATGCGTTTATCTATTTAATTGTAAATCCCTAGTGGAAACCATTTTTTTTGTTTAATCTATTTAAGCTCCGGTCAACTATATATACGGTCGTTAGTGACCACATTTACGTTGGTCATAATTTACATTTGATAATGCATACATGTAATATATGCTATTTAGTGATATATAGATGTTAGTTGCACTTTCGAAATATTTGAACATATTGTCTGGTAGATACCACTTTCTCCTTGCATAGAGGTCATTCAAAGCTCAACGTAAGTTTCTTTTTTTAAACAAGAACCCTCATTTTCGACATCGTACTTTTAATGAATGGTAAATTCGAGACTTTGATGGTCACATTCTTACAAATTTGAAAATGTCATTTTTGAACGTAAAATTTCTCATTATTTCAGAATCCGATGTTAAAAATGAGGGTATATTTAAGAAAAAATCACGACAACCTTCAAATGACTTTTAAAGTGAAGTTTAAGGTCAAATTCAAGGTCAGCATCAAGCTTTTTTTCTACGGATCCAATACATAAATAAAAAACCCTAACTATACTGATGGAAATGTCAATCTTAAAACTAGATTCACAAAGCTATTAGAAAATGTATAGCACATACCGAGAATCCCACAATTTGGCCCACTAGAGTAGACGTATATATAACCTGTACTACTCGAAAGTAGAAACAAAAACAAAGATTCTAAAAAAAATTTAATGGTCTACGACGGCGGGAACATATTAAAAAATTATTCCAAAAATATCATCCCCTAAATGAAAAAATCCCATAAATTAGGTGAAAACACGTATTTGGCAGTGATTTAACGTACTTTCTTGTTATTTCTCAATCAGCACCATGCATTTCTTTCTTAAAAGGGCAGATTTTCTTCTAAGGGTAGTTTGACAATTATAAAAAAATATAAAAGTTAAGCTGACAGTAGTTTTTACAAAAACAATTATATGAAAATGAAGCTAGAGATTAATTTTTTAATCCGGCATTACTTCTAAATCAGCTCCATAAGTTTTAATGTACCTCGATTAACCATTTAGCAAAAAAATAGTATTTCGACCCAATAACTGATTTTATTAAAAAAAAAAAATTACGATGACAGTACTTTTTGTTGAAAATCTTAACTGGAATGAAAAATATAAACAAAATCTTTCAAGTAAAATTGTATTCTACCAACACCGTCAGTTTCTTGAGTTTAATTATAAAATAAATGAAAATGAAGTTTTCACAAATATACAATAGGAGCTAGTTCCAAAAATGTTAAAATTGCATGATTTAATGATATACATCTTCCTGCTGTAAAAATTTTTTGTGGAAAAAGTTTTTAACAAAGAAATGCATGGTGCTGATTGAGAAATAAAAAGAAAGTACGTTAAATCTATTTATATTTTAATATCTCCACGATCTCATTTTCTAAAGCACTGCCAAGTACGTGTTTTCACCTAATTTATGGGATTTTTTCATTTAGGGGATGATATCTTTGGATTAATTTTTTTAATATGTTCCCGCCATCGTAGACCATTAAATTTTGTTTAGAATCGTTAGGATCTAACTATCGTTAGGATCTTCCAAAATATTTTTTTTTTATTTTAACGTCGCTCTTTTTATGCTCCCAAATCGTTGCTAATCATCGACGGAGGTGATACGATGTCCTTGTTAAGAAAGCACTTATAGTGAAAATATACCTTCCTACATTCATATTCTGTTTACACTTTTTTTTAATTTTTTTATTACAATAATTTAATTATAGATTTATTTTAAATAGATTGATTTTAAAATTCAAAATAAATGAACTTTAGCGCATAATCCAAATATCAACCGATGAGAGCAATCTTATCTTTAAATGCTTCAACGTATATGGTCATTCATGAATTTTTTAAGAAGGGAATGTACTGTAAGACCTAAATAATTATGTTTCAATTTACATATTGTTGGGCAGTCGACACAAGAATTGATTATTAATCGACGAAAATGGGAAATTACGCGGCGATGGAAAACACGATGAATGTATTACTTGTACATCTAAATAAACGAGCGATTTGTTGGCTCTTCCGCAGTGGATGCTTTGTCTACAAGCTCGTCCATTCCTATAAGCGACGGTGTCAGTTTACCTCGTAACTCCTATTATTGGTTAAACGGGAGTGAGTCTTTTTGGTGGCGATGCGTGTTGACCGGTATACCTCAAGCAGTATAAACGCGGTATAAAGCCCTTTTGTAGTTCTTTAGCATTTCGGTGTATACAGCGCCGAATAGCATGGTTGTTACATTCAGTAAATGTCATAATTACTGGTCACACGTGGTATAGATTAATTTTAAAATTAATACGATATTAACTAAAAAAAAATTAAATTTAACGGGGTGCCAAATAATCAATATTTATCCTCCCTACCTTATCGGCAATCGTGGTTATTAGTAATAAATTTGTAAATAAAACAGTATGTAAAAAAATAAGAGAAGAGGCGCCTTCATTTATTGGTAATTTAACTGTGTGCCGAAATTCAGATTAAAATTATATTGCGTTTTTGAGAAAAGTCTTACCAGAAATGTGAACCTAACCTCAACGAGGTGAAAAGATTTGATATTTGTTGGTAAGACTTTTCTCGAAAACGCAATAATATTTTAATCTAAAAATCAGCACACAGTTAGATTATCGCAAAACGCAAGCGCCTCTTCTCTTATTTTTTTACATACCGTTATACTTTTTTATTAATTAATCATCAATAATATATGGAACCCCCTTAAAAAAAAACATGCGTGTTACGAGAATCGACGATATATTCATCGATGATGGTAACACGCGATTTTGAATAAAAAATTGGTTCGTACGTTTGTCACACGCGTCCGCGTAGGAGTACATTACCGAAATTAATTATATCGAGGTGCGTAAAGCCGGAAATTCCATGAGACATTGCCGTCCGCGAGAGGTCACTTGCAGCGTTCACCCTGAGGGTCCCCATATGTACACTGTATATATATGTATAGAGCCGCAGAAGAATCTTGACCTCAAAGTGCATCGTGCATTACGGTGACGCGCGAGGATCTCTCTCCTCTTCTCGGACGCGCGTGTACGCCGTACGTATATATAGCCAATAATGCAATTGTCGCTAGGTCATACAATCAAAGGGATAAAGTACTCCGGAGCTAATGCCATGCAAATATACCTACAGAACTACCCTCTCACTCCTCCCTCCCCCCCACCCTTTCTCTATGTCGGTTTTCGATCCAACGGGAACGTACATATACCTATACGGATATTCTCTCATACGTATAGCCGGAGGGACGAAATTAGATTGGATTTCGTTTGAATGTCTCTGCAGGTATGCGTATATATACGCGTGTGTGAGACTCGGGATATAGAGGGACACTTTGGCGCGCGCTCGCGTATATATATGTATATATATATATATATACCCCGTTACATCGCGGTAAATTTGCGGGCACGTTTTCGCCAGTGGCGCGCAAGATTAAACGTTTGCCAGGATTTCCACGGGAATCCCAGGTTCCAAATGTATGTATGTATGTATCTGTATACCTTTTCCGATGTAATATGATACGTTGTAGAAAAGTTATGGGCTTGACGGGTATACCTGTGTGTATGTGCAGTATGTGTAATATATCATCGGTACGTTGAACAATGTTCATTCGATCCTTTTGATGATGGTCATTCGAGATATTTTTAATTACATTTTTCACTTTGATCCGTCCTGTAACTTTCCAATGAGTATCGCGATAATCTAATTATTTCATTGTCCACTGATATATTCGGGTGTGGCCGAGTAATTATTAATATAATCGACTGGGATATTGTCGGATTTGTAATTTTCTGTCTTTTTTTTACATCGATGGGTTAAATTCTCTTGTGTTTATCAGTTAATTTACCGTGTATGTTATGTGGTCGTTAAGGGAATTTCGTATAATGCCGAACTTTATATGTTTATGTAGAATGTTTATCGATATATTTATTGATTTTTCAAATGTATTTCTGAATTATTACATAATTATTACATTTATTTTAAAAAATACGCAATTTTATGCAAAATCCGAATACAGAAGCACTAAATCATTCAATAATAAGTCATTTTACAAAGTTTCAAGTCAATACAACAAAGACACCCTAAAAAATTTGTGCACCGAATAATCACGGAGAATTGTACATTTTCGGTACAGAAATTTTTTAGGGGTTTTTTGTCGTATTGATCTGGAACATTGTAGAATGACTTATTATTTTATTTTCTAGTGTTTCTGTATTAGGATTTTGCATGAAATTACGTATTTTTTAAAATAAATGTAATAATTATTTTTTATTGCTCAGTCAGTAACCTACCGAGTATGCCACCTCCTTAAATAATTATGATACTACGAAAGTAGAAAAGTAAAGTAGAAAAATATAGTGGACGCTTCTCTTATGACGGAAAGGTTTTCCCAAATTAGTCAACTTTAATCCTGCCTACTTTACCCACCGAATTAAACAAACAATTGGATTATAATTTATAGAATATCATACTATTTTAAAAATAAGGAGAAAACGTGCCTTCGTTTACTATATACCACATTGCAGACTTCGCGAACAATCCCTTACCCAAAAGTGTTGATTACATGTTACGTTTACTTCATATTTTTGACAAGGGACACTGAATTGAAAGGATTTGAAATTGAATTTAACCTTTAGAGGACCGGGATTTGAGATTTGTGATCACCCTCAGAAAGTAGTTGAAAAAGGTATCTGATATCATTGATTGACTATGGGGTAAAGGTCGATCAATGGTGGAGCCATTAGAATGGTTCTCCGGTCCTCTAAAGGTTAAATAATTCAGAGCTTGAATCGGCGATTGTCTTTTAGTCTGTAATTGCGCATTGCCTTTGCCATTTTGCTATTGTAAACAAAGACGCGCCTTCTACTTTTTCAAATACCACCATGTTTTACTAACAGTAGTTGATTACCATTCAGGGTTTTCTTGAACTCTACTATCTCATGTAATAAATGAAGTCATACCGTGCGAGTGCAACAAAGAGAAAATAGAAATACGTCTATCTGGCAACCCAGATTAAAATTGACTTTGGTACCCCCATAACCCATTTCTTCTTAAGCTGACTTTTCATAGTCGATTTCTTTTTAACCGAGAAAAACATTAAAATAATGAAAAATGAATACCCAAATTCACTTTTCTATTGCAAAATTCTTTGGTTGCGAAGAAATGGGTTAATGAGGAAAATACTCGATGCGTTTGGAAATTCTATGATTTAACGGGGTACCAAAGTCAAGATTTGTCCTCCCTGTCTTATTGATCTCGAAAATTACATAAAATTAGTTATAATTAAAAAAGAAAGTTAAGTAATTTACGTAAATCTAGGAGTCTAAAACAGTGTCCTGCCTTTATTAATGATCTATCTGTCTTTAAAATTAAAGGAAAAATATTCACTAGTTTTTGAAAAATTCCTTACCAAAAATCTTCATCGTGTCTTTTAATTAGTCGAGCGTATAACCTCAAATTGCAGGAAAGTAACATAAGTTTTGGTAAGGGATTACTCGAAAACCAATCCATATTTTTGTTCCAAATTTTGAACTGAAGTAGATCATTAATAAAGAAAGGGAACTATTCTCCTAAATTTGCGTAAATTATCGTCCTTTTTTAAATTTTAAAAATGTAGTAATCAATAAAAGTGGACAGCATCATTTTGGTGTCTCAGTTCATTCGTCTAAGGTAAGATATCTAATTCCTTACTGAGAAGTGCAAACAGAAGATAAAAATCAAAATGAATATGTATTCGAAGAGTAAGTACATAATAATTTTCATCTAACGAGAAATGAAACTTTTATTTGGATAAACAGATAAATACAAACAATTTATACAACTTATAATTCGTTCGTTACACTTCCTTTCCTAATAATATAATTACAATTTTCCGGAATATTTTGATTTGAGAAATATCGAGTGACTGTCGATAATTACGCTATACTAAAGAATTAGAGGTATATTAATTACATACCATTTACGTTTTTGCGCAGGTGTGAATCAGCAAGATAAAAGTGTACATGTATTATCCGAATAGCATTCCGTACAATAGCCCAACATCTCGGGTTTAATTTACAATAGCCATGCAATTTTTCAAGTTTATATACTATATAAATAATATATTCCGAATACAATGTGTCATTTATCACATCTATTGTGCCCGCATTCGTTTCGCAATGTATAGAAAGAAAACAATGGGATAAAAAAAAAAAGTAAAAAAAAAAAAAAAGCTCGCGCACTTTGCAAATAATCCCTATAAATGTTTCGTCATCGGGTGTGTATGTATATATATATATGGTATACACCGTTCTCTCATCAACCCGTCATTCCCCTTTGTTTTCCCAAAATCCATCGTTCCGCCTCGCGAAACAAAACAAAAACAAAAAAAAAGAAAAAAAATACTCGCTTTCCCAAAACGAAATCAAAAGCTCTAAGCGTTTGATACCACGAGGCACGTACTTCTCGGGGACTTCGATTAAAACATCCAAGTTTTGACGAGGTCGAAAAAGGATTTGGCGTGTGCCCGGAAGAGTTAATGCGCGCCCTCCCCCCCTTTTCGTTATATACCCACCCCACCTGTGCATTGTACGTCCCGGTCGACGGATTACTCGCGTCCAATTAAATTTAACGAATTTCAAGCGGGCGAGAGACCGTCGGGTTTATTGGTTTCATTAATTACGCATGCACGTACCACTCGCGGTGGTATATACGGTGTCTCTTCTCTCTACTTTCGCGCTTACCATATGTATATGTGTGTGGGTGCACGTATGTACGTGTTGCTTTCGCGTTAGACGTAAACTCGCGACCGTGGAATAGCTGCGGACAACCTTCCTGTCCTCCTCGTTTGCCTCAAGCGTCGAATGAATGGACGTGCGGATGTAGGGTAGATAGTCAGGTACAGCCACTGTAGGTGTTTCGTTACACGTGGTCACTTTTCAACTTTCGAAATATTCGGTTTGGATAAGCAACGTTCGATTATCCGCAGTCGAATTGATAATCTCCGTCATCGTAGATTGTCCGTTATTTACTACGAACTGTTAGAACGTTCGTGGAATATAATAATGGAAATAACGAAATACATCGTATATAAAGTTATAAGATGGGTTTTATGATATTGTCTGCGAGTACTGTGATCAATTCAATGATTAATGTAACTGACACTTTTTTACTAGTTTTCTTTGAGTGGGGTTGGATGAATCCAAGGAGATGTCGCATCTTCATTTAAAATATATACTTACCGACATTAACTGATTTTTTAAACTTATCATTGGATATGCATATTTGTTCATTTGCACGAGTTAAGGGATATTCTATGATGTCCAACAATTGTGCGTGTGCTAAACAAAATTAAGAAAAAATAAGAGTTAAAAACTATATTTGTAAATATCAATTACGGAAATCTGTAATCTGTACGGGACCTCTCCTTAATGACGAATTTGTTAGTCAATTACTAATTTGTGCCCTAGTAGAAATGGAAACGATTTTTAAAGTAGAAACAAGGCATTTCTATATAAGATCGATAGAAAATGGCTAGATATGACCTAAAACATGGCTATTTCTAACCAAAAATACCATTTATAATCGCCATATTTCTACTAGGGTGCCCACAAAAGAGAAATAGGTGTGCATGTAAATGTTTTGATTTCTAATTAGGATTGGTCATTTTCAAATATAAGTGTCGAATAGTTGCTCACATGAGATATATTTCATTGAAGAGTAATTTTCTAATAAGATCTCCAGGTAAGTGGATAAAGTCTGATGGAAGGATGAAAACAAAAATTCAGTATGAGTGCCTTTGCACGTACAATGAAATATACAGCTACAAATACTACTTTTTTCATTACTACGAACAAAAAATTGGTTAAGAGCTGCTATTGATACGAGTTCCCGTAGCAACCGATATTACTGCTTATTTCAACAACTACACTCGCACTGTAGTTGCATACTAGTTTCTGCAGCAAAAATTTTAAGTTCACGTAACAAATTATTTGCTACTACTGACTTGCGATGTACCTTTCGGTAATTTAATCATAGAAATTTTTTTCAGTGAATGCTAGTGAAGAAACTGCATTAGCTGCGGACATACCTGAAGGACAATAGAGTCAGTGATCAGGTTATCCGTAAGGAGGAAAAGAAAATAACTGCATCAACAATATATTCATTGAATTGTTTATTTCAAATACGATCTGCATGTAAGTGTATAAAAAACGAAAAAGAAAATAAAATGCTACTGAAGATCCAAATCATATGATATTGTGAATTCCCCTGAGTACCTAAAATTTTTTACAGAAGATAATAATTTTCTGAGCTAAACCAGTCAATTGATATATAAATCATTGTACATGTGAAATAATAATTGTCTTTATAAATAATACATACTGTACAAAAATAACGCCCTCCCCCTCCTTTTCGTTATATACCCACCCCACCTGTGCATTGTACGTCCCGGTCGACGGATTACTCGCGTCCAATTAAATTTAACGAATTTCAAGCGGGCGAGAGACCGTCGGGTTTATTGGTTTCATTAATTACGCATGCACGTACCACTCGCGGTGGTATATACGGTGTCTCTTCTCTCTACTTTCGCGCTTACCATATGTATATGTGTGTGGGTGCACGTATGTACGTGTTGCTTTCGCGTTAGACGTAAACTCGCGACCGTGGAATAGCTGCGGACAACCTTCCTGTCCTCCTCGTTTGCCTCAAGCGTCGAATGAATGGACGTGCGGATGTAGGGTAGATAGTCAGGTACAGCCACTGTAGGTGTTTCGTTACACGTGGTCACTTTTCAACTTTCGAAATATTCGGTTTGGATAAGCAACGTTCGATTATCCGCAGTCGAATTGATAATCTCCGTCATCGTAGATTGTCCGTTATTTACTACGAACTGTTAGAACGTTCGTGGAATATAATAATGGAAATAACGAAATACATCGTATTATAAAGTTGATTCGACTGGGAGATAAGATGGGTTTTATGGCATTATCTGCGAGTACTATGATCAATTCAATGATTAGTGTAACTGATACTTTTTTACTAGTTTTCTTTAAGTGGGGTTGGATGAATCCAAGGGGATGTCGCACCTTCATTTAAAATATTACTTACCGACATTATTGATGTCCAACAATTGTGCGTGTGTTAAACAAAATTAAGAGAAAATAAGAGTTAAAAACTATATTTGTAAATATCAATTACAGAAATCTGTAATCTGTACGGGACCTCTCCTTAATGACGAATTTGTTAGTCAATTACCAATTTGTGCTCTAGTAGAAATGGAAATGATTTTTAAAGTAGAAACAAGACATTTCTATATAAGATCGATAGAAAATGGCTAGTTATGACCTAAAACATGGCTATTTCTAACCAAAAACCATTTATAATCGCCATATTTCTACTAGGGTGCCACAAAAGAGAAATAGGTGTGCATGTAAATGTTTTGATTTCTAATTAGGATTTGGTCATTTTCAAATATAAGTGTCGAATAGTTGCTCACTTGAGATATATTTCATTGAAGAGTAATTTTCTAATAAGATCTCCAGGTAAGTGGATAAAGTCTGATGGAAGGATGAAAACAAAAATTCAGTATGAGTGCCTTTGCACGTACAATGAAATATACAGCTACAAATACTACTTTTTTCATTACTACGAACAAAAAATTGGTTAAGAGCTGCTATTGATACGAGTTCCCGTAGCAACCGATATTACTGCTTATTTCAACAACTACACTCGCACTGTAGTTGCATACTAGTTTCTGCAGCAAAAATTTTAAGTTCACGTAACAAATTATTTGCTACTACTGACTTGCGATGTACCTTTCGGTAATTTAATCATAGAAATTTTTTTCAGTGAATGCTAGTGAAGAAACTGCATTAGCTGCGGACATACCTGAAGGACAATAGAGTCAGTGATCAGGTTATCCGTAAGGAGGAAAAGAAAATAACTGCATCAACAATATATTCATTGAATTGTTTATTTCAAATACGATCTGCATGTAAGTGTATAAAAAACGAAAAAGAAAATAAAATGCTACTGAAGATCCAAATCATATGATATTGTGAATTCCCCTGAGTACCTAAAATTTTTTACAGAAGATAATAATTTTCTGAGCTAAACCAGTCAATTGATATATAAATCATTGTACAATGTGAAATATATAAATTGTCTTTATAAATAATACATACTGTACAAAAATACATTACTATATCGATTTAATATTATTATCGGAAAAAAATAATACGAGCGTATAGAGGAAAGAGAATGCAAGGAATGAAGAGAACTAGATTCTAAAAGAGAGGAGGGATTTCTATCGAATGGCCGTTCGTCTATTCATTGAAAATGCCCCGCGGGTAACGAATGAAAGGACCGTCTACGCGTTAACGTGCTAATACGTAGAATTTGGCAATTAAATCGTTTGCCGATGTTCCCTGTGAGAGTGACCGTCGCGTCTGATTTTTTTCTTTTTGCCCTCGGCGCGTGGATCAGGGGAAGAATTTAGGTAATAGCTTTCGCAGTGGTCGAAAATATTTTAAGTGAATTTTCATGCACCTCGATTGCGACGAGATATTTTATAACGGATATATACGTTTCTTTTTTTAATTGGTCAGTACCATCGACCGTAGATATTTTTGTGGAATACATTTTTAATATTCGTTTTTAATCTAAATATATATAATAAAGGAAAATTCTAAGCACGATGCGAGAACTTGAAGTACCTAAGAAACTGTGCATTTTGAAATAACATAATAATTAAAATTAATAATTAATAATTAACAATTGAAATTAATAATTATTATTTAACAATTACAATTAAGAATTAATAATTCGTCAATAAAATTAATAACTTGTTTTCTAAAATAATGAGAAAATCGTTGAATCGTTAATTAAAGATAAATCAAAATAAAACGTAAGAAAATGGTGAAAAAGAGGTTGGAGAGAGTGAAAAGCTGAACAGATTAGGTTACGAATTTGATTCAAAACCAAACGTTTATCAGCCCTTGAAAGTGGTGGTCAATTTTTCGCTTTACTTTATGGGATGAGAAACTCCTCGGCCATTAAAAGATCCGGGGGTTGATAAACGTTCGGCTCTGAATCAAATGAAGTCGCGATTTAATCTATGAAGAATTATCTTTCTACCTCTTTTTTGGCTATTTTCTTATATTTTATTGAATAATTTTCAACACTCTCATCATCATCACTTGACATTCTCCTTAAACAAAAAAATAATAAATGACTAGAAACCGTAAGCTTCTAACCGTATTGAACACTTTTTACATTTTCTTATCTTTTCTAACGATTTATGATATTTATTTAAATTTTTTACTTCTTTTTCATTTTTTTACAATATTCATTATTGTCACCAAAAACTTATATTAAATAAAAATTATAAGAAAACGTACGAAAATGTGGAGAAAAATATGGAACAGTATTTATCGCTAGATTATTTTGCGTTTAACTACACGTTCAATTACATTTTCTTACGTTTTTTTTATATTGAAATACCTTTTATTACGAATCAATAGTCTGGGAAAACTAAAAAAAATTAATTATAAGCCGAAAATTTGAATAACGTAAAAAATATATTAATACAACTCTAGAAAATGTAACTGACTGTAAAAAATAGTAAATGAAATAGGTAAGAAAAAGTAGAAAAAAAACGTAAATGTGTCCAAAAACAGGCAAAATGTTACCTTACTCTATACGTTTATTTACATACGTTTAACTATACACTGACAGAAATTTTGTATTAAAAATTACAAAACCATTTGTAAAAATTACAGTAGTTTCTAATAAAGAAACCATAGACTGATATGCTCAGAAAAATTACTATACATCTTTATATTAAAATTTACAAAAAAGTTATAGTAAATATTATAAGAATTATATTGTAAATGTTATTATAAACTATAGTAATTTTTACTCAAAATTATAGTAATGTCCCTAATTTGTCAGTTTGCGATTTATTTACTAGACACTATTGTAATTTTTAATCAAAACTTTTTCTCTGTATATCGTCACACATTGTTACATTGTTTTTTACGTTTTTTATACTTTTTTTCCCTAGGTATTGAGTAGCGTCTCCGAGCTTCAAATTTTCCTAAGGTGACGAACGAAAAAATTATACCTACTTTAATCTATCGTGTGCTACACATGATAAATCAAAGAAATAGAAAATATATATATAAGTAAATGTTCAGCCAATTTGACTATTACTTTACAACTATATACACCGACACATAAAGAAAACAACCATCTCTCCGATATTTTCTACACGATACACATATTCTTATGTACCTTAACCCGCTGATTACCAATCCGCGGTCAGGGCATTTGAAGGTCAAATTAGATAAAACATCATTTGACTATATAGGCTGTACAACTTTATATATTACGATTAACATTTGCAGAATTCGCAAAGACTTATATCATACATGTTTAATATACAAATTATGTATATATTTGTACAATACTTTGAGAAATATAATTTGAAAATGATGGCGATGCATTATTTATATATATATTTATACAGAGTGAGAGACAAAGAAGGATGCGTTATACTAATTTGCGAGTGAACCCCGCCGTAAATCTTGGCAGCGCAAAAACCGGTAGGAGCATCGTAAATCCTATACGGTAACGACTTGCTTATCAAGCTGAACGAGCGCAGCTTACTCGTTTTATTGTCGAACAATCATAAAATCGCTATGTGCACGCGGCAACAAAAAAAATTACGTAGAGAGCGCGCGTCGGTTAAAAATAGATAGCAATTGTTTTGAACATCATTCTTTTATAACTGTCGATAGTTTTATACTTGTTAATTTTGTTTTTTTTTCGAAGTAATGCTATATACTTGTTTTTTTTTATCTTTTGGTGGATAAGAATTATTATATAGGATCGATAATGCGTAGTGCATGTATTTGAAGGTTATATACGAATAAAAATGAAAAGTTATTAATGTACTCTTGATTATTTGTAATTAATAGTTAATTCTTATATAATAATGTAAATTAAAAAATAATTATATTTTGGTATCTCGGTGTAAAAAATAAATGGACCTAACTTTATTCTTAATAATCTTAATTATTCATTTAATTATTCAATATTTAAATTGTCTTTGGATCATAACCTTGTTTAAGTCGATATGCCAATTCGATTCATTTCAGTTTTACTCAATATTCTGAGGGTCACGGAAAATATATGCGTTCTTAATTTTTTTCTGGGCATGACTTGAAGCCAAGATTTTTTGTTTAACTGTTTTGAGTAACAGACACAAATATTTTTAGGAGCAGTTATCCGTTCTAATTTCACATTTAAACACGGAACAATCGTTTATATACTTACCAATTAATATTCGATTTTTCATCTTTTTCAGGCTTGATTTAGATACATTTATTGATACTTGTCAACTTTTTGTTACAAAAGCGAAACGTAATTTTAAAAAAGATTTTAAATGTTTGAATATTTATTATGATGTATTAAAGCTATATGCACTAAAGCAGTGCGAAATTCACCACATAAAATTCAAATATACTTACGCTAAAATTAATTTCCAAATCAAATCAAATAATTAATTTAACAGAGATATTCAATTTAAAATAAAATAATTAATTAATTAAAAAAAAAGAGTTGATTAATTTTGGTATGACGTCATAAAACAATCATTAAAAAAGTATTACAAAAGGTGTTTATTAAATGTTATAAAAGATTGTGTTTATCAACAATAACCGGTCTTCGGCGGCGTATTTTCGAATCTATAAAAAGCCTGGATAAAAAATTAATTATAAATAAAAGTTAAATTATCATCTCGCGTGTACATTAAAACTGTATATATTTTAAGGGTTTAAAAGGACAAGCTGGGTTAAAATTGAAAAAAAACTATTTAATACTAACAATTAATAATTAATAATAATTGAAAACATCCCTAGTAGAAATCTGACCATAAATGTAACGATTTTTAAGCCAGAAATTGGTCAAGTGTCATAAAATACCCAATAAATGTCTAATTAATGGCAAAATTTGAGTTTTATTTAATCTTCAAATATTAAATTTCTACTAAGGATTTCTTAATTTATTAAGCAAGTTGTATAACTATTAATTTTTATTTTGTATATTTTAGATTAAAAAAAGTATATTTATTTACACTTCATCGAGTAGGCTGAAATTTTGACAGTAACTTTTAAATATGATTTTAATCCAATTGAGTGGAACAGAATTTCAATGAAAGTTTAAATGTTTATTACAAAAAAATATTAACAGCTGTTTTTACACAATTTTTCAATTTTTTCAAATATTTTAGTAAATATAATTTTTTTAATTATAGTATATTAACCCAGTCTGTTTCATTCAAGTGGATTTAAATCATGTTTTTCGTTATTATAGTTAAAATTTCGACGAAGCGGTTCATATATAATTGCGTTAAAAATAAATTCGCCAAAAATTAAAAAAAGTTAAGAAATGTTATGAAAAAAGATAATTAATTGTGAATATATAAAATAATTCTTTCTCTATTTTAACCCGTATACATGCTTGTCCCTCTTAAAGTAAAAAAAAACACACCCTATATAACCCTGCTAGAAATGTAAAGCTAAAACTTAGAATTAAAAGTAGTCATAGTTAATAGGTTAAATGAAACGCTTTTTCCCACTGCGTTCGTCCATTTAATAGATTGCCGTAATCTTCAAATATTAAATTTCTACTAAGGATTTCTTAATTTATTAAGCAAGTTGTATAACTATTAATTTTTATTTTGTATATTTTAGATTAAAAAAAGTATATTTATTTACACTTCATCGAGTAGGCTGAAATTTTGACAGTAACTTTTAAATATGATTTTAATCCAATTGAGTGGAACAGAATTTCAATGAAAGTTTAAATGTTTATTACAAAAAAATATTAACCTGTTTTACACAATTTTTCAATTTTTTCAAATATTTTAGTAAATATAATTTTTTTAATTATAGTATATTAACCCAGTCTGTTTCATTCAAGTGGATTTAAATCATGTTTTTCGTTATTATAGTTAAAATTTCGACGAAGCGGTTCATATATAATTGCGTTAAAAATAAATTCGCCAAAAAATTAAAAAAAATTAAATAATAATACAATTTGTTTAAAAAGTTAAGAAATGTTATGAAAAAAGATAATTAATTGTGAATATATAAAATAATTCTTTCTCTATTTTAACCCATATACATGCTTGTCCCTCTTAAAGTAAAAAAAAACACACCCAATATTAAAATTTAAAAGATTAGAATTTCGCGCATTTAATTTAAACTCCGAGGGTTTGGGGGGGAGGATCTGCAACACTCGGTACGTATAGACTCGTGTTCACGCGTGGCACGAGAGAGTGAAGAGCGTGTAGAGGTATTATATATCGAGTATCGCGACGTGGCGCCTCCATCCTTCCAGAATATAGAGAAAACGACGCGCGAAGTGGTTTTGTGATACGCATGACAGTTCCACATTATGCGAACGCCGCGTTACGTTAAAATATGCTAATGACCACACGTATAGTATGTTAGTTATGCTAATTTTACACTATGATTCACTTGGTGAACATATGCCAGAATTATATGTGCCTTCTATTTTTTTTTTTTATTCTCACCACCTGTCGACTCTTCTTCCCCGCACACGCACGCACGCACGCAATAAGCCTCGGTGAATTTCTAATTAAACGATTGATAAACGAAATTAGCCTACCTTTCGAAAGACCCGAATCTTTTTTTTTTGTATATAGATAAGCGATCTATAATGAGATAGTGGTAATCGAGGTTTTAGAGTGCTGCTTTTATCGGTTGTGACGAGATCTCGTAATGGCTTAAATTTCAAATTACCATGAATTACTAATACCGTTTGTTATCTTTTTTTTTATTTTTTTTTTATAAACTTAAGCTTCTTCACACCCTGTTTAAGGTTTGTATAGCTGATTTCTGTTTATTTATTTGTCAAGTTATTTATTTAAGAACCTAAGCGTAACATTTACATTACGCAAGATTATACAATTATCGAATTTAAATAAATATGACTCCTTCTCAAAGATATATCACATGACCTCCGTCCCTGATCAGCACGTTAAAATAATAATAATAATAATCGTAATAAAAAAAAGTAAAGATGAGTAAATCGATGACACGAAATCAAAGACCAACTATGTTCTATAAATATTATTTTAAAATAAATAAAATAACAATTTATTACTATTTATTTTATTAATTGTTCAATCCAATAAAATATAAATATTCTATTAATGTAACAATAGAGGATCAAGTCTTTAATTTATAATATTTATTTAGAATTTGTAATAAATTTTCTTCGCTAAGAACTCGTATACCTATGCCTTCGTCGCTGATTAGCATCAAGAATTCAATTTATCGAAAAGAAAAACGTTATGTAACGAGGTTGCGTTTCCTTCGAAGGTATTATATGAATGTTTTTCAAATTTTTTTTATCGTCAAATCAATGAGATTTTCACGGACCAAAAATTGTTATGTATACGTATAATTAATTAATAATTAATCATTCTGTCACGCTATTCTATTTGCTTTGAACAGTATCTGTGATTTTTTTTTCAGATTTTTCTTATCAACATTTTTGCATCTTCGTTTCTACAATATGGATATCACATCCGGCCCTTAAAATGTAATAATAAAAAAACGTGTATTAAATAATTTTAAAAATTCACCAAAACCTAATTAACATATTAGCATATGATAATTCTTCCATATTCTTCAGTCTCTTTCAGTTGTTTTACAATTTCAATTTCCAACAGGAAAGGAAAAATTTAATTATAGTTTAATAAATGTTGCGACAGGTAATTTTATAATTTTCAAATAAACAAAATCTTACTCGTTAATTTCGGGTGTGCGCAGAGCGAACAAAGGAATGTCTTATGGAGATTTCAGCATAGAAAATGCTAATTGACATTTGGCATATATATGTATATGTATATGTATTATAGCGAAACTGAGCAAGTATAGTGCGATCCATCGTAAAACGGTACATTGGCAAGGGCTAACAAGGCGTGAAGAAAATTAGGTGATGACGTCACTCTCTATTCTCCTTTTCACTTTCCCTTTTATTATTATTTCCTTTCACTAGAGCGTATACACTCCCTTACCCTTGGTTCGAAATGTGTTATAAAGATAAAAACCATAATTTATTTAACTGTAAGTATATTTTCTAACGAAAGATCGCGTGGAATTTCCTTAGTCCTGGTATCAGCATTTTTCAATTAGTTAATATAATGTAATACGTTAGATAAAAAAAAAAAGAATAAGAAAGTTTTAAATATTAATATACTCACGCATTGTTTTAAACGCAAATGATTTATAAATATACATTTTTTAGTTTTCCATAAAAATGGTCAACGATATTACTCAACAAAGTACTCGATCAATCACTTTTTCATCCCCTCGGCTCTTCTCGTTATATATTCCGTGTATATATATGTATATACCTCACTCCCTCTTGGACTCCCTCCATTTCTCATTCTCTTCCGTATATCCTCATTTTCCCAGCGGCTTGCAAGAGAAACGAGCGGCGTCGCTAGGCATGCGAGGATTCCCTTTTCGCGATGCGCTCGTAAAATCGCGCGCAATGACCGAGGGGTCGCTCGCACGTATAGATATATATATATATATACACCTATACGTATACCCACTCGCTGAGACCGAAAAAGCGGACGGAGGTCGTCAATGTCGATGATGCGTGGATCACGACGCGTGTGCGTGCGGGATCCTCACTTGTTTTTTTGTTCTTTTCGCGAAAAAAAAGGAAGGAGTGTATATATATGTATATCGTTGCGCTACCTCCCTCGATATCAACCCCCTTGGCAACCCCTTTCATTCGCTTTATTGAAATAACTCCCACGGTCCTGGTGCACGTTCGACAAAATTCAACCGTCTATATATACACGCTAGCTCTCTGTATAATGCGCGTCAAGTGAATTCTTTTTTTTTTGTATACTTATTTGGAATTTGACCCCCCAAGAAAATCATGTTTTTGTTTTAAACCCAATCGATTAAACAATGATGTTTCTAAATACTTTTTTTAGTGGAGAAATGTGTTTTTGATCGTTTTTTTTAGTGATTTTGTGTAGTTCGCTTAACCCAAAAGCAAGTTTAGTCCGATAAACGGGTTTATGCGTATTTGGGTTATTGGACTGATACTAAAGTAATGTGAAACTACAGTGTAATAGAAATGGTGAAATAAAAATTATTTTTTTGGTAAAAATCGATCGGAAATACATTTCTTCACTAAAAAAAAGTAATTAGAAACTTATTTTATGCACCTTTTAATCGACTACGTTAAAAAAAACATGATTTTCTTGGGGGTCAGAATCCAAATAAGATCCCTTTTCTTTCCCGAGAGAGAACCTTGATGTTACAACAATTGTAAATATTAGTTTTTTTTATTTGTTGCAAATCTGAAATTAGTATCTATTTTGGATCTTTTTCGATGGAGAATTACAGTGATTCTCGTTTCAATTGTACTTTTCGTTGAATTCTTGAAGTGATACATTCGCAAGATATCATGGTGTATATGTATATATACATCTGAATGAATATATTTATACATATTTATTGTACAATAATATAATTATCGGTCTTTCCGAACCAAAAACTTGATTTTAAAATAAAGAAGACACACATTTTACTCTTTATCTATATACTATATGGTCGATGGAATTTCCCAGATTATGGCCTTTTAAGAAGTTCTAAACATTTCGTTCTGCATCTCTATAATTTGGACTCTTCAGTAATGAACTGGAGATCTCTTACCTTAGACATCTTTCGCAAGATTAACCGCGACGTCAGTAAAATGTTATGCGGCACATATATTTTATATTTATATGTTTTTAATATATTTGATTATTTGGATTTTTAACCTGCCGGTATTTTTATTACCTTGAAAATGAATATTTTTAAATGGTAAAATTTATTTATATAAATGTCTAATACGTCGAAAGGAGTTTTCAACTGTCAACAGTCTCAGGTGACTCATATATAAGTGAAAAATTACTATTTGTTGCTTCGTCATTGATATCGAGATTTTTATGACATTTACTATTAAATTAAAATAGTAAAAAGTGATCTGGATAAGAGTAAACGTAGAAACCACAAGTGTAATATTTGCAACGTTTCGTCGACAATTGTTAATAAAAAAAAATATGAAAAATAGTACGATAAGCCAGATAAACTTACAAAAATTTAACGATTTGGTTATAACATTATCAACAACTTCATCAATTTAGACATCTAAATTATATTATAATAATATATCATGGTTCAATGAACCACGTAACGTCAAACTCATCACACGTAAACACAAAGATCATCATATACATATATTGAGTAGAAATTAAATGTCTAACAGTTATAAATGATTTATGTATCGTTGATTGAAACTTTTCTTATAATTTGGTTATACATAAACTATGTAATCATTGTACATATCTTACTTACTATCATTAAAAAATAACATTTCAGAAATAATACGTTTTTTAAATACACGGTTTAACATTTGAAATATTTTAACATTCAACCAATCGTAATCAAGTGAAATATTAATCTTATATAACGACGCTACACACAAACTTTATTATAATTATAAATAATAGAAGGTGCTGGTAATGAATTTTTTGATATTTACTATTGGTATATAGAAACAGTTGGCGCATTTGAAAGATTTCTGTTCGGTGGAATTTATGGGGTGATGTTATACCTGCACATTTAAGACATATACATTTGCACTTGGTCCTTACACACCCATCGCAGTTGTGTAGCAGGGTTTTACACTAATTAAATCAATAACTCTGCAGTTTTGAAACCTATGCAGATCCTGTTTTTTTTCTGAAGAAACATCCATTTTTATTGTAGTTTGCCCACTTTTTGTTTTATCGTAAATAAGATTCTTCCTTTGGGACTCGTGTTAGCAAAATTCCTAATATTAATATCATTTTCAAGTGCTTCTGTACCATAAATAAGCACGTTAATGGCACCAAAAATTTTTACTACTGGATTGTTTAATGAACATGGTACACATTCAGTACCTGTAGAGCCTCAAATAAATAAATTGGATTTATTTATTATTGACCCTCAACACACTCGACGATTCACCAGTTTAACAGAGTATACCTCTGAGAGTTTCGTGATCAGCAATTTGTCTACTGTTTTTTTATTTAAAATGATTTATTTTAATTAGGCACTGCAAAACTCTTCTAAGCATCTTTATTATTTTTCTTTATTCCTAGTTTGGGTATATCTTTTGGCTGTAATTTTTCCAAAAATTTGTTTGTGACTCTTCACAGTTTTTTATTTCTTCATATAATTATTTTTCTGATAGAGTTGTTTCTTATTTTTAAGCTCTACAATTAGTTTCTTCAAGTGAAGTTTTGGATTTTTAATTGCACTAAGTTATGTGCGTTGAATATCTTAACAGAGTATCAAAGCCAAGTTTTATCCTCCCTACCTTACCGACCTCGAAAATCACATAAAATTAAAAATTATAATTAAAAAGAAAGTTAAATTTTTTTCGTAAATCTAGGAGAACAGTGCCCTGCCTTTATTAATGATCTATCTGTCTTTAAAATTTAAAGGAAAAATATTTACTGGTTTTTGAAAAATCTCGACATACCTTTTAATTAGTCGAGCTTATAACCTCAAATTGCACGAAATTATCATAAATTTTGGTAAGGTATTACTCGAAAACCAATCGATACTTTTGTTCCAAATTTTGAACTGAGATAGATTATTAAAAAAGTAAAGGGATTATTCTCTTCAATTTGAGTAAATTACCATCCTTTTTTAATTATAATTCGCTTTCTATGACTTTTGATGCTGGTAAGGTAGGAAGGATAAAAGATGACTTTGGACCCCCTTAATAAAATGTTTGATCTAACACTCTTCCTTTTTCTGGTGTAATTTGACATATTCATGTTTACACTATTTATATTCCTTATCCTTTTCTCCCATTTTAATTTTTATTGCTCCTAGAATAACACGTGGATCGTCACTATATTTGAGGTTATGTTCATGTCCGCATGTTCATTACAAATTTTCATTATCTTTAGTGACATAGTACCATTTCAATATTAATATAAATGTTAAGAGTTATTAAAATTAACATATTAAAGGGAAGCCGTAGTCCTATACTTTATAAACACATGTACCAACATTATCGACTTTTCGTTTTATGCACTCAATTTTTGTTTAATCCTGATTGTACGAACGTATACCCACATTCTATGAAATACATAGACTATCGGTACGTTGGCCAAGTTTAGAAATGTTACGTATTTATTAAATAAAGCAAAAAATTGTAATGTCGGTAATATAACTTCACCTTAATTTATGCTGTTTAATGATTTTGATCAGTCGGTAATTATATTTCCTGCTCATGGATTACGAGAAATGAAGTATATATATAGTGTATTCCTTAATTGGAAATGCAACGGCCAACTACGGGTATATAATGAATTTAGAATCAAGATTCGACGAATTCAATCTGTTCTAAGTAACGTCAATGATACGGGGTTCTCAAAGTATCGAAACGGCACTACTATATACAGATATCGCCAATTTGGAAGTCTCCGAGATTCAATGGCGCCAGTTACTATAACGGAGCTCTTTATAATGAATCTCGATACGTTTGACTGGCCAGACTTAAGATTTTGTATAGATTTTTCCTATACTTTTTGTAATAGATGCTATATTATATATGCAAAGTAAACTTTATAAAATTCTATAGTAAAAATTAGTATATATTGACGGCTCTAACGTAGAGTAGCACGTTTACATTTAACGGGGTGCCAAAGCCAGGTTTTGTCTGCCAACTTCGAAACTCACATAAAATTAATTATAATTAGACAAGAAAATAAATTTACGTAAATGTAGGAGAAGAGTCCCCTTCCTTTATTAATAATCTACCTGTCTTTAAAATTTGAAGGAAAAATATTAACTAGTTTTTGAAAAATCCGTTAACAAAAATCTCGACATACCTTTTAATTAGTCTAGCGTATAACCTCAAATTGCACGAAATTATCATAAATTTTGGTAAGGGATAAGGGGGTTCCATACTCAATTTTTGATGATTAATTAATTAAAAAGTAGAACAGTCTGTGAAAAAATAAGAGAAGAGGCGCCTTCGTTTATTGACAATCTAACTGTCTGCTGAATTTTAGATTTAAATATTATTGCGTTTTTGAGAAAAGTCTTACCAAAAATATCAAATCTTTTCACCTCGTTGAGGTTAGGTTCACATTTTTGGTAAGACTTTTCTCAAAAACGCAATATAATTTTAATCTGTAATTCAGCACACAGTTAGATTATTAATGAACGAAGGCGCCTCTTCTCTTATTTTTTCACATACTGTTTTATTTACACATTTATTACTAATAATCACGTATGCCGATAAGGTAGGGAGGATAAATATTGACTATGGCACCCCGTTAAGCAGTATAGGAAAAATTTTTTTACAGGAACGAGTTTTCGTTATACGTTTAATCGAGGATAAAGTATACTATATGGCGTTATAGGTGGCGACATCACAACTGCAGTGCAACTCAAATATTCACTTTCTTCGGACTGTGCAAATAGTTTGTTTATGAATTAATTATGCCTTTTTTTGTTATAACTTTTATTTAAAAAATTTCTATTTACTGATTTAATTATTGTTAAGAATTTTTCACGACGCGATTCATGTAATTTTCGCTTTTATATATAAAGTATACTGTTTTATTATAGTAACAATAAAACAATTATAGTTATAAATAAATATTATATAAAGTAATAAATATATAAATATATAATATATAATATATAGTTTATAAACGTCAAATATCAGCTGTTTAATACGTCGAAAATATATCTAAAGTACGAAATATGGTTAGGTAACAGTATTGAGAAACTTTTTATTTTATGTACACCGTGTTATACTCAATACTCGATTAAAATTTAATTGTTGATCATTTTTTAATATAAATAATAATCATTAATAATTTAATACATCAAAAACACTTGAATAACCTTATGTAAAGTAGTGATCAATCAAGTGAATAAAATATGTTATCGGTATAATATTTGGAAATATATATTAATTTTTTTGTATCTATATCGGTGTGATCAGAAATTGGATATTGCTTATTTAATTTGAATGAGTCATCTTGTTTATTTATATAAATTTATTTGTAAATTAATGTACCATTTCATATGCAAACCTGTTAAGATAAAATTATAAAAGATTAAGTAATTTTATTTTCTTTGCATAAAATCATGAAATTTTTAAATTATCATTATAATTTGCGTTATATGCATATTAATCACTAAATTTATATATTAATTTTTTTTTCATTTATTTAATTTTTAAATTATATCGTTTAAGTCGTCCAAATCGCTTAGTTTATCCAATAATTGAATTAATTTTAGTTAAAATCGCCAGAACAACAAATATAAGAAAATTGAAAGTGTAGAGAATATTGGATGTTTAACTTAAAGAAAAAGTTAATTTTTCACGTTTTTATTATACAAATTATGATTTGTATTATTAATCGAGTATGTTGTTTTTTCTTTTTTATATATCGTATTGCATTACATTGTTATTCAATATAATAAAAAAATTTTTCTATTCTTTTATTTTCCTTTAATTGTTCTTAAAATTTAATTTTAGTGAATTATATATAAATGGTGATGATATGATTTTTGAATGAATTATAATGATTTATTTCGGTTCAAATACACAAATAAATAAAAATAACGAAATAAAATCATCGATCTAAGAAAAAAATCGACAGTACTTATTGAAGTTGGATGAAAAAGCTGATTACGTGGCGAACCGAAAAAGTTAACAAATATAAACAAAAAATATTGCCGCTACTTTATATTACATATTAAATAAAAAAAAAGAAGAAGGAATATAAGAGTAGCTCGGAGATTAAAGTACCGAAAGATATGGGAACAATGAATATCGAGGAAACGTAAAACGAAGCGGAACGGAGTTTGGTAAAGATGAGACGGTTCACGCGGCGCCGGAAATGAGCAAAGCGAAAAAACGTGTCGAAGGCTATACACCTCGACGGTTGACGAGTGTCACTCCCGCTGTTGATCGACCAATTGAATCGGATATGACGTTGAGAGCCCGCTGTGTTGAAAGAGCCCCGTATATACTTTTCCACGGTGTTAAAAAAAACCTTCTATATATATATATATATATATATGCCTTCAATAAAATCCTCACGCTAGTATTATTATCCACGTGCGAGTGATAGTGCACAATGTGACTAACGCTCGAGTGTATAAACAGATGACTTTAACGAGTTTTCTATTTCATTTTTTTTTTCATGCAACCAAATGACACATTTATCATTGTGTGTAATGATACTGATATAGTCAATAGAGAGATATAATCGGTATTTTTAATATTTTATTATTTAAATCATTAGTTTAAGACATAGCGACAAAATTTAATTAACAGTTCTTTTTTAATTATCCGTATTTTTTTGTAAAATTAATTATTTTATTTACTTTGAAAAAATGGATCTGTATTTATAACGATGTCATTTAGTATTTAGTGATTTAGTAAGTTACTTGGAGAATATAATACTGACTTTCAGACTAACAAGGAGAGTCCACATCCTTTGGGAAACGGATTCTCACCCAATGACAGTTATGAGCAAATAACGAAAAATCTCGCTAAAAAATCATTGACTTTGATTAATTATAACTCGGAATCAAGTAAAGATATACATTTGAATCAAATTTTAAAAGAAAACTGAGATTGAGTAGATATGTTTTGAAAAAAAGAAGTTTAAATATATTAGTTTGGTCAAAAGTTATGGAAAAAATAAAAATTAGACGAAATTTTGTCCAAAAGAAATCATCAAATTGTAATGCTAAATTTTCGATAAATTGAATGCATATATCTTTACTTATTTCCGAGTTATGAGCAATCAAAGTCAATGGTTTTTTCATCGAGATTTTTCGTTATTTGCTTATATCTATCATAAAGAAGGGCTTTGGAATCTAAAACTTTGGCTTTCTTCATATTTTTATAGTAGAAATCCTATCCTAGATATTGGTAAGGATCCGTTTCCCGGAGGTCATGTATACTTCCCTTAATACGTATGCATAAAAATATAAATATTCAAATAGTTGAAAAACTAAACGTTAACTGGTCTTGAAAAAGTGATTGTTTCTGTTCCGCAAAATGATTGAAAAAAAATGTTGTGAAGGATCTCCAGAAAATCGATAAAAAGATCGACACAAGAATTTATAATACATAAAAAATAAATAAATTTAAAGTTTCGACACTACTTAGGTTATGTTATCAAGCTAGTATACGCTGAATATAAGTGTCATACTTGTCATACCTAATAGGTCAATGACCGTCACAATATTTCGTGAATTAAGGGAAGTCCGTACTGATTACAGATTTCTGCAATTGATTTTTTAAATAAAGTTTTTAATTTTTATTTTTTCTAAATTTTTTTAGCACACGCACAATTGTTACACATTGTAGAATGTGCCTTAACTCAAAAAATTGTACAAATATGGAAATTGAATAATAAATTTGAAAAATCTATTAATGTCGGTAAGTGTGTATTTTAAATGAAGGTACTCCATCCCCTTAAGCCTTTTTTCTGATACATATATCTACGTCATCTGACCACGTCACATCGATATTTTAATAAGGTTTCGATCCTCAAGCAATAGAAATATATTTAATAATTACATAAATAATAAATATTATATTATATTTATCATTGATGAGAAAGGCTTTTAATTTCTATTTATTGGTAAAACATTTTTAATAATTTTTATTTACCGCGTGGTACTTCTCCATTGTGCAGTCATTTCTTTATTTTATGACAGATGAAACTTGTTTAATTCTGCCGTCTAGATTATATGCCTAATTTATTAATCCAGAGGCACGTGCGAAATAAAAAAATTGACTTTATTTTTACAACTGCATGTGTAGTCGGATTCACTGTATCCACCTTTTACTTTTTAATAGGGTCGTGTTCGTCTCTCGTGCCGTGTTTATTGCGATGTTTATATATCAATACACTTGGAACGACGAAATCGCGTAATAAAAAAGTATATACACTGTGCACACATAAGATTTCTTTATGGGTCTTACTTTATTTTTTATACGTACATGTATATATATATATTTGTTTAAGGCACATACTCACGCGAATCGCGGAGTGTATATTATAAACTATTAAGTAATTCATCTAGCGGGCTTGCAAGCGAAGGTAAAAAAAAAAGAAAATTGAAGAACCGATCCGTAAAATGAGGAATAAACGCGCCCCACTTCACTCTCGACTGCGATCGAGGCGATTACGTTTTTCCTCGTATCACCCGTACGGACATATACCCTGTACCTACTGGGCATTTTTATTGGTAATTAAAAACCAGCGGCTCGTGTGATTGGAATTAATATGGTCAAATGGTCAATCTGACCGCCGGGGGTAAAAAGAGAAGAAAATAATATAATAAAAAAAAATGCGCGAAAGGGAGAAAGAGAAGAACACTCTCCTCGAAGAGAAAGAGAGAGATGGAATGTAAAGAGATGGTTGGAAAGTACGTTGTAAAAACGACGTCTGGCCGATTTACGTGTATAGTTGTACGCATCGACTCTTTCCACGCAACGGGAAAATATTTGCCCAAGATATTCTATTACTATGGTACTACACATACGGAGTGACCGAGAGAGAGAGAGAGAGAGAGAGAGAGAGAGAGGAGGAGGATGGAAAAAAGCAGTTTGGTTAGCTGCTCCCTCTTCAGTTTTTCACTGGTCGGTCAACCCGGGAACTTACTTTTCGATTACGCTCTTCAATCACGTTTCACAACTCATTTCGCGCAGACGGCCACTGCGCGCCGATATAAATTAATTAACCTTCCGAGCGCACGCTGGTGCTATACATATACACTTCCCCTCTCCTTCTCCGCGCATATTAAAACTCCTCCTCCCTCCGGTGTAATAGAGAAATCTTTTTCTCGTGAAATATATGTGTGACGATGCGTTGTTCTTGACGGTCTTTTTTTTTACCTTCAGGTCAATTTAAACTGTTCCATGGGGAATGTTTGTGTTTGTGTGCGTGTTTTTTTTATAGGTGTCGCGAAATTTAAGTGCATAAAGTTATTGAGTCTTTCCCGCGTGGAATACAGGAGATCGTGAGATATGTACGTATATGTCTCTCGGTAATTTTATTTTATATACGAACAGGTTAGATTGGTTTTTCCGTTAGTTGGTAAACGTTCCGTAGAAAATTAATTACTCGAGATATTAAATTTTACTTTGCTTTATGGATTTTTCTTGATCAACGCGAAGTTTATTAAAATTAGATCGTTGCGAGTGAAATGTGATACGGAAATATGGTTAAAAGTGTGTATACTTTATTAATAATTCATATGTGTCATTGAGCACTTCTTTTTTCAGGTATACCATCGACGAGATACTTCATCTCGCATCGTAGTTTCCGCTCTTTTTCAGAGAGTCAATTTATATTCCTACTAACTTCGTAATATTATTTACAGGTAAGATGGTTTGAATTTATTGGAGAAATTAGATCTAATACCTTTAATGATATCGAATAATATTTGTGAATCCCCTTGAGATTGGCTAAAAATTTACGAAGTGGTAAATAATTTTTTTGAGCTATACACGAAAACTTAGACAATTTATGGTATAACGTGAAATTTTTAGGTATTTATTTACTTAAATTTGAACATGCGTGTTTGTTCTGAGGGATGTAAATATAGTACTACAAATTTATCAACGTACTTAATAATTATTTAAGATGAATTATTACGGGTTATGCGAACTATTCCCAATATACTTTGTGCACTGAGAAAAAAGATCCTTTGTATCAATTTGAATTTTAATTACGTACAGCAGTTATGGCAAATCCCCCAATACTTAACAATTAATGCATAAGACTTAAGTAAACCTTAAATGTTATGTTCATAATAAATTATTGATATACTTTGTTTTAAGCTTAAAAAGTAATACTTAAAGCTATATAAAAAATAAAATAATTATATTTAAACTTTTAAACTTTAAAAATTTATAAAAATTATGCCTTTACCATTGTCATTTCTATTTTAGTACGTAAAATGCAATTATAAATAAATATTTTAATTATGAGTATGATTATATATTGGTCCCAGAATAGCTTTTCTAAAAACTAAATATTAAGTGTACAATTGGTGTTTCGAGGGTTTCTATAGCTTGGTACCTCATCAGTAAGGAGCTAGAGACCTTTCTTAGACGCTTGTTGCAGATGGAAAGTGTCGTCCAATGTCAGTTTTACACTTTCCGGGAGAATGTTTCGTTGTTGATATATATTCTAGGTAATCTAGGTATATATATATATATATATATATATATATATAAGAAGTAAATGTTGTTAAGAGGTGGTACATATTTAAATAATGAATGAATTTCTCAAGATCATATTTGCTTAATCATAGTTTCTAATATTCTTCCTTCTTAAAAGGGTGTTATGTGCTTATTGAATAGCAGTTGTTCACCTTCAAAGGTTAAATAATGGCAATTTTTATATTTGATGATTTTCAGGTTTACAAACACTACATTAACATACTATTAAAATCTAAGATAAATAAAATTAAACAGTAGTTAAAGATATTGTAAGTGGGCGATCTTCACTGTGACCTTAACAAATATTGCAAAGGTCATTAAAAAATATTTTTTTATCTGTTTTACTGTGTTTCTTAATAACCAATTTGTTTAACTTTCTACCACATTAATCTGTATTTGTTTTTATAAAATGATGATTAACAAAATTGATAAACAACCGGAAAACTGGTATTAAAAAATAATACGTTAACCTTTAAATGACCTTTGGAATATAAGTCAAGGGCTCACTGAAGGTCACTAGAAGGTTGCCTACTTACATCTTTAAATATTATTCCATTTAATTTGTCTAATGGTATGTTACTGTATAGCGTTTGGAAAATTGAAAAATCATGATATTATGAAAATTGTCATTATCTGACCTTTGAAGGTGAATAATTTTGAATCTAAGTATTTTTGGAACTTAATGTACATAAGAATTTTTGTTCAGGACATCACAAAGAATACATTTCAGTTTTTGTTCAATTCGACCATATACCTGTTTCAATGTATTTTGCGAGATATTTTATGCGGGGTGATCCTTTCGTCCAAACCCGTTGACAATTGTAAAAGTTATTCAAACGTATAAGCCCACGTGCGATCCACTTATATCATCGATAAAATATAATACGAACTCAGAGGTGTACGACCTCACTCGAAATAGTGAATAACATGATAGGTTAAAATAATTAAATCAATACAGATAGAAAATGATCGATAAAATGATGCGATACGTTCGTAGAAATGATTCACTTAGTGAAATTGCATGATCGCATATTAATCAGAGCATGCGGTGCGCTGTAGTACGTTGTCGGCGAAGCTCGTAATCCCTTCGCAAAGTACCGGCAAAGAGATTACTGCTTCGTCGACCCTATAAAGCCACACGGATCTAAACCCTGGGTTTGCTTACTCCTTCCGGCGCACTTTGACGCCTTCCTGCGCCTCGACGCGCGCTATTAAAACAGTCCTCTGATCTTGAGCCAACACGAAGACGTAAGACGAGTCTCATCCTTTACTCCACCTCCTCCTCCTCCTTCTATACCCGTTCTTCATGCTTTCGTATATCGCTAACAACGAAATTTCGTCTCTCGGGTGTTGGTGTGTAGGTATATATATATATACACGTATAACTGTTGCGATACACAGTTTGTTTTCTTTCGATCGCTCGTCATTACCGTCGGCGGGTTAGAACTTTCCATAGATTTTCTTTAATGAGTATCTAAGTTTACCGAGATCAACGTTGTTACGTTGTCCTCGAAGATTATCGCGAAGTGTTGACGTTCGTTTATTAAGAAAAATATGCGTTTTACGTATATTTGTGTACAGATAAGAGTAGTTACTATTGTGTTTTTGTACTAGGAAATGGTTTTATTTAAATTCAAAATTTAGTATGCACTTTTGTTCGTTTTCTTATTATACAATAAATTTAATACTCAAAAATTTTCGGGTTCATTGAAGTAAAAATATATTGATCCATACTTCGAAGATTAATATCTTGAATCTAAAGAGCACGTTACAAAAAATTTTTGGAGATCATTCGAAAGACAATTCAAAGTCGATTTTCTATTCACCTGTAATTCAGGTATATTTACGAATTTTAATAAAGGTATATTTAAATTTAAATATTTAAATTTTTAATTTACTTAATAAACAACGCGTTAAAATAGAAAATTTAACGTTCACTTTTAAAATGTCCATACTACGACAATTGAACGTTTTTGTAAAGTGCTTTCGATTATTTCTTATCTAGTACCATTTTTATGGAAATTACAAAAATTTGTATACAAACACGCATTAATACAATATTATATATATGTATTTACTTTAGTGATCCCAAATTTTTTTGTGGTAGTGTATATTGTTAGACTCGTTGTTATGGGAATATAATGAATATTTTAACGGGATCTAAACTCAATTCTATCTTCGCGAACTGAAAAATCATAAATTCAACATAATTAATTAAAAGAACGTATTATACAGGGGTTCCTTGACTTTTGTTTATTATTTAATCTATCCACGTACTAAATTTCGGGGTGAACTACTGATTGGTTTTCGAGATATTCCTTATCATAAATTTATAATTAGTTTGGTACAATATGATGTTATGGTCATTGATTTAAAATTTATATTATAACCTTTCGTGTAAGGGATCTCTCAACTTAAATGTTTTGAATTATTTTTTAGGTCGGTGAGTTATAAATGGTAGAAATTAAATTAATACTAGGGGATGGCACAGCCCGTTGTTATCATGTGAGTCGGAGTTACCGACAGAGAATTACTATTCAGTTAAAAATTAATAGTTAGTGTTATGTCTCAAATACTTAAAGTTGAACTAAAATAAGATATGCCTATCACTTAGCCAAAACTCGAACCTAGTCGATATTTGAGAAGCTAAGAGTAATGCGATTTTGAGATATAAAGTATTATCAGTGTGCAGAAAAGTTTTTTTCACGCACTAATGTTAAATAATTAAAAATAGTGAATTACTTACTATTTAATAATTTTCTTTGAAGTTTTCTACTTCTTTAGACTTCAGTAGTAAATAATCAATACTTTGATTATAATTTTTAGTAAAGTCTTTTAATTAATATTTTCTTTATTTTAACACTCCCTGTTAATGTGGTTCGTACTGCTTAATTTAAGGTGTCTTTAATTTATAATAAAAAGTTATTTGTAAAATATAAAATTAAATTATAACTTTAAATTGAAATATAATATATAATGTTCCAATGTATAAAAATCCTTAATTTACATTTTATGAGTTTGATTCATTGCTAATAACCAGGTCGTTTACGTAATTTGACGCTCGCGTCCTTTTAATGGGATGTTGAACCCATAATGGGATATAGAAATATGCACCTTTCAACATAAGAATTATCTTGGAAATATTGAATGAAAAATCTGAAAAATTTCATATCGGTAATTTAAAACAAAAGCGAAGGCATGAATTTAGGAAAAAATAAATTTGTTAATAATTGAATAAACAATTTTCGGTCTGTAATTATTGGTCTAAAAATTGAGAATTAAATTACGGATTTGAAAATCTTAAAAATTTTGAGTACGTCTTATCACGTAACATTAGAATAAAATTTATAAGCAAAATCATGAGGATGTTATCCTCCGTCCTTGCGCAATTTATCATCACACAAAAATTTCACAATGATCCTTGTACGCATATTCGAACGCAATTGTTTAAAAAATTAAAGACGAATTTCAAATTTCAAAAATTGTGCAAGGCTAGAGGTGGGTGTTTTAATTTTTACATCAAATGTATTCTAACAATTAAATTTTAACTAAATAGTAATTATCTGTCGATAAACTCATAGACTCTCATGATAACAACTGGCTTAGACATCCCCTTTAGGGGACATCAAATTCGTTATATTACTAGCGACTCATGCTGTTTTTATCATACCATGCGTACTCATCATACCCGACAAATACTGTTTTTACAAAAAATTTTACATTAAAATTTAAGGAAAATCAAAAGAACGTTATCTTTTGTCATGATAATTTTGACGATTAATGTAATTCTGCACCGCCATATAAAAATAATATCATAATCCACCGCACCAATCGTCTTGAAACTTTGCACAACTATAAATTGACCCATCTCAAAGTGCAAAGTTCTCCTATTTTTACTTACTGATATTAATAAAACATAATACAGTGTAAAAATCGAATACATATTGTCGGTCGATAAATGTCTCGGATGGTAATACATCGAATTAAACATCTCCTTAATATGATCTCTATACAATTTTTCAATAATTTTTCATACTCCGGTCAAATTTGTACATCGACATAGCATTTCAACCACATTTTCACGAAATGACGAACAATATAAGAAAATCGGTACGATGTGCATTAACGTTATTACCACATCATCGGTGTATAGCGTCGATAAAAACAAAGTACACATTCATCGACGTATATGTACACACACACACACGCGTGTAATATACGAAACAAGTAAGATAGAGAAAAATAATTTATTACGCATCAAGTGTTTTTATGAAACGTGCACACACACACTCACACGCATGTACGTATAAGTACGAAATATTCTCGAAGTACCAAAAACATTAAGATCCCGTATTGAATTAAACATCAATATACGGTACGTTCGATGTGTACATATATACTTATACTATAAGACACACGCACGCACATACGTATATACCAGATAAGAAAGTGTAGAAAAGTCCCGCATTACAGAAGAGAATGTGGTAGGGGTTGGAGAGGGTGGGGTAAATGTGAACCGCGCGCGGAAACGACGAGGTTTATTGGCATCAGGGCTGTCAGAGCTCGTAATCATAAACAATTGCATATGCTCGAAGCGGAACGGGATATACGCTCCAGCATCTTATATACGTATATACATGTATATGTACGAGAGTTCCTCGATTTTCTTATCCCTCCGTTCGTCCTCTCTCGATTTGAGTTCTTCGTACTACACATCGCCGAACTCTCTCTCTCTTGCCTCGTTTATTGGTGGAGCCAGAAGGAGAAGGGGGTGGGTGGCGTTTATACGTCCTCGACGAATTGCAGCGAGTTCTTACGTTCGGTTCAGTGATTACAGATCCCTCCTTGGTGATGTGTATAGACGCGCACATACCCATACGTACACTCGGTGAGTGGTGCCGGAATCGAAAGGAGAAAGAGAGAGTAACACCGGAGACGAATACACCATAACCGTAATGCTATATATATATATGTAATATGTAATAGGTATATATATATAAGTAGAGAGAGAGAGGGAAGGTCGCTTTAGTTCGGACGCGCACAAATCTTCGGTAATGACAAATAGATGTCGCGTCTCCCTATATATATATATATGCGTGATACCCCACGTGTACATGCGTATATATATGTATGTGCATACCCCATGTTACGTGGGTGTATTGTATCTACATATACATATATGCTCGCAAACAAGCGCACTGTACCGTAGGTGTATATTATGTAGCTTTCTCTCGCGATATCTCGGGTGTACATATTATACGCGTGTATAGAGCTCATTGATCTCGAATATACCAATATATATATATATATATATATATATATATATATATATATATATATATATATATATATATATATGTGCTTCCGAATATCTGTGTATATAGGGGCTCCTTGTTCAACCACCATCGATGAATATATATATATTTAAAAATATATACAAATTTTGTACATACGGTTTTCTCGATTTGCCTTTTTAGTACGCACTAATAGAGTCCAAGTACAACGTATAATGTGCGTTACGTTATTAAGGGATGTCGAACTTGATGCGTTACCATACGAGATATTTACCGACTGAGATGTATACTGCTTTTACGTATAAGTAAATAGTTTATATTAAAATTAGACAACTATGATTATGAGATTGATTATTTTAACGAATTTTTAAATGTGTTCAGTAACAGAACGACGAAAAATTTCAACCATCATTATAACAGGAGACAATACGTCCTTTCGATTTTTTTTAAATTTTAATATAAAATATAAATTTTTCTTAAATCTTGATACAAAATATAAATTTTTTTGTAAAACGTAAGTTTACCGACAGAAAAGTACTATTTTAGTTAAGGAAAATTTAAGGAGATGGGTTACCGGCCGAGCAACAAAAAGATAATTATTATATTTATTTTAAAAAATACGCAATTTTATGCAAAACCAGAATACAGAAATGCACTAGATAATTAAATAATAAGTAATTCTACAAAGTTACAGGTCAATACGACAACGTCATTCTAAAAAATGTCTGCCGAAAATGTACGATTATCCCTGATTTTTCGGTGCAGACATTTTTTAGGGTGTCTTTGTTACATTGATCTGTAACTTTGAAAGAATCACTTATTATACACTGTCTTTTGCCCTTGAGCAATCTATCCTCACACATACTTTTACAATGTTCTATACACGCAATTTCGGAAATATGAAATTTCAGTATAATCGTATTCGGTTGCGTATTCAGTTCAAGGCAGCGTTAGACAGTGTTTTCCATTTTTTTCAGAATTATTTTTTTGTTTGGAATTTTATATAAAAACGGATAATATCATTTCATGCGTGTTTTGTATTATTTTTCTTTTAAGTCGTCAATAATGAAATTGGGGTTGAAATATCTTTTGGTTGTTTAGAAAATATTCCAAAGAATACGCAATAAATTAATAATAAATTTATATATTTTAACCCTTTCAGTCACATAATTTAGGTAAATTGGTTCAAGTCTTAATATAGATTTTCGACGTATTTTTTAATGCTAAAACCGAATTCTTATGGCAATTCCATAATCTTTGTTCATCAATCAAAGAATTCTAATCATAAAAAGCATATATTACTCATCAAATTTCATCGCTAACGTATTAAATTCTCAAAAACAAATGTTTTTTGACTATTGTATATTTATAATAATTATAAACAAGCATATATTCACAAAATATCTCCATGACTGAATAGTCTATACAGTAGTAACCAAAAAAGCAAAATATTTTCAAAATACTGCATCAATTTTGAAAAATATGAAAAAATGAAGGAAAAAAATTAAGACGCCCATATCTGTGACTGAAAGTGCTAAACAACAATATTCATTAAAAAACTTTTAACAGTAATTTGAATACGTTGTGGTCTAAAGTACCACTCCGTGATACTAATGTAATATTTTGAGAGGTGGTTTATAAGGGTTGATTAACGAAAATTATTGTTTTTATGTGTCATGTCTTTGTGAATATAGCTTATAGTTTCAATATCCAATAGTGTCGAAATCATTCATGAATTTATAAATTAAAATTCTGAACTTATATATGTGATTGATCTTAATAACACCTGATTTATAACTCAAATTCCTTAAATTCCAAGTATATTAATCCAAATTATTATAAAAATATTCTGTATCCGAATGCGTTAATCAAATTAGGTAAGGACCCGCTTGATCAGTTAATTTAATATAAACAAAGGCTAATGAATCTTCTTTGTCAGTTGACTTAATATTAAGTGGGGATAATAAAGTTTCACCCCAAGGCATTGTCGTCGTCGTCGTAGTCGAACTCGAGTTAGCTTAGCAATTTCTTAGCCGAACTGAAACATCGGAAGAGTCACCTCTCATAAATGACGTAAGAAGGGATATTTTATATTGAACGAGGTTCTAATATAAATATCGAAGATTAATCGAGGTATAATGTCCTCGTTAGGGGAATGACAAACTACCCGCAGCTTCGATAAGAGCCGAGTCACTGTCCATCAATATTACCACACGCGCCGGTTACTTTATTCACTGTACTTTCAAACTGGAAATCTTTCGCGTAATTGACTTGCGTCATTTTTTATTCTCTTTTTACGCGCGCTCACGTCGGAATTCCATTTACGATTAGACATACGATTTTTGATACATCGACCACGCTACAATTTAACGTGATCATTTAATAAAATATATAATCCATCGAACTCAGTGATGCAAAAAATAACGAGTAATCGTAATAATCGTTTTGTGACGTATATTATGACCGTCATGTGACCGTACAGTACGTCAAACTATTAAATAATCCAATTTTTGTGTGTGTTTATGACTGTCATAAAAAAGTCCATCGTCGATATATAGTTGTGAAATGACTGTCTTAAAGTTTTTGGTAATGCGACTTGACAATCGCATGTCCATTATTCTCAAGTAAAAGTACCCGTAGAAAGTATCCGAATTCTTTTATCAGATACTTTTACTTTAGAAAGAATATCCGTCGGATACTTTTATCGGATATTTTTACTCGAGATAAACTATCCATCGGATTATTCTTCTACATAATTTTTTAAAATCCAATACGCCCAAAAAAATTATTTTCTTGTGCTTTTTAAAAATGTATCCGATTTTTCCGAGCGTCCGGATACTTCCCAGACACTGCTCTGATGTCTTATTACAATATCGTGACCGTCAAATAACTACTTAACAATTCTGTTTTCGTACAATGGGAGAAGATTGAACGAGGCATTACATCACAACACGCACGTAAGTATAGTTCCCTAGTAAAAAAATCTCATGTGACTTTTCGATTGGAACGCTGCTTAAAATTCCCAAACAATAAGAAATCAATTTGTCAGTATGGTGAGTCAGTTTTTTTAAAGTGATAACACCCCCCCATAGATAAGCTCAAAAATCAAGCTTTTAAAACGTTTCAGACATATTATCGATTTTTAACCATTTCTCGTTATGTGAGATTTTTTAATGAGATTCATCTTGTTGATTGAGCTGCGGACTCTGAAAACAATAGACACGCACGTTAATCGTCTAGCAATTTTTCCTCGAGAAAGAGGTTACGAAATACATGTATTATTATAGATTGTGATCTCATAAATAGCAAATCATTAGTCAAATATGAAGTACGTTGAATCTCGCGTTCGTCCAGTTCTCATTACTTAAAACCAATCGTATCACGCGACACTTCTTGAAAACACTAAATTTATTACAAGTTCGATATTAATTCATTAAAAAGTTTATTACGCGTCCGAATCGTCGGTGTAACGAATGTAGCGAAATTACGTAAAACAGTTTCCCATAATCCCTACATATATCTATTGTAAAGTATTATTTGTGACTATATTTTTTGATTGTGTGACTGTTTGGAATGAATACACTTTCGTTTCATTTATAAAAAATAATGATTTCTTCTTTCTCCAATGTACATCTTCACTGTACGAACGTATGAACGTTACTGACTCGATGAGACAAAAAACTGAAAACTATACATGAAAAAACATAGGTGGCGCATTTAGTGCACGCGAATTTTAAACTTTGTACATTATGAATTAATAAAATAGCCATATATATATATATATACACACATAGCGAAATGAAAATGTTAACAAGTGCTCCGTAAACTCGACACGCCTGTTTATCCAATCGAGTTTCGACTCGATATATATATATATATATATAAAACGAAGGAGTGTCATCGTGTATGTATGTATTGTCCCAGCTGCGGATTCCTTGTACGCTCCTGCCGACGATAAAAATCGTGGAAGAGTGTAAGAAGGGAAAAAAAAGAAGGAGAAGAAGAAGGACGGTGGAGGGAGTAAAAAAAAAGAAGGAAGGAAAAGAGGCTCGAGAGGAGAGACTTATATATATATGTATATATCGATATGCAAACGTAGCACTCGATCGTAAAATCCGCAATATCGGCGGGGCTGTTTAACAGGATCGGTCGGTCGTCGAAGTAGAAAGGGAGTTCGCGCGGCCATTTTATCCGGGCATTATCCCCGGCGACGATACTCCAGTTTAAACTTCACTTATCTCGGGGGCGCAATCGATGCGACCAGTTCAAAGTATCCCGCGCGCCATCCGCACAGGCTTAACGATGATCACGACGTAAAGGTAAACTACAAATGCTCTCTTTATGTCCTTCCTCTCTCTCTCTCTCTCTCTTCTCTCTTGGTGTCCCCCCCCCCTCTCTTTCCTTCGAAAAGAAGGGGGTACGGGGGGGCTTAAACCCTGACTGTTCGACTTATGTGCCACCGCGATTTTACGACGGAAAGTCGTTCCCGAGATGCGGTTGTATATTGGCTCGTCTGTTTATACGCCTATATACGCGGGCACGTGTGCGACGTTTACTCGCGCGGCCTCCTTTCCTCTATCTCTCTCTCTCTCTTTCTCTCTCTCTTTCAAAGGTGACCGAACTACGTGGTACATATAACCATACGGATGTATATGTACATACGTGTACAACCCGACTTTTAACACGCGATAAAAAAGGTGATACATTCGCGCTGTTAATGAGATATTGCTCTACATATTAGTCATACCTGGATCCTAAATTTGGTGTAGACACACACATACACACACGAGAATTGACAAATAGAATTTTTCAGAGTAGCTTTTATTTTCTCCAGTTGTTTTAATACACATATAAGTAGATGGAGTTTTAGGGTTTCGGCATTTAGGAGAAGTTTAATATCTTCTTCTTTTTTTCGTTTAACCTTTTTCCAAATTTAAATTTCGCGCCAAATAGTATATATCGATTATTCCGCGTTCAGTTTAAAAATAATTGTTTTAAATCATTTAAAAACAAGTTGTTTCTACTAGCTGTTGCAATGAATAACATTTCTATGCAGGGAGAGTTAATATAATATTGTTTCGTATTTGTTTCGTAGTTTGACTTACTAAAAAAAAAATTCAGTAAGTCAAACATTTCAAAAAAACAAAACAATAGTATTTTCTCTTCTTTGACAGAAATATTGTTTCTTATTATGATATCTAACAAAGACATGTCTTTATTTTTATCTCAAACACTTATTTTTACAATAAAAGCGTAATAATCGATAAAATTTTTAGCGCGACATTTAAATTTATAAAAAGGCTTTGGTGTCACCTTAAGGATTGTATCAGTTGATTTATTTATTTATTTATGAACCAATGTAAAATATACACATTTCGTTACATTATACAATTATTAAATTTAATTAAAGAGTCTTTTTAAAAAACACATCGTACATGACCTCCGACGCTGACTAGCACCAAATTGGAAGCGTAAAAAGAGCAACGTTAAATAAAAAAAAGTTTAATCTGAGAATGGAAAATGTTTATTTATTTATTTGATAATTTAACGAGTTACCTTAATCAAATAAAATATAAATCAATAACTTTTATAACACTGAAAAAAATGGATTCTAGTTTTTAGACGAACTTTTTTTAAATATTACGCATAAGCGGAAAACCTAGTTACTGTAAAATGATTAATTTATATAATCAAGCGGATATTCATCTATATTAAAATTTTTTGTCCGTGTATATTGCATTTAATGTACATTGGGTTTGAATGGATTAATTATTAGCCTCAAAACAAAACTTTGGCTGCTCTAATGCGATTCCTATAGAATCAACAAGAATTTGATTGATTTTAGAATATTGATCTTTTTTAATTATATTTTCTCATTACTTTAATAGATTAATTCCGGTTAAGTAAAAAATCTACTTTTCTTCCAGTGTTCTGAAATGAAGTTTAAAAAAAAAAATTCTCCTTACCCTCAAAAAAAATCAGCTGGTCGTCAATGACAAATAATGTCATATATTACAAGGAATCGTGTAGATTCTTTATACTATAAAAAAGAAAGATTTTTGAGAAATAAAATTTATATACGAGAATATTTATTACATTCTAAACAATTCTATCTTACACTGAAAAAAGAGAAATGTTTGATCTAAGCGGAATTTTTCTTACATATACCTGAAAAAGTATATGTGGGTTACTCTAATGTGATTCATTTAGAATTAAGAGGAATACGATTGATTTTAGAATATTAATCTTTTAGATATATATATATATATATATATATACTTACTAAATGTTTACAAAAATAAATTCCTCATAAATTTAGAATAATCACATTGAAGCAAACAGATTTTCCCTTATCGATGTATATTTATAAGAACAATTTCGCTTAGATAAAAAAACCAATTTTTTCAGTGCGTATATATACATACCCGAGTCGATTACACGTTGTCGCATCTGAGAGAGAGTGATAAAACGAATAACTCGAATTGTATCCAAATTTTTTTGCACATGTAACTCTCCCGTGGATATATGTAAATTCTTGCAACCCGCGCGTCGTTGACGGAATACTTCAATATTACACGGTCGATATATGTATATGCATAGACACGTGAATCTTTTATTCCAAATAAACTTATGAATACATATTTACAAGAGGAAGAAAAAAGAAATATCGTTTGCCAGTCGACTAGATCGCATTACAGGTCCTCGCGCGCGCGCAAAAAAAAAAGGAGGTCCCCGTAAAAGAAATATGATGTATATACACGTATATAGATCGACCGCACACGATGTAAAAATCTCTGTACAAAATAAAAGAGTGACAGTTGCATTTTGCAATTCTCACAATTACAATGCAAATGAATTCGTCGTTTAGGCGAAAATGCGCGGTTGTATACGTCATATATATATATTGTACCTGGCCCGAAGGATAAAACGTCGAAGCAAAAAAACTTGTCCGAGGTGTTCTTATATACGGACACATCGCAGGACGTAAATTTGTCCGCAAACGCATTGCGTTACAATACGGCTTGCATATATATAGGTATATACAGGGTTGGGAAAAAGTATGGAAACTCCTAGATTTTTGTCGAGGCTTGACCAAAAAAACAATAAACAACCAAGATCAGCCCTTATGTTGATTATTTTCTATTTGTCCATGAACCTCATTTTTCAAAGTCATTTCAAAGTCAGGATTTTTTTTAACTGGGAACCCCTATTTTTTCGCACACGGGGAGAAAAATTTCAGTTTATTTTACCGAACTTTCTGTAAATTTTACGATACTTTAACTAACATGGTAACAGACTTTCGAAAGTTAGTATTTTTACTGAGAAGTCTACTAATTTTTTCTAACAGTATAAACAATTTTACTAAAAGTTCAGTAATTTCTTGCGTTTTGGTAGTTTGTTTCCGTTTTAGTGACGGTTTAGTAAAATTGATTGAATTTTTTCTCTTTGTGTAAAAAATAGGGGTTCTCGGTTAAAGAAAACAAATCTTAATTGAAATCAGTCAGAAAGTATGGGAAATTTTACGTCAGGATGTGTATCAAAGTATGAGGTCGCCATCACCTTCAGAGGACGAACAGAGGTCAAATCCCAGGTCTCTAACAAACTCCTTGATAGTTATACATAAGGTCTGACTTTTTTGGGACATGGAAATTGAACGTTTTCCTATTCAGCAGGAAAAAAGGTCTGACCTTGGTTGTTTCTTTCACTGAAAAAAATAGATTTTTGGTCTAAGCGGAATTCTTTTTAAATGTGCCATATTTTTCTATAATCAAACGAATTCTTTTGTAATCGAGCAAAATTTCTTTTTGTAAAAAATGAGATGGTACAACTAAAAAAGATCAATATTCTAAAATCAGTTAAATATCTCTTGATTATAAAGGTATCGTATCGGACTAACTGGATTTTCTTCTTACGGCATATTTAACAGTAATTCCGCTTAGATCAAAAATTTATTTTTTCACTGTTCTTGTAGAATTACCATCTAGGGTGTTTTTGTCGCGAGTGCAACGAAGAAAAAGTACCTCTATCTGGCAACCCCGCTTTCTTGGTCAAGCCTGGACAGGAATTTAGGGGTTTCCACACTTTTGCCCCACCCTGTATATCGACAAATCTATATCACCATCCCCGGGCAAATTGCATATATCGGTGAAGGAAGAAAGCGGAGTCGGAAATAAAAATGAAATATCCGTCGAGTGGTGAAAAATGTGTAAGGGGTGGCGAGTCCAACGTATATATATGTACACGGTAGAAAATGACGCGATGTACAAATATCACGATGCATATAATAACCCGTGTAACAAACAAACAAAGAGAAGAAACGAAAATGAGAGTGTTAAAATAAACATACATATATAGTCGAGGTGAAAGAAAAGGGATAGTTAATGAGACGCGACACCAGTGAACAATAGGGACATACGTATATGTACACGAAGAATACAAAAAAATTTTTTTTTTTTTTTTAGCGAACGAGAAGATGCGATAAAGTATTGCACTGAGAGAGAGAGACGGGGGGTGGGGATAGAGAATGAGAAAAGGCGTCGCTTTGCATATATCGACGAATTTACGAGGTAGACCGGAACCCGTGGCGTTCCAGTTTCGAACGAGATGGTAGTTTCGTTCTCGACACCCTGACTGCATTTCGAGACTTTATGATATCGACGAGAAGTTTCAAAGCGGTGTCGTTACCTACAGACATGATCCTATATAGTTATGTGCGGCTGTGCGAATACAAAGAGAGAATGTAGGTACGATGAAAAACAGTTACTGTCACTGGCAAGGGGTTGTTGTTGTGCCTTTTAGCTTTTCCCAGGGCTTGAAAGGTTACGTTTGCGACAATGTCAGTTTTAACATGCTTTTTTTATACATCTGATGCAGAATACACTACCTCCCTGTGATTAGATGTGCCTGTGCGTGTATTCGAAATTTATATATGTGGAAATTTATTTGTAAATTTATAGGTGTTATCAAAGCCTCTTTAAAAATTTAAATTCCGCGCCAAAATTTTTATTCATTATTCAGTGTTTATTGTAAAAATAATTTTGAATAAAAATGAAATATATGTCCCTGGTAATTATGACAAAGTGCAACATTTTCTGTTAAGGGACAGTAAATAATATCGTTTAATTTAAAATAATTATGAAAGTTAATGATTATTAAATAATAATTATTAAATATAATCACACAATTTTAAAGATTGAATAGATTTTTGTCAATAATTCCATTACGAAAATCGAAAAAGTTATCAGCTTTCAGATTAGTCAATGCAATAAAATGATATAATTTAATTTCGATTATAATTCCATATTGTATTTATGGAAAATAAATAAGTAAAACAACATATAAATTTAAAGGTTAATAAATAGGATACGTTGTTTTTTACACCACCATTGACAATACTTTTAATAATTAATTAATAAAAATTAGTAATTTTGGGTTTTAAATTCTAGGGGAACGCATTTTCATTCTCAAAAGTTTTCATTCAGCGAGACTTGTTCAGGCAATGGTGCAGAGTCACCCCTTATGTAGCGAATAAAACAGTCAAGTACGTGGCTCCATCTATCTACTTGAAATAATTCTAATATAGCGTATTTTTTCATTGATAAGTCTTACCGTTAATCCCTGCATTATGAATTTAAAACATTCAAAGGTATGTGTTAATTTCTTTATTTTTAATAATTAATTTTTATTGTTTTAAATTTTTTATTTCTATTTTTTAAATATATTTTCATGCTATAAGTATGAAAGAATCAAAATGGCACTTATTTGAAGAATTGACCGTATACGACTTCCATTAGCTGACATATAAAAATCATCACTTTTAACAATGCTTTTCCTCTCATATATTATTTCGGTAACCTGTATAAAAACACGCTGCCAATTCATTGGCACGTAGCTTCCTCAAAATGAACGAATCACTCCAATACGTATAAAAGCCCTTTTATATTACATTATTTTTACTCAAGAAACGCTTGATGAAATTTCCTAAAATTTTTACAGAAAATAGCTCTTATACTTTATTACTACGATTTCTTTCAGCAAATTCGATCGATTAGTTAAGGTGCTACGACAAATGGAAAAAATTAGTTTTTTAAATTAAAAAAGAACATCTGTAAAATTCAAGATGTACAAAAAAATTGTTTAAAAATCAAAAATTGACTCAAAAATGAATCAAAAAACAAATTTTTTTTTCGAATTTGGAAATTCAAAAGAAAATTTCATGCCCAAGACCAGCAATATTGACCGTATAGTTTCAGAAATATGCTGGTATACGTGCAAAAACACACACACACACATACATACGGACATTTTCTAAAAACACTAGATTTGGACATTGCACATGTCAAAACATACATCTAGCATCCCTAATGGAAATGAGATTTGCAAATAATTGCAAATAATTGGAAATAACTAAAATATTTAGTTGGATTTAAGAAACTAATAAATATTGTCAACGATTATTATCAATTATTTGCAGTTGCAAATAGTTATATGCAGTTATTAGCATTTTTTGAAGATTATAACACAAAATTATGATAATTATTAGCAATTATTAGGAAATATTAGTGATTTGCAATTATTTGCTATTTTTTCCACTTCTTTATTGTACTATGTAAAATATAATCAGAGTGCAATAGCATATAAATGTAAATAACTGAATATAACTGCAAATAATTAATATAATATATTCGTAATTTGCTAAAAACTGCAAATAATTGCTATTAACTATATGTATAAAACTGCAAATGACTGCAAATATCTGGTAGTAAATTTTAATAATTGATATTAGCGTCTCAAATCTAACTAAATATTTTAATTATTTGCACTTATTTGTAGTTATTAACAAATTATTTGATATTTCTTGCAGTTAACAGTTTTTCTCCGCTAGGGATGTTCTTAGTAAATCAAAAAATTCTACTATTACAATAAGGTTCCTCCATACGTTTCTGGTCTCATATTTTTAGAAATGTTGAGGAATAACCATATACTTACTTACAATATCATCAATATTTTAAAGTAATATTATAATCGTTTTAATCCACTATACTTACCATGTTATATGCACATAATATATACATAATAATAGAACACAAAAATGAAAGGTCTCGCACAAAGATACACAATCGATTTTCATTAAACTGACTTATTCATCCGAAAAGACATAAACATCGAGAATATACTGACAGTAATGTCGCTAACTACACCAGACAATCATCCATCTGTTCTAGAATTCTAGATTCGTCAATCTCTCTCTCTCTCTCTCTCTCTACCGGTCTCCATTATTAACAAAATATCTCGAATTCCGAAAATATTTGTACACTCGATGAGAAAAACGTAATAAAAACACAAGAGTGAGAGAGAATCGACGCGTAATAGTAGTCGAGCACAGAGAGAAAAAGAAATTGTTGCATCTATATACATATATATAACGACAATGAGAGAGAGAGAGTGAGAGAGAGAGAGAGAGAGCGACCGCGCCGCGTGAAAGAACGCCGTATATATAAAATGGGGAGAAACAGAGAGAGAGAGGGGGGGGGGGGGGGTGGGAGGGGTACATTTGCGAGTATACCAGTATGTGCCCCCTCCCCCTTCTAATTCCCGGTAGCGTCGGTCATATCGACGAATTTATCGCCGCCCCGCGATCCACGGACACTCATTGTCGCCCGGAATGTTTACGATATTGACTCTTCCTCCTTTATGTTAATCCGGGTGTCCGAGATGTGCGCCCTATGTACTTATATACCCCCCTCTCTCTCTCTCTCTCTCTCTCCCTCTATGTATATATATATATACACCAGCGTGACGTATGTAATCGAGTTCTCTCTTTTTTTACCCCACAGTCTATATATGCACACGTATATGTGTGTGTACGAGAGCCACAATGACACTTCTTTTGCGCGTCTATATAGATCGACGAATTTACGATGAATGCGCCACCGCTTAATAGTTATAATAACCAACAGATATATGTGTGTGTATACATATATATATGTATATAGGGTACGCTTTTTCCTTGGTTATGTTACGTGACGTTTTAACTCTTTGCGAGCGTATAGAGCTATGCTAATTGCTTACGTCGATTAGCATACGAATCATCGAGATTTCGGGGAAGATGTACGTTGTCGTTCCGTACGGATAGAACAAAAAAAAAGGAAAATAATGAACGGGGGGTGCAAAAAAGTGTGTATGTACACGTATACGCGTTCCTCTCTCTCTCTAATACGTTGCGAATCGTGGTATGTGTATACATATATACATATATATAGGGTTACAAATTCTCTCTTTTTTTTTCGTTCGTTGCTGAATCGCGCGTAAGTAAGTATACTGGATTTGCTATGCGGAGTTTCGAAAATTAAAATGTCTCGGTTTGCAACTTTATGCGTGTTTGCTATAAACCTACGGAGATGCACGTCTGGTTTTGGAATTTTTTATATATATATGTATGTATGTATGTGCGTGTGTGTGTGTGTGTTTAAGGTTGACGAGTCATTTTCTTCTTCCGTGATATATTTGCATAATCCACGTATAGATGTATAGTCGGCGAAGGGGATGATCGTTAAAATTTTTACGAGTTTCGAGCCGCGGACACGGTTAATTTATTTAGAGAGAGAGGGAGAGAGAGAGCGTCTCAGTCTATTTTACATTTTATCGTTTAGAGAAATAAAGGTGTGACCGGGAATTGCTGGATTTAAGATTCTTTCTGATGATGCGCGCAGTGCCGAGTGTATATATAGCAACTTGTCTTTTCTCCATATCTCCGACTTGAAATGTTTAGTATTTGATTTATTTTACTCGAAAGCGCGTATTGTTGTTGTTGTTGTTGTTGTTGTATTGTTCGACGATACGATATACGACGTTTTTATGGTATATACATCGAGGAATGTTTACACTGGTGTTAAATTTACGATATTTTTATTATATTTTTAGTTGTGTATATGGTGCACTGTTACATTTTTTGTTTGTAGTGTATGTGCATTAGTATATAGATGGATTCTTAACAGATATCGTACTACTATTTATAGAAGTATTGGATGGTCGAATCTCTTGGTATCTTGAAATATTTTTTAAGACGGGGATAAAAAGTGTGGGTGTTAAATCAAAATGGTACATTGACTATAATTGAGGGTGGGGTCCGATTTGTCGAAAGCTCATTCAAAATGTGTGGATTGTTTCGAATTTCAAAAATTAGAAATGCATTTTTATATTATTTAGAATCAAGAGAAATAGAATGATCATTATTTCGAAAATAAAGCATTCTTCAGTTTTTATATATTTGTTCCGAATATTCGAACTTTGTATTGTAGAGAAATAACTTTTGTAATATTTGTCTATGAACACCTTGATAACAGACAATAATGTAGAAAATTATTTATCTACTATTTGGAATTCGAAATATTCCACATAATACCAAATATCTGACGATTTTATTACTTTCGAAGTAATGATCATTCTATTTCGCAGTTCGAAATAACAAAAAAGTTATTCTCATTTTTAAAATTCGAAATATCCCACACATTTTGAATGAACCTTTGACAAATCGGACCCCACCCATCAATAATGAAAACTGACTATAAGTGAGTAGCGAAATTTTAATGAAAAATTTGACGATTTCTTTTAGGCCAAAATTTCGTCTAATTCTTATTTCTTTCATAAATTTCGACCGAATTAAGATATCTGAACTTCTTCTTTTTCAAAATATATCCACTTGATCTCGGCTTTTTTTTGAATTTTGGTTCGAATGTACATCTTTATACTCGTTTCCAAGTCATAAGTAATCAAAGTCAAGAGAATTTCTGGCGAAATTTTTTGTTTTTTGCTTACATCATATATATATTCATATTTCTATAGTAGAAAATATACCCTAGAGTTTGGTAAATATCCGTTTCCCGCAGGTGTGACACTCTCCTAGTAAGTATAATGGTCAATACAAGTATATACGAGATGATGTGGGATGATTGGGCTTTGACTCGGGGGGGGGGGGTCTTTATTATTTTTCATTGTAGGAAATAACTGAGAGGGTTGTTTATTACGGACAGATAAGATTATTAAGGATCACCATACATCTGGAATAACAAAAGTGGGAGCGGAATGTTCTCTACTATGTAATTTTTTACTTTTTCTGAACTTAATACTACTTACCCTTAATATTTTAAATATTATATCAGATATCAGAAATCTTTGTTCATTATTTACTAAATATTATTGATTTTTAAAGTAATGCCTACATATACAACGTTTGCGATAAATGTTATTCACTACACTTTCCTCGACGCAACTGTAAATAAAATCTTCTGAAAATCCTAGTTACTTAAATATCAGGAATAAATATCAATTATAAAATGTATTTTTCAGCAAAAAAAACTAGACGTTTCACCAAAAATGTCCAATAACCCAATAACCCAAAACATGATATTGAAAAGTAACCTCAAAATCTTCAATTTCCACTAAGGAAATATTCTAATAAAAAAAAAAACAAAAAATTAGTTTCCTTATATAAAAAAGTGATTGTCGGATGTTGTGAATCCAAGTGAATCGGCTATGAGATTGGTTTACGTTTTGCGCATGCGTCTAATACATTGTGGGTTAGATTTGGCAGCGCGGGAAAAACGTAATGTTTGAATTTTCTTGACAAAATCGGAGTATAATAAATCATGAATAAATATATTATTAAAAATTATTGTTTCAAGTAAATAAAACGGCGTAATATTTCAAATAATGACTTAAAAAACGCAAGAGCGCGCGGTTAATTCTATAGTCTAATTAAATTCCATATTGAAACCAAACCAACCGTATATTCTAAAAATCTATATCATAATCTTTCATCAGATTGTTGTCTCATCGTGTAATACATATACAATATAGAACGTTCTTACTTCAATAAAGGAAATACAAAACAAACGTAACGATTTTCACTTATCCGTAAATGTGTATGTACACGTTAAACGTGAGAATTTTTGCGTATCGTCCTAACAGTCTCAATATATACCATTGAAGTGAGGCATTGCACAATTTGGACGTTTGCTTAGCGGGTATACACACACGAGTATACACAAAGGGTGGTTCTACTATACACATCGGAACTCGACGACACATGCAACTACAGGAAAAACACATCGACCTAATTTGATTTTCTTCCTTCGTTAACTATATACCATATATATACCATATCGATGTTGTGTGTATTGACTTTGCACAAGATTGCAAACCCGATGTGTATATGTGTCTATTTTTCTTTTCGTTTCTTTCATACCTGCGCTTATTTCAAACAAATTAATAGATGTATATTGTACGTGCGTCGGGTTATATATATATATATATTTACCTTGATGGTGTACAAGGCGTTACTTATGTATATATGTACGATTGTCACGTATATCGCGTTTGTTTGTTATGTGAATATATATATATATATCGACTGTGTCTTGCTTTTCTTTTCTTTCCACCGATCGGTGACATTGATATTATTGTAACAATCAATCAACTTGTGCGTGAATCAACTTTTCTCTTTCCTTGACCTAGACCGCGTTTTCTGATGCACGAATAACAATAATTTTGGGTGTACAACGAATATTTGGAGATATTTGTTAAGTATATAGAACAATTATTTAAGATTTAGCAACGTGTTCGAAGCGTGAAGATAGTGATGTGAAAATAGTAACAAAAAAAAATAGAACTAGTAAAAATATAAATTAATTTAATGAACGCTACGAGCAAAAATAATGAATCTAAGACCTGACAAGATTTCCATTTTCAGCTCCGAGAAAATTTATGAGACTAAAAGATCAAGGAAGATGTTAAGAAAAAGTGAAAAGTGTATAATATATTAAAACAATATTTATTATGTGAATTAAAGATTCAAAAATACTTAAAAAAAGTATTTTTAAAGTTGTGTGTTTGACACTAGTATGTTGGAAATATTTGACATAATAGACCGAGTACTTTAAGATTAATTAAATAATTTTTATACACATATCTTAATTTTTTAAACAAATTATATTAGTATTAACTTTTATTTTAAATTTTTTGGCCAATTTATATGTAACATAATTATTTGCATTAATTGTAAGATGAGGCTACAAACTCTGATTTCTTTTCCATAATGGAATTACAACATGATATACCTCAGAAACCACTCCATCGAATAGTATAATTTAAAAAATTAAATAAAAATTTATTTAGCTATTTTTTACACAATTTTTCAATTTCTTAAAATAATTTGGTAAATATAATTTTTTTATTACAATGTTAATACAGTCTGTTCCACTCAAGTGGATTAAAATCATGTTTAAAAGTTACTGTTACAACCTATCCTATAGAAAATAATTATGTTACATATAAAGTGGCCAAAAAATTAAAATAAAAGTTAATATACTAATATATATTGTTTAAAAAATTAAGAAATGTTTTCAATTGTTATAAAAAAAATTAATAATTGTTAATATTGAATAGTTTTTTTTCAATTTTAATCCAGGCTTGTCCCCTTAAGAGCAGACTAGCGTACAGAAAAATTTTTTTCTCTGCTGGATAATTATGTACATTTATTGTATATATATATAAAGTTATGTAATGTTCATATATTAATTTAAATTAATAAATTCGGTTGTAAATATTTATCGGTCTTTCGATTCCGAACCAAAACTTAATTTTAAATTAAATTAGAATAATGGATGGAGAGTAAAAAGAGCTTTTAATTTAAAATCAAGTTTTCGTTCGGAAAGATCGATAATTATATTTCATACATATAAAATTTTGTTTTTAAATTAAAACCCATTTTTCCTAACTATTCCTACGCGGAGTAAATTTAAAAATCCGCATAGTTTAAAACGTATTTGTATCGTATCTGTATTACATATTTTATATATCGAAGAGATCAATAAATTCATTTATATTTTTATTTATACGTGAGTGAGTATTAATCTAACGTTTTGTATCATATAGTATTTGGTTTTAGATCGTACGATATATCGAATGACGATTTTTTTAAATAATTGCTATATCAGTTTATTACGCTGTGATTGTTTCTTTATAGTAAATGTCCATAAGACTTCCAGACTCAAGGTATAGAAATATGGAAAACTAAACAAATTATCTGTTTCGTCAAAAATTAAATATGGCCACCTATAAACATGCCCAAAATTCAAGCATCGACTGTGTATTCAACCAAACTCTTATAGGTTATGTTTTCCAATATAAAAATATGAAGAGACCCAATTTTTCAGATCCTAACGCTCAAATGTATCTAAGTTATAGGTCACTAAATCAAATTTTGAACAAACAAAATTACTTCCACCATCTTTGTTTCAAATTTAAGATCCTAAGAAAGCTGAGATAAAGTACTTGGGGTTAAGTAAAAACGCTTAAAAATATTGATTTGGAACAAAGTTATAGGAAAAACAAGAAGTTGATGAACATTGGACTTGATGAAAAAAAATTATATATATATTACTAAATTTCCGTCAAAAAATTTCATTCCCTGTTGTACCAATAATAACCTCGTTGCAAATGAAAAAAGAAAAGAAAATGAGCTAAATGATTAGAAAAGCTAATCGATAAATAAACGCACAATAACCTATAATAATTTTAACAATTATTTTTTCAATAGAATAGTAAGAATCAATTATATTTTCGACACATATTGAACATTTTGGCATCAAGAATTTTTTTACAAGTATTTTCTTAACAAAGACATATAGTACGACCTCCGTCGCTGATCAGCACCAAATTCGGAGCATAAAAAGAGCGACGTTAAAATAATAATAATAACAAGAAAAACTTTAAAACAATAATACCTTAAAAATGTGGCTGATATATAACTACGTACAATTTCAGAAATTATATATATATATATATATATATATATATATATATATATATATATATATATATATATATATTTAGTAACACGTATATCAGAATCTTCATCTCCCTAAAACGCTACACATAATTTTCGTATTAGACGAATGAAGAACAAACCATATGATACGCGTTGCTTATACGTAATACGTCTAATGTGTGTACCCCAGCTCGTCCACGTAGACTTGTCTACAATAGACACACCCACACACACACACGTAGACATACATAGATGAACGTATATAGATAGGGATGGAATTGTCAGGCGTCGAGTTAGGTAATTGTCCTCGTGATCCGCGACGTCGAGGGTGAGAGAGGAGACTCCAAGAGAGATCTACGGCGTTCCTCTGATTTCCCTAATTGGCAAGGGGGGTAATTAGCACGGATTTCGCGTCACTTTCATACCTCTCCCTCTCTCTCTCTCTCTCTCTCTCTCTCTGACTTTGGCCAGCCTGGAGCCTTCTGTATATATATACGTACACACTTCCCTTCTACCATTCTTGTGCATTTGCTCGCGGGCACAAATCAGAGATTCCTATGTAAACTTCGAGTCGTTCCTCCTGACCCCTGGGTTTTCGTGCCTGCGACTTATGTGCCAGTTGGGTTATATAGTATAGTACACAACCACCTCCTCGTTCGCTCATCTCTGTACATCGGGATACTCAACCGGGGTCCACGCTTTGATAATAGACGAGTTCTAAAGGGGGGAGGAGGTGGAATTTCAGATTATTTAGAACGTATATATATATACCCAGACACACTGGACAGTATTGTCTGGAAGTGCCGTTCGTGGATATTTACCATCTTTCCTTTACGATCATTTCTATGCAATGTCACTTTCTTCTTCTTCTTCTTCTTCTTTTTTTGCTTCTTCTTCTTATTCTGGTATGTGTATGTATATATGTATAGGGGAATCTTTTCGAGCCTCCTTCTCGTGAATAATTTTAAATAAATTTCACCGCGCGTTAAGTGCAGGGACGTTGATTTATGCGATCTAATTTGTATATTAAACTTGTTCAGAATTTTGTGTCTTACTCACTTGCCAAGTCGGTTACGCGTAATTGGGTATTGATCGAGATTCTTTCAATTGGTATGGATTATTCCGAGCGATCGATCTGCAGCCGGATTTAGGCTGATTTTTAATATACTTATAGGATATGACAAATTAATCGGTATATGTTGTTGGAAATGGAATGCGGATATTTTGGGAATATTTTATGACTTGCATATAACTTTTTTAACGGGATGTCGGACATAGAAAATGGTCATTTTTAATATGTTTTATAAAGAAAAGAATAAATTTTTGAAAAAATCCTGAACGCCACGCTCTTAGGCATGTTTTAAACAGTATACTCAATTTTTTCAGATTTTTAAATTTGTAATTGATTTCTATATTTGTGTTGAAAATCCAAGTCTTTTTAAACCAATAATTACCGACTGAAAATTGTTTATTCAATTATTATTAAAAAAATGATTTTTTCTTAAAAAATCAAAACATCATGCCGTAGCTTTTGTTTTAAATTATCCATATGAATTTTCTTCATATTTTTAATATAATAATTTCCAACGTAATTCTCATGTTGCAAGGTGTAGATCCCTCTAACTTGGGACCGACATCCCGTTAATTATTAATGCAAAGATTAATTGATAGATAGATATAGATAGATAGATAGATATTTTATTCGGTTTCTACGGGTTAGAAACCCCGTAAACATAAAATACACATAGCATTGAAATTATAAAAATAACAATAATAAAAATATAAATATGATAACAAGTATACAATAAATAAGTAGATAAGAAAAAGAGATAGAAAGACGTAATATAAAAATAAAATAAAATAATATAACAATATAATATGATTTATAAGTGTGTAAAATAGTGTTGATGAACACTGTTGAAAAATATGGATGTAGCAATGGCCATTACTGAATATTTAAATTACGTTAAGATATGTTTATAATGGTTTATCGTAAACTTCGTGGGTCTTTAAAATACATAACGCATTTGAGATGCATTTTTTACGATTCTACAAAATTTGATAGTTATAATCGTAAACAATCGAAGTTCAATTATATTTCGATAACTCCTACTGCTGTCCAAGTATTGGTCGTAAGTAATGGATATACGTCACTTTACATATTCATGAAATTCAATGTAAGACAAATGGAATTATTTATTATTTAATTATGATAATGAGTGCCTTTGCAAAATCGTTAGGAATTAACAAAATGCTTTATAGTTTTGGCTTGGTCTATACTTGTGTAATAGAGACACTGCACATCACAGGGTTTCGAAAACGAAGTAAGTGTCTCTTTTTTTCTCAAACTCAAAACAACGTATTATGCATGGTAGGAGGGCAGTTTTCCCAAAAACAATTTCTCAATGATTTTTTTCCCAAAGCCCGTTTTTATCAAAAAATGTTTTTTCCAAAGACAGATTTTCTCAAAATATATATATATTTTTACACAAAGTTTTGGAACTTTAAAACAAAGTGACTTTTTTACAATTTAGAAAAGATTTTTCTTTGTTTATAATTATTTTAAATCGATGTTTCTGTTTACTTTGCTAATTCAGCGATATATATCAACTGGTCAGGTCAAAATTTTAAAATGCACCAAATTTTTGGTAAAGGCTGGAGATGTTTGCCAGGAGAGATACAAAATTTTAAGCGTCAGATACAATATTTTGAAGCGTCATTCTAACCTCAAAAAATGTGAATACTTTGAATTTTTTTTTAAAATATTGCTATTATTTTAAAAATATAGTGTTTGTCCCAAAATCTAATAACTTTTATTAGATAATATGAAATATAGCTTTTTCTGGGAATATTCTGTAGAATCTAACCATATACGGCTCAGAATTCTTAATTTCAAAATACCAAGTGCGCACAAAGTACGTATAATAATATTGAAATTTAAAGTAAGGCGGTCTCACCGCAATTGATTTTTTCATGTAAAAGTTGAAAAAATATTTTGCATCAACTACTTTCTAATGGTTTGAAGGGTTTAATTAACCTACACTTTGGTAAAAAAAAATTATTTAAAAACAAAAAATTGCCAAAAGTCAATATAATGACATATTTGATGGATAAATAAAATCTTCATATAAATATATGCTAAACTTTTCTTCAACATCTAATTCACTTATATTAGATCTTGTTAATCACTATTTTCATTTAAGATTTTCATTTAAATAACTTGCCGATAGGTTTTATTTAAAAACACGTAATAGAAATCTTTGAGCCCTACAATTAAAAACAATCATCAAAATTTCATGATCAAACTGCGCCGACTGATAAATTATATACACAATTGTTTACTTCATAAATCGTATTATCACAATTCTTCAATTTTTTAACAATCAATGTGTACAATTTTAAAGGTAAAATAAATCTGAATTCCGATATCTCAATTGGAAATCTCTCGTGGAAATCCTGCAATTAATATTCCCGCAGTCTTCACCAAAAATTTGGCACTGCATTTCAAAATATTGGCCAGACCAGTCGACGTGAAATCCACCATACATAAGCACACACATACGTAGCATCGTACAAAAACAGTGTTATAGGTATAGATTAGACAAACGAGGTCCGGTCAAAATAGTCGATCCACTGTCCGTCGTCCATGGTTATACTTCCCCCTTTTGAGGATATAATATTCGAATGGCGACGTCGGTGTGCATCGACGCGAAGATCAAGAGAGGAACAGGCCAGTCATACCACATACACACACACACATATATATATACATATACGTTTTCAACGTCACCGGGTGGTTTATGACACGTGTATATATCTATACCTATATATACATATACGTGCAGATCGTGCTCGTTTTCACACACACACACACACACACACACACACACACACATATGGGAAAATATAACGGCTACGTCTCTCTCTCTCTCTCTGTGTCTGTTCGAACGAAGAGATAGAGAAAGAGAGAAGGGTCGATTCGCCATGGCCCGTTTCTGGTCTGCGGGTGCGTTTAGTTAAGTCATTCGCGGGGATTATGAATCCGCTACGGATGGTGGATCTCGCATTTGTCTCGCTCGTCTGTCTCGTTCGTGTATGTATGTATGTATGTATGTATATACATAGGCGACGTGTACAATGGGTTAAACGGAATTCTTTTTACATACACATGTGGTGGTGGTGTTCATTTTTTTTCAAAATGGTATGTATGTCTGTCTGTACGTATTGTAATAAAAGGAAGGAGCGAACGTCTTGGAGCTCGCGATGTGAGAATAATTCCTACTGTTTAACCGTTTTGGGGGTGTCTAATGGATATAACTCTTATATACCTTTTTAAGAAGCCTGGGAGAATCTTTTTTTTTTTTTATATTTGATCCTTTGCGATGTATGAGTGTGTATGAATTATATACAGAAAGTTATGGTAGGGGTTCTTGCGGGGTGTGAATAAAGTTTTTTTTTCTTTATAATTACGCTTTTACCTCCGATTTATAAAGATTGAGTCAACATAGATTATATTATTATGCATTTCTTTTTATTATTATTTTTTTTAACGTTCCTCTTTTTATGCTCCCAATTTGGTGCCGATCAGTGAAGGAGGTCATACGATATTTGTTAAGAAATTGTGATTGGTAATCATTTTGAAGCATGTATGTTTAAAAAAATATTAGGTTGAAAATGAAAGTGTGGTATCTATAGTAAACGAATCGCAGACTGATAATCTATAGGAAAATTTTTTTTTTTTTTTTTTATGTATAGGAAAATAATAGTAATTTAGCAATAGGAATATGATATATATTGTTGGAACTATCGTCATTGTTACAAAAAAGTTTTTGTATATTTTAATGCTAAATTTCTACTCGTATATAGGGACCACCTTTTTTCATCTGCTATTTTTATTTCTAAATTTTTGAAAAAATCCTGAACGCCCTTATAGGCATCTTTTAAATAGTCTATACTCAAATTTAAAAAAAAATAAGACCCTGTCCCCACTTTTTACAGTTTCTAGGAAACTAACGGTACTTTTTGTACATCGATAAAACGTTTTTTGAAAGAGAAAACTTTGAAATACTGAATGATATATTTATATACGTAAGTTTTCACTTTCAAAAAACGTTTTATCGGTACAAAAAAATATCGTTACTTTCGTAATAATAAGTGGGTAATTTATAAAAAAATTAATTTAGCAATGTCGGTAAAACAGGACTGTTCGCCGTCCTTTTAAAGACATAAGAAAATAGTATATGGGCTGTTTCACGTCAAGTGGTACGATGAAAATTTTAAATCACTCCAAATTTTGTGAACAGACTGGAAATATCTTCCAAAAGATAGAAAAAAAATTTTAGATGGTAAAAATAATTTGCCTAAGAGTTATTCCACCATGAAAAATGGAAATTTTTCAATTTTTTAGAAAAATTTCTATTTTCAAAGCCATTTATCTCAAAATCTATTGATTTTTTTGAAAAAACATAATAAACAACTTTTGTTCAAAATAATCTTTAGAACTTATCTACCTGGATTACAATTCTTAATTTTAAAATCTCGAAGAGATAGAACGCCCGGAAATATTGAATATCAAAAAAAGGCGACCACGCCACAATCGATTTTAATCTAACACCGCTCAAAAGATCACATTTTTTGAGAGCTTTCGAATGGCGGTGGTTAGATTATTGGCCAAGACCGCTGTTGTAGGTTATGCCCTAAAATACATGAAAATGAGTGATTTTATGAGGTTTCTGAGGCATAACTTATACCAGCGGTCTTGGCCAATAATCTAACCACCGCCATTCGAAAGCTCTCGATAAATGTGATCTTTTGAGCGATGTTAGATCAAAGTCGATTGTAGCGTGGTCGCCTTTTTTGATATTCAATATTTCCGGGCGTTCTATCTCTTCGAGATTTTAAAATTAAGAATTGTAACCTAGGTAGATAAATTTTAAAGATTATTTTGAACAAAAGTTGTTTATAGTGTTTTTTAAAAAAAATCAATAGATTTCGAGATAAATGGCTTTGAAAATAGTAATTTTTCTAAAAAATTGAAAAATTTCCATTTTTCATGGTGGAATAACTCTTAGGCAAATTATTTTTAACACCTAAAATTTTTTTTCTATCTTCTGGAAGATATTTCCAGTCTGGTCAGAAAATTTGGAGTGATTCAAAATTTTCATCGTACCACTTGACGTGAAAATAGCCCATATACTTGTCGATGTTTATAAAGATAGAACAAACAATTGTAAATTAACTACCAACTTTTGATCGATCTTCTTCATTACCATCACGTTATATATTTTATTAAAAATTTAATATTATTTCACATTTCTATTAAGCATATACTAGACAATTATTGACTATTTATGATTTCCTCGGGTTTCACATAAGAAACATAACAAACTGCTCAATAATTTAAAAAAAAAAGTATAGTTTTATATCCGTTTGCATAATAAGGTTGAGGCTACTCACTGTACAATGTATAATACTTACCATCCATCCTTTTCTTTATTTATATTTATTATCATAATAATAAGAGAAGTAAATTAAATAAATAAATAAATTAACGCATATAGTCGGAAACACTATCTAAAAATAAAATAGTGATTAGTCGGTTATTGTCATCCAAATTAGTGAATACTCAGTATAAAAATAGTAAATATTGACTAAATAAATTAGTAAGATTTCAGTATTTTCTGATAGTGAACGACTTTGATCATTATTTTTTTAATGATTATTCATTAATTCATATTTAGAAAGTAATTAACGTAGTAAACATATATATGTATATATTACGGATAATTTCAATTTTATATCACGATACGTTTCCGAGATGACACCTGATTTATATCCGTGTAAAGGAAACAAAAATTTTATACAATAATATTTATAACGAAGCTACATTTCAGTTACAATTTTCAGTTACACCGGTCTTACAGTCAAAATTAAACACTTATTCCTATAAATATATAAAAATCTAAGACCTAAAAGATTACTAAAAAAATCGGACAAAATTACAAAAATGAATAAAAAAAAATTACAAATAAATTTTGGGCACTGCCCGGACTTACAATCAACCCCGTACTCTCTGAAAATAAATTTTAAAAAATTTCACTAATTTAATTAGTAACAATATTTCACTAAATAATTAGTAGATATTTCTCTAATTAATTAGTGCATTGTTTTTTCCATTAATGAATTAGTGTATAATCGTTAATTAATTAGCGATAATTATTGATTTATTTTTTTTACTAAATGATAGGTTAATTTTTCACTAATTCATTAATCAATTATTTACTTTTACTAATGAATATATTAATGGATATTCAGTATTTGATTAGCACATATAAACGAATAAATTAGTGATTGTCCACTAAAAATTAGTACCAATTATAACATTCACAATCAGTGATTCTTCACTAGTTTATTTTTAGAGAGTAGATTGATATGGCTGACGTGAAATATCTAATATTAATAAATATAAATTATAGAATAAGAAATGACCTTCGTGAATAATCTGCTCCTAAGAAAAACCACGCCACTTAATATTCATTAAATTCCATTTTTTTTTATTATTTTATTCATTTTATTTATTTATTTACCAGAAATAATATGTATAAAAGGTAATTTCTACAGGGATATCTGTCAAAAAATAATTAAAAGAAAAGTATAATAAATTTTTTGTATTTCTTTTACATAAAATTATATAAATTATGTTACTTATGCATCAAATAACAACTATACGAAAATTAAAAATATTTATGATGGGTTAACTTTACATCCATTAAATAATATATATTGATCAGAATGGTTTCGAAATCCTTAAAAGCACTTGGTTTTATTAAACGGAAAAAATTTATTTTCGAGATTCGTATTGTTGTTATTTCATGTATAATTCGCAACTACCGTAATGCTGATTGTTAATTTCGATATAATTAAAAATTAAAAATTAAAAATTAACAATTAAGACAATTAAAAGTTAATTAAAAAAAAGTTATGTTTCTTCATGTGTACAAAAATGTAAAAAAACATTATTGCTATTCTTAAATTAATTTTTTTACCATAAAATATACTCAAGTAAATCATTTAAATTGTAAAATTTATTATTTTTTATCCCATCATATATTTAAAAAAATTGGATTCAATAAAAAACACATGTACTTTTCTTCACACACATTTTCATTAAAAAACCCATTTTTTCAACTACACACACCAAAGTAGGAACTATATATATATACGGAAACCAAAAAAAATTTGGTCCATTTAAAATTTGCTTTTCCTCAAATTATCTTATTCCAAGTTAGGTTCCTTCCTTTACGTACACATCAAAAGAGCTTTTCCGCCTTCGAGATTTCATTCCAACTGTTAAACATTGCGGCGTTCGCGCGCATGGCACACGCTCTTAACGAACGTGAAAAATACACACTTCTTGTTCTTCAACTGAACCCTCGGGATCTCCCGTTTCGCGTTTGTAAAAGTGGTTTTAAACTCGCTTACTCAATATTAATACAGTAGGTATATATTCCATATTTTTTTCAACACCAGCTGGGTTTACCGCTATATATCTCAAAATCTATCAACTTTTACTATAGAACATTATATGTAATATTCGTTGCTAATTATATCTAGAATTTATTCTTCTGGTTAGAATTTCTAATCTCAAGGTCAATGTTACATAAACTACATGTCAATATTCAACTTGAAAAAAGTGCAAATTGCGCCACCTTTGATGTTTTCATCCAAAAGTCTAAAAGAAGCTTGGAGCAATACCTTTCAATGGTCTGTAGCATTTTTATGGCCTCCAATTCTGTAAAAAGTTATGACAATTTAAAGAAACACGAATTTTTTTAAAATTTAAATGGAATTACCATGTTAATTTTTGTGAATTTTTTGTCTTTCTTTAAATTGTCATAACTTTTTACAGAATTGGAGGCCATAAAAATGCTACAGACCATTTGAAAGGTATTGCTCCAAGCTTTCTTTAGACTTTTGGATGAAAAAATCAAAGGTGGCGCATTTGCACTTTTTTCATATATATATATATATATCTATACACATGTAATACGCGAGATTAACGAATATACTTATTCCTTTTTCTTTTTTTTCGCTTCTCAACCGAGAAGAGAAAAGGGAGTGAAGCTAAAAGCAAAGATAATTCGTAGGACCGACATCAATTGCACGAACGAGTATGTAAGCAACTCTCTCGACTCCTATTTCGTTATCCATTTTCAGTTGAACTCGAATTTTAAAACGTTTTATACACATATACACACACATATATCGCAATATGACAACGTTTTTACACAAACAGTGCGTATACATATATTTTTTTATAGTTAAGTATACGTGTATATATACGTATATGAAACGAATGGCTCTTCGCGTCTCGATATATACTGATAAATCGGTAAGGAGGGGGGGGGGGCATTAGAGAGATGGGAATAAATGTGTGATAAAACGTTAAGTAACGTTGGGGTGGGGGGGGGGAGAGTCGTGTACGCCGTATGTACACTGTTTTTTTTTCTTTTCGTATAAAAGGAATTTACCGCTTTTAAGGGGATATATATATACGAATAACTACTATAAACATACACGATTACGACGGTTCATGTTACGCGAGAATCGAGTTGCCTTTTTTTCTTCATTTTTTAAAAGGAGTTTAAAACGCGCGGGTTTGCTTTTTTTCGGAAGGGAGGGGTGATATTCTAAACTTTTATGGGTATATATCGAGCTTCGTGTTTTTTTTTTTAAAAGGATGATTTATTTCGTGTATATAGGATGCATTAGGAGGAACGTTGTATGTATATAATATGATGAATTTATATTTTCAAGAAACGTGTGTGTGTGTGTATAGGTGTATGGGTTTCGTAACATTTAATTTCTCAATTGTCTCGAACGTTTGATCCCGCATCCACGAGAATTATAATTCACAAATTCACTCGGTTTCCTTGCCCTCTTTCTCGCTCGTTTCCTCTCTCTCCATTGTCTCGATTATATAGAGGATTTGTTTGTTATTATCATTATTATTATTATTATTATTATCCGTCATCATCATCTCCTTTTTCTGACCCGGGATTTCGTCCCTCAAGAGATCGCTTTTGATGTTGCAGCGATGGTCTTTATATATATATATATATAAATCGTGAAAGAGGGAGGAAAAGTTCCTTTCTTTAACTCGGTATTGTGCGCCTATATATATATATATATATATATCCTCCTCTTTGCACATTGTTACTCCTTTATAATTGGCATTGCTCAGACTATTTAATTTGATACTTTTGATATTTCGCGCGCGCGCGCGATATTAATTCTTCGGGATGGTGTATACACGAGCTTGTATATATATATATATATATATACGCATTGTTGTACTTAATTATTTTAATAATTAATATTTAAAAATTTTTTTTCGTTCGTATTGTTTTTTGATAATATTTCGGGGTATCTATTTGCGATTGCATATATATTGCACGAAACGTATTTTTTGTTTACCTTTTTAGCAGGTGCAGATTTTTCTTTTGTTGTGGGGTTCAGTTTTTTCTTTTGCATTTTGGATAATTTCTATCGTGAATAATTGTAATGGTCAATGGATTTGTTAATGTTAATTTTATGTAGAAACGATGTATCCTTTCGAGTTTTTCATGTTTTTAAACGATTTTGGGTGTCGATCGATCCATATAATTAGAGTATTACATTGAGGAGAGCGATTTATCTTTGGTTATCAAGTTTTTTTGAAACTGAAAACGATATGATGTTTTATCCCAAAATATAAATGAACCGTACGTCTCGAGGTTTTGAGGGAAATTGTAATATATAATGATCATAATTAATATTAATGATAATAATTATTGATAATGGAATGCAACACCCAAAAAGTGTAGAGAACAATAAAACACCTGAGAGCATTATGTAAGCGCTGTTTCTAAGTGCTAGTGTTAAGAAATAATATATATAGTAAACTAGAAAATATAATAGTAAGACGATATAATCACGACAGTTATTAGTCAAGTTTAGTATGCAATTTAATTGCACTTTTAAGAGAATCATCGAGGATTAATTTTGAAAAAATATGCAATATTAACAATTAATAATTTATATCATAATGATTGAAAACATCTCTTAATTTTTTAAACAAATTTTGCTATTATTAATTTTTATTTTATTTTGTTTTATTTATTTACCAGAAAAATACATATGTTGCCTAAGTCTAAAATGTAAATAAATATACCAGACTAAACATAATAACATCCTATACAAGTAGAATAGTACGTTATGTACATAGGTTTGGTAGACTAACTTAATAAACTAACTTAAAACTAAAAAACAACTTTTTTTAAATTTAGATTTATAACAAAAAACACAAAATAGAGATTTTTTGTTTGACAAAAATTGACAAGTGTTGTAAAACTGATGTGAATATTTATTTGTCTAATAAATTCAGCAACCTGAAGAGGTCTGCGAACCTGGCAGACGAAACATTGTGCACATAAATATATAAATTGGAGTTATTTATTATTGTCCCTCAATAATCGACAATCTCCTAATTTAACAAAATATAGATGTTGATATATATTATCAAAATAACAAAAATTTTGTAAAAATCATTTTTTTCTTATGCACTCCTTAATTTTATTTTTATATTTTTTTGGTTTAGATTTAGTGTTTTAAGCGCATTATATTCACAATTGTTTATAGCTAATAGTTTTCTTCATTTTCGGAAAAATTAGATTTTTATTTCTTGTTTACTGTTGGGAACTAAAAATTTGTCCTTTAAGTCTTGATAGTAATACAAAATGAAATTAACAATGAAAAAAATACTAACAGGCATGTCATTTACTCTCATTCTTTTTGAAGAATTATTCTGATAAATCTTGTTTGTAATGACTTCAATATCAACATAACATTGTTGTATGCTCCACCCCACGCAATACTATGGAAGAAAGCAAAGTAAATTTGTAATAATGACTTTTAGTTCATAATTTTTGATATTTGTCTAAAAGTAAATACCAAATATTTAGTTATTTTTGTTATATAAGACACATCATAATTCCATCTTAATAGTGACTATCCATGTAGACCCCTACATGCATTGTGAATTCTATTGTTTTGATTGCTTTATTCTTAATATTAATATTTAGTTTTTTTGGAATACTATCACTGTAGCTTCCAAATGTAATGTAAACGGTCTTATCTACATTTAGATGTAACTCATTAGCAGCAAACCAATCACATATCTTACGCAGAGCAATGTTCATCAAAGATTCACAACAATTCCACGATTTGCCAGAACATAGTAATGCTACGTATCATCAGCATTACACAATTACTAGTTACTATATTAAGCAAATCATTAATATAAATTAAAAAAAAAAACGAAGGTCCCAAAATAGTTCCATGCGGGATCTCCATAGTTATTGGTAGACCAACACTTTTAACTTTTTTTAGGTTAACTCTTTGATATCTATTAGTTAGATAATCTTTCAATAAATTTAGTATTTGATATATAATACCATAAGCTTCAAGTATTATAAACAGCTTTTAATAGTTGACTGTGTCAAAAACTTTTGCGATAAAAATAATACTGTCGTTGTAAGTGCGATGCATTTACTCCAAAGAGTATAGTGATATACTATATAAATATATAATTTTATATTACAACTACCACACAATCTGTCTAAGATGCATATAGATTGCCAAAGAGTTGAAATCATTTCAGAATTAATTTAAGTAGTATGGATTCAGTGTATGCTTTTAAGAATTATATTAAGCCTTAAATCGATGATTATTGTTAATAGTAATGATCGTTATCTTTTTCATCTACTACCTTTCTCTATGTAGTTTACTGGTGTTATAATTATTATTTTTATATATAATGGGATTTTTAAAATTAATAATGCTAACCGAGTATGTTAACCTTTTTTCTATTTTAAAAATCCTGTTTTTATAACTACTTTTAAATGTATTATTGTGGTTAGAGCATTGTCGTCTGAAATATGGTTCAAAAGGAAATCTACTTGATGTTAGACAATTCTTCTATAACCCAGAAAATTCGATTTCTATTTAGAATAATGAGATATCTTGATTTTAATGGAATTCACTTGATAGTAGAAGAATCGTCTAACATCTACTGGATTTCTTTTAGAACCACATTTCAGACGACAATCCGCTAATCACAAGAATATATTTTTGTGAGTGTGGGAGGAACGTGAATGAAAAAAAAAAATTTCTAAAATTATGACAAAATAAATATTCTTTTAATACATTATTTAGATAACATCTGAACTTTCACATCTTTAAGTACATTCGCGAGTATAGATAAAATAAAATATCATATTATCAGGCCTATTTGTACTGTACTGGCCCAGAGCAATTTTTATTTATACACAAATCCCTGCAAAATATACAAAAAAAAATCAAAATGAATTCAGGTACATAGATAAGGGTTAATATTTCCTCAAAAATGTATAATATACCTATACAGAAATTAAACCGAGAACAGGAATAACAACAGTATGCATATAGTTGTCAAAGAAATTCTTCGGCTTTTCCCCCTGTACATAAATCCGTTCGTTGTAAAGGAACGGAAAAAAAGAAGAAGAAGAAGAAGCAGTCGACGGAGACAAGGTTAATTCCCAATGTAGACTAGAATGTATAAGCTGGTCATTCAATCTTTCTCAATTTCGAGAGAGAGAGAGAGAGAGAGAGAGAGAGAGAGAGAGAGAGAGAGAGAGAGAGGGTGCAGATCCTTTATTCATGGTCCCCCCTTACGCTTCAGGGAAGCTCGTCTCTCTCTTCCTCTTTCCACATTGCGACAGTAATGCAATCTGGAGATCGGTTGATGCCATGACAGTGCTAGGATAGCGTGGTCCGTCGTGCCTCCGAATTTCATCGGGTGGTGAATGTGCGAACGCGCACCGCGTATATACGCGTTACATTGACTGATTGAGTGGTATTGAATTGAATCGGGTAGGGGGCCGACAGAGAGCGAGAGAGCGAGAGAGAGGCGCGTATATGCAACGTTATATACGAAAGGGACGAAGGGTATAGGCGGAAATGCGTTACGCCTGCATTGCACCTATAGACGCGACACGCACGCACACACACCTATACGGGGTCATTAATATTAAGCGAATGAGAGCTCTCTGGCTATAGTCATTTTTCAAGTTTACTTTTCGGTGAACAAAAAAAAAAGGCTTCCAACAATCAAAGTGCCTCTCTGTGTTTATATATATTTATATATTTTGATATATTTTGGTCTGCGCGCACGTGGGATCATCAGTCATATATATATATGTACCCGCGATATTACGAGAGGAAGACAATGCAATTTTGATGTCGATCGATCGATCTCGTAGGAGTTCGAGTTCATCCGATAGATCAAAGTGAATGGCGAGTAATTGGAATAGGTAAGTGGAGCCAAACACGTCCCGTCCCTTTCTCTCTCTCTCTCTCTCTCTCTCTCTCTATTCATTAGAAGCCTACTTAAATTGTTTAGCAAAGAAACCGATAGTCCATTAATGCAACAGGGGATATAGGGATGATTTCCCCACTCGTAGATATATATTGGAAGGTGGTGAATTGTGAACGAGTCGTTAGTCATTTTTCAATAGTGGCAACTAACCGACAATCACGTTTTCCAATGAGGTTGGATATTTATCGGTATATTACAACTCAATCTGATTTTTTCCTGGACAAAGGATTTGTCTCATTCTTCGTCAGGGTTGCAAGATCGAGGTATTTTTTTTTGTTGTTGCGCAGATCGCACAGTGGGATTTCATTTACGTAAGATAGTGGATGGTCAAAATATAATAATGGTTACTCTGATCTTCGTCCACTATGAGATGTGGAAAAAAAGTTTCAAGCGTTTCGTATTTGATCTTATAGTTTGGATTCCTAAAGAACTGAAGATACTCTCGGAAAGGAGGATGCTCGTATAATGCATGATCGTGTAGTTTTAATCGTAATATTTAAGTATGAAATAAAAAATTAGGGGAAAACTCCTAATTATAACCGTTCATTTTTAAAATTCAATATATACCCTTTTTATTATACATCGAGGGGCTGCGCACTCCAAAAACTCGAACAGATTTCCAAAGATTTTCAAAGACTTCGACAGACTTCAACAAACTTTAGAAAACTTTATAGAAATCTTCTGAGATCTGCAAACGCTAGTAAAATGATCAGCAGTTGTATATATAAAATCTGTAGCAAGTGCAGAAAAATGTATTTTAAGTGTTAATAATAATATCCGCTGGTTTTTTCCAAAAAAAGATGAATTTAATCGTTGGGTCATGTGTATAATGTTGCATATTTATCAGTGTATCCAAAACCGATGAAATCCGATTTGTTGAATGTCCATTCAAATTTCGTGAAAAGTATTGAATTTCAAAAACTAAATCAGCACGTTTTATTCTTATAAAATAGACATAAAAAATGAGTATCATTTCAAAACTTACAAATTCTTTAATTTTGATATATTTGGTTCAATATTTCGAATATTCCAAATTTTAAAAAGAATAATGTTCTACATTTTAAGACAGATGTATTTATCATTGGGCGATTTGTATTATATTAAGATATTTAGTTAAATTAATTAATTAATTTAATTTTAAATTAATAGAAGGTACTTTTGACTATTTGTTCACTATAGTTGGTAGAATTTTTCAGTGTATGATCCTTAAAAAAAAATTCTAAGCATTTTGTACTCGATCTTATAGTTTGGAACTGACGATCTTACCTTAGGAACCTGTCGCAAGATTAACTTTCTATTTGGTGTCGCAGCTGATCTTGTAACATGCGTCCAAGATAAGATCTAAGAGTAAAAAGTGTCTTCTTTTAATTTATAATTAAATTTTATTCGGAAAGACCGTAAATACTTTATCAAAATTTCTATATTATTGTCTTCAATTTATCTTTTAATAGACAAATTTTATAATTGTTATTTATGTACTTAGGGAGTAAAATAGGCATTTATTCCCGGGATGAAAGTCGTTGCTTCCGAGATTTAACTTCTGGCAGTAATTCATCAAGGGAATAATCGCCTTCTACTTCCGAAGTGCATATAAAATATTTCACCCTGATCATTTGAAAGACCATTTTACGCGACAGCAATTTATTTATAAAATTCTAAGCTTTGTTCAATATTATAAGATCTTGTATATTTAATTTAATATAATAAATCAATTTTGTATATTTGTGTGAAAAGGCTAAAATAAGTGTTGGAAGCAGAAAAATAAGTCTACGACGAATAAAATGCAATTTTACTCCCTTCGTATAGGTCAATTAAGTAGACTTTTTAGATAATTAGTATAAAAATGTTGCTTATTTACAAATTTGAAAATAGAACTATTAGACGAAATACATTGATATCGAAGAATTAATTGCATTCGAAATAGTGAATACATTAAATCTGCATTATCATTTAAAACATTTCACAAAATTTGAATGAGCATTCGAAAAATCGGATTCCACCCACCCATCGAAAGTAATCTAATTTTATATTAGAAAAGTCTCTTCGTCCACTATGATCGATGAACATTCCCAGAATAGCCTAAATTTTGTAAAAAATTCTACGTGTAAATGTTCAAACGTCTCTCTTTACGAGGTAAACTGAAAGAAGGGAGTAGAGAATCGTAACATACATGAATCCTTTCATATCGAAAGTCAATGAAACTGCCTTTAGTACCTATCCAGATACACGTAGAAATCGTTTAACGCCGTATCTCGAACCCCCGCATCCCGGTATTCGTATATGGAAACCTTGATATTTCCGTATCCCGGGTGCTGAAATAAAAAGTTACAAAAAAAAAAAAAAAAAACGAAAGAGAGATCGACCTTCGAAAGAATCACGCGTAATTTTCCTCTCAAACGACATATATATACATATACATATACATACACGCAGAGACTTGCACTCCGCGAATCGAGCGATCAAGCCTTCGGGTATATAACTGCAAAGCGCAGTACGTTGTTGTTCGCACCCTTTTTTGCCCCTTCCCTCCCACAGATTTCAAAGCAGGAAACCCTTTCTCCCTATACACACACACACCCGAAAAAAAAAAAAATCGTCCGGAAACTGCCGGGGCGAATGGCGCAATCAACGGGGGCGTTTCGCGGCGATCTTTATTTTCCCTATATTTTTTTTTTTCGGTACGAAAAAGCGCAGCTCCCCGATAAATTCGCGTTTCTCCGGCACTCGAAACAATGGAGCGAAAGTTTCGTTACTCTCTCTCTCTTTCTCTCTTTCTCTCCCTCTCTTCTCGCGATTGTCGTCCCGTCCAAGTGGACAGTTTACAGATGGATTGGGAGAGCCGCAATATGCCGTGGACAGGAGCTGGTCCTTCTATATATTGCAGCTTCGAATCCACTGCACTCTATGTCTATATATCTACCTATGTATGTATGTATATATATACATATACATATACGTTGTCGAAGGGTTGACGCGCTCGCTGACGAGATGTGCCTACGGCTATGTGTGTTCTGTAACTACATTTCTCTCTCTCTCTCTCTCGCTCGGTCGCTCGCTCGCTCGCGTTGTATCTGGTTACTTTCGGAACGCTATTACTCAGGTGTAATTGCGTTCGGGTCCGTTGACGCGCGTCCCTGGAATTGGATGTGGGAGGGGAGGTGTAAAAAATTTTGCCACGTTGACGCTTTGTGTTTGAGCGACTGGGAAGGGCATTCCTACGTGTATGTGTGCGTGTGCGTGTCGGTGTGGGTGGGGGTCTCTGCATACGTACGTGGCCGATTCTCATTGCGCCTCGGAAACTGCTATTTAAACAAAACAATTTGCAATACCCTCTGAGAGGTGAGAAAACGCTTGAGCGCGATGCAACCGCCACGAGTCGTTGATAAATGAGGACTTTGTATATATATAGGAGTACACCCACGTGATATTCAATTTTGTAGGAAAGACATTCGAGGGTGGTCAAGCTCGATCAATTATTTAACCTTTATTGCTTTTCTTGTGTTTTTTCTGTTCTTTTTTTTCTTAAATTTAATTTATTACTTAAGACATTCCAGCGTGGTCATGCTGAATCAATAATTACCCACTTGTTGTTATCAATTATTATTTATTATTATCAATCTTTACTTTTATTGATATTTCTTTTTGTGTTTTTTTTGTTTTGTTTTTTTTTCTTCAATTCAATTTAACAGGATAGACATTCGAGGGTGGTCAAGCTCGATCAATTATTTAATGAATATTTTTATTTTATTTATTTATTTACCAGAATTACAATATGCAGTTATAATCTAAATATACATAACATACATCCTATAGAGATACAATACAGTATCTGTACATATAGATATATCACATCTGCAAAAAATACAATTTCTTTCTTCGTGTACTAATTGACGCAGAGTAGGAATCGAACCAAGAACATTTTTTTTTATTTCAAATTATTTAACGTTTATGTTATAAACGAAACTAATCACACAGACGTGTAGGCAAAGCTTTTCTTGAATAATATTGAAATTAACTGCACTTATATCAGTAAAATCGAATTAAATCTGCGAATCCAATTTATACTATCCGTATTACAAACCTCATTTTACCTCATCATCGTACATAAATAAATTATTGAAGAGTCCACTAACTAACAACTAAAATGAAATTACTTCCATGTAAAAAATTAAATACCATCGCATTATACCTCGCAAATGAATTTTATATCGTATTACCTACCAATTCGAAAATGCTAATCACTCAACAATAGACATTTCTCATATGTATATATATAGATCGAAGTAAATATGTTATTACATCCTCGTTGTTTATGCATGAAATATAAAACGATTTACAATCAATTATCTTAATATAGGCACACACACACACACACACACACACACACACACACACACACACACGCACACACACATTTATACATATATGGAGCATTCCACGTCAAGTGATTTGATCAAAATTTTAAAATGCACCAAATTTTAGGTATACACTGGAAATGTTTTTCAGAAAAACGAAAATAATTTTTAGATACTGGAATCTATATGTTCAAAAGTTATTCTAACCTCAAAATGTTAAATTTTTTAAGTTTTTTCAACTCCTACTGTGTTTACCCTTATTTATCTCCAAATCTATCAACTTTTACTATGTAATATTATATGTGACATTGGTTGCTAATTATGTCTAGAATTCATCCTTCTGGGGTAGAATTTCTGATATTAAGATCTTTTTAATGGTCTGTAGTTTGTAAGTGGCCATCAATTTTGTAAAGTTATGATAAATTAAAAAAACACGAAATTTTTTTAGAAATTCAGATGGGAATTACCATGTTAAATTTTGTAATTTTTTTGTGTTTCTTTAAATTATCATAACTTCTTACATAATAAAAGGCCACTAAGAAGCAACAGACTGTTTAAAAGGTATTGATTGAAGTAATCTTGACTTTTGTATAAAAAATTCGATTGTATGTGGTCGCCTTATGTTAAGCATGAATGTTGACTTGTAATTAATGAGATATTGACCTTGAGATTAGAAATTCTACCCCAGAAGAATAAATTCTAGACATAATTTGCAACGAATGTTACATGTAATGTTACATAGTAAAAGTTTGATAGATTTTGCGATAAATAGCTGTAAACACAACTGGTTGAAAGAAACTTGAAAGATTTTTTTTCTGTTGAACACAGTTTTTTTCTGTTTTCTGAAAAACATTTGCAGTCTTTATCTGAAAATTTAAAATTTTTAATCCCATATACATAAACCTTTCTATTCTCATGTTCACGTTATCGGTTAATATCCTAGGAGGAAGCTCATTGAACGATCAGCGGTATAAAACTATATATACATATATATGTACAATATGATAGGCAATATCAAATGATAATAAAATCGACCGATTAATCCGTAGAACGAATCAATGGATCGTTGGAAGTACCTTGATATAATCTAAGCTGTCGATCGTTGCTGGCTGCACCACCCTCGTTTAAATATATTATGCGAATATATAGTCCTATCTGTCTCTCTGTACGTCAGTCGGAATCGATCTACCAAACGTATATGGACGTACACATATATACATCCCGAGCCCGAAAATTGTGCGGGTGCAATTAGTACACCATAGAGAAAAAGATGACGACCCAACAAGAGAGAGAGAGATGGGGGCAATTTACTCGTTCGCGTTTCCCTTCGTTCGGTTAATTAATGACTATAGACCGAGCGAATGTAATGGAATAATTAGAACGATTCGCGACATCGAGACCAGGATTAAATCATACGCCGTGCATTCATTCGTTCATTCAAGAGAGATATAGGAGGAGGAGGAACACCAACTGCATTACTCGTTGATGCTGTTGCAATTTCACTTGCGCGCATCTCTATTCTTCGATGTGAATGTCGTCAATTGACCACCAGACACCCAAAGTTGTATAATAGTTACCTCGATTGTATATATCAATGATTACAAGTGCCGAAATTCAGAGTTTTCGCGTTTTATTTTCCGTACTGGCGGTACACCTGTGTATCCTCTAATTTGGATTTTCGAAATTATCGGGCATATTGTGTGCCAAGGTAATTATGGTCTTTCAATTCGGTGCATTCAACTCCGACGATTCTGCATTGTTTTGTACCCCGAGAGAATTTACGGATACGAGAATGATCGTGATGGTGAATTGAAGAACTTGGGAATCGTATCTGATAATTTATAACATTTTTGAGCAAATACTTTAATAGGAATGTCGAAGAATGTGTATGTAACGTTTTATTTGTCGAAAGTGGTTATTTAACTGAATTTAAAATAAGATATTTTGACTGGAGATCATCACCATTTATAGGAAGAACCACATAATAGTTTTTAGGTTCCTGATTAAAAGTTCTAGATTTACTATGTCGAAACGGTAGGTTTTAGGTTTCTGATCTGACAATCTAGGTTCAATATATTTTCATGGTAGAATGCAACATTCTGATCAAACGTTTCTGATTCGCCGTGATTTCTTAGTAGTTTTTAGGTTTCTTATCAAACGTTCTAGTTACCGATAGAATTAGGTTCTTGATGAAACGTTCCAGATATATCGTATTGTTACTGTAAATTTTAGGTTCCTGATCAAATGTACCAGATTTACCGCACTTACAGTTGTTTCTTTGTTCTAATTAAATGTTTTAGATTTATCATGATGTTTGTCAGTTTAGGTTACTCATTAAACGTTCGACCTTTATCGTGTTAACTTTTACAAGCCTTATCAAAAGTTTCAGATTTACCATATGCTGTTTGACAGTTTCTGTCTCCTGATAAAACACTTCTGTTTTAAATTATTTCAGATTCATCGTATTTTCTGGTAATTTTTAAGTTTCTGGTCAAGCGTTCCAGATTCACCACGTTGTTACACGGTAGGTTTTAGGTTCCTGATTAAATGTTCCAGGTTTACCGTGCTGTCCGTCAAGTTTAGGTTACTGATCGATCGTTCTAACAGTACCGTGTTTTCACTGTAATTTCAGGTTCCTGATCAAACAATCCAGGTTTACCGTTATTTCGCGGTACTTTTTAGGTTTCTGATCAAACGCTCCAGATATAACCATGATTTCACGGTAATTCACACACGAGAAAAATCTTTCCGCGTATTTTCGTCTTACGGATGATTATTTTATCCTTCTCGGTCGGGGTTATCTTTGCCTAAGTGTAATGGTCAATAGAAAATATTTACGACGCATATAAAAATGGGCTGTCCGACGTATATCAGTGCCTTCGATATGGAGATTGAGCAACAAGTGCGGGGTTTCCACGTCTTTTAGTGGGCGTAGGTGCCCGTGCATACCCATCCCTTACGGATATTTACCGAGGTTCACAAACTTTCGACATGTATCTTCAAAAGTGCCGGTATCCATCTTTGGATAATGGGTTTGTCGACAGTTAAGACGTCTCCTAAGAGAAAATGCAAATTTGACAATATTTATATGGGTGTAACACACACGCGCACACAGTTAAATTTAGTTGTTTCGAATTATATATTGCAGCCTCTTCCTCTTGCACACCGTATACATTCAATCGTAAATCTTTATAACGATTATGATCGTGTATATATATATATATACACCGTTTCAAAGTTCTCTCTTATTTTTATTATTTTTATAATTAATTTGGTAACATATTAAGCGCGCTAGAAAATTAATTAATTAATTATTCATCAACGCAAGAAGGGGGTAAAACGAAAGACCGGTCTATTTTTTTTTATTAGCTCTGGACGATGCATTTACACGATGAATTAAGCCACTCGACCAGAGAGTAACAATAAAAAAAGATGTGTATAACCTACCCCAGGGCAAAATTGCTGAACAAAGTGTATGCGTACTGGGAGGTATGTAGCGTATATATATATACCGTAATTGCGTTTCGCGAATGCATAAACAAACACTTCAGCTGTTGTCCCGCGCGTTTTCATGCGCCATACAGTTAGCGACAGTTTGCGATGTGTATTACGAGACCCCTGGCGTATTATAATGTTAAATGTAGAATGATAAAAAAAAATGTCGGTGGGGTTACACGAGCGAGAAGTCTTTTTTCAACGATGGCGTTGTATATGGTATGCGTTACTTTTTATTCTTTATATATATTATTTTTTTAATGTTTATTATCCGATGTGATGGAATTCGATCGAGGAAGTTTCGTATCGCGATGAAATTTTGATGTGATGGATCTTTTTTAATTGTATTATACCAAATTATAGAGATTCTAGGCCTTTAGAAACTTTGATGGAAATTTTTTAAAATTCGTGTACTCGATGCAGAAGAATCCGAGGTATAGATTATTTTTATATTTTAAAATGATTTAGATTGACCGAACGCTTTTTTTGGCTAGAATTATAATTACAAAATAGAAATGATGAAGATCAACGATTTAATGAAAAATTGAAACGACTGTTATAGGTGATTATTTAAATATATATATATATATATACACATAGATGTTATCATTAACCTATAGAATTTGTTAGTAACTTTACAGAAATGCATTTATTGATGAAGAATTACATATTTATTTATTTATTTAACCAGTTAAAAAATTACAATCATTATACAAAAATGATAATTATAATTTTGTGATACGTTAAACAAAATTTTTTTTTAAAAACTTCAATTTATATTGCTGAAAAATAAAAAGAATAGAGATAGCAATTTTTCAAATTCTTTATTTTTATAAAATTTTTCTTTCATTATAAATTTCAATTTTTTTCGGTTTAACATAATCTTAGTCGCGTTGAAAAAAATTTACTCGCACACATAATTTAGCGCACATATTTTATTATTATTATTGATAAGAAGCCAAAATCGTGAAACATTATTCGAAATTTATACACTAAAGAAATAGTTATTAAAAATCTAAAAGAAAATCATTTTTTATAAAGTATCCTCCAACTTCTATTCGACAATCATTAATTCTACGAACCGACATATTTTAATTATATTTTAAATCAAATACGTTAATATTATAAGTAAGGTATAATTAAAAGTTGAAGTAACACAGTTATAACGATTAGAATTATTATATCAATTGTAATAAAAATTATTTTTTTTTTTATTTAATTTTATTATCATTATTTTTCACTACCTCCGTCGTAGAAGATCGAAATATCCGAAAAGTACCATTATAATGTTAATAATTTAAAATACACACACTATTTTTGTATGATTATATAATTACAATAATTATTCAAAACCGAAAAAAAACACATAACCTTATCACACAATACCGACTCTTAAATCTCTACAAATTCGTCATTGCAATTGTAAAAATTTTAAAAACCGAACGCATGATCGTATTCTGGTTGTCTATCGAACCGTCACAAAATACACAATATATATAAGTATTAATTTGATGCATCTTTGCATTCGAGCAGTATATGTCTTTAGAATAATCACAGGCACACACACACAAACATAATATGTATTTAAATTTTTCCGAAAGATACTGTTAAAACCAATTGATCGTTAAAGCCGAGCTATCCGGATTATACACAAGCTGTGTGTTTGTATGTCGCGATGCACACGCCTGATATACATACATATATATATATATATATATATTCACCGACAGATGTATCCTACCGCGTGAAAGTTTATAATATATACGGTACGTGCATGTTCCATCGAAGGGACGCTATATATATACATACATATTAAAATGTAATTGTGCATTTTTAGTTAATGCGTATATATATCTACCCGTCTAATCTCGGTGCGATCGAATTTACGATAAGTTGTATATTCCTTTTCGATACTTATCGCCTATGATTTTTATTCAATTCGGGATTTCAAAAATTTTAAAAGCATAGGTTTCGTTTTTGGTTTGATACTGGACGCATCTTTCTTATTTATTCGTATATAGTCTTTTTTTTATTTATATATATATATATATTGTCACGGACATCGCCGAGCGACTTGGGCATATGAGAAGGAGTCAAGTGACAGATAAGAAGTGTGTAGCTCGTATCGTCGATGCTCCGTCCGGGTGGACGGTAGCTCGACGGTCAGAGCGCGCGATTCGCACGCTGAGGTCCCGGGGTCGAATCCCGCAGTCCACCTTTTTATTTCTCGCTTCTCTCCTTTTCATACGTAACAAAGTGGTGGCAGCTAATGGGATACGTTACCATGTCGTCTCCGAAGATAAAAAGCCTTAAACGCAGAAAGTCCCTACCTAATCGTCATAAGTGAATATGAAGTATATAACCCTCCGACCCGTGAAGTCTGAAGTTCCACGAGGATCCGAGCGGTAAAAATAATTAATTAATCGAGTGTCGGTAATGAAGAGTACATAATGCTATAAAAAGGAAACTAATCCGAAGTTTAACGACGAGGACGTCGTTCTCTTGGCCGCCGGAGGTGTCACGGACATCGCCGAGCGACTTAGGCATATGAGAAGGAGTCAAGTGACAGATAAGAAGTGTGTAGCTCGTATCGTCGATGCTCTGTCCGGGTGGACGGTAGCTCGACGGTCAGAGCGCGCGATTCGCACGCTGAGGTCCCGGGGTCGAATCCCGCAGTCCACCTTTTTATTTCTCGCTTCTCTCCTTTTCATACGTAACAATATATATATATACTCATAAAGAATATTCTGAAATAATAATAGTAGTTGTTACATTTTTAAGGAATATATGTGTATTACGCGCAATATAGTGGAGGTGAATGTTGATCACCGCAATTTTTGTCAAATATAAAATATCTATTATATATTTTCGAGGTAAAAATTTTTTGTACGACATTTTTTTAAAAATAATTTATAGGTGATAGCAACGAAATGAATGTTATTGTAAAAACAGTGTGTAACAAAACGAAAGGCCTCGAGTAAATGAAGTTTAAAGTTGAATGATTTAGCACGCGAATAATCCTTGATTAGAGCAGATATTAATTTTCTTATTTACTTGTTTATAAGATGGAATATTTATCTTTTTGTTTCAATAGAAAAAAGGTTATAAATATTTTCTTTTTTTTATTTCAATTAAAGTGATTAAACTATTTATGCAAAGGTTTATAACTTCCTGTTTATAATAAAAATTATTATTTTGTTTTCGGTAATTCCATTAATATATTGAAGGAATTATATACGTAAATTTTGCATTTACAACATTTATACACATGATACGTTGATGAGATATCACTGAAGTGAATTTATGAATTGTATTATTAATTTAAAGTTTTTATCCAAAGTAAAAAGAATTGTAGCAATTTAATTAAAATTATTTCATGCAATAGTAAGGATTGATATACTTGGTATTGCAATTAATTTTATTCAATTGCAACAATTCTTTTACGTTGGATTATAAAACTTAAATTAATAATATAATTAATATTATAAGATTTAGTGTTTTTTTTCCAAGAGGCCACAAAGATTTTCAAAGTTTATATTAAGGGTACAAGCCAGGATTAAAATTGAAAAAAAAGCTATTCAATATTAACAATTGATAATTTTTTTTATAACTAATTGCAAATATTTCTTAATTTTTTGAACAAATTGTATTATTAATTAACTTTTATTTTACATTCTTGGCCAATAAGTCACATAACTATTTTCATTATAATTTTCATTATAAGATGAGACTACGACTCGAAGATGAGACACGATTTTTTTCTATAATGGACTTATCGTAGGATATTTTCATCAAACCGCTTCATCGAATAGGCTGAAATTTTAACAGTAACTTTTAAATATGATTTTATACTAGTTGTATCAAGCAGGACTGTGTTAACATTGTAATAAAAAAAATTATTCTTACCAAATTATTTCAAATAAATAAAATAAAAATTTAGACTTTTATCGAAATTCTGTATTCTAAAAATCTATATTCTCTTGCGGTAAATTCATTATAGAAAAAAAATGAGAGTACGGAGTGTCATAATTAATTAATATGGTCATAAAATGGCCCAAAATTTTAAATAAAAGTTGGTAATAATATAATTTGTTTAAAAAAAATTCGAAATGTTTTCTACTGCTATTAAAAATTTATGAACGTTGAGTACCAAATTAAAAGTAAAAAAAAGTGACAAAAATCACTGTCAAAAGTTTTCCCAAATTTTGGCCAGGGGGGATGTCACATATATATATATACTTTATTTTTAATTTAAGGAGCAAGTTCAAGATTGTGGAATTGATGTATATGAAAATCAGGATTGTATTACGTATATATATAAGGGTATAAAATGTTTATTTTACAAGTACACGGCGTTCGGGTGTACTTTTCCGAGGTAAAAAGAAGATATCTAGAGTTAGCGTAAGAAGAGGTTTGGATATTATTTTACATTATTCCGCAGATGTGTAAGGGGTGCATCACTCTTTAAAACAATCGCTGTCGAGATAAGACGTTAGCCTCAAGATATTTTGACTGATTCGAGATAGGATCCCATCGTGAATTTGCATTGAGCGCGTCACGCATCAACTCCCGTACAATATGCTCAATATATATATATATATATATACATGTCCTCCCCCATCTATATGCGTATCTCATCCTTACTGTGCATAATGTATTGACACAATATATATCTATATATATATATAGATATTTCGTGCAATATTGGCAAATATGTATATGTATTCATAACTATAGTAAAATTGAATTAAATGAAGATTTTGGGTGAAAATGGTGGTAAGTTGATTTTATATATATATGATTTAGATTAAGGTGCATGGCCTGTTTCAATAAGTTAGGGAAGGATTTTGGGGTATAATTATATGATTGTAATTTTTTTTTAATTACAGAATGGAAAAAGACGGCTAAAATTTATTCGTTACTCGAAATTGATAGGTGATATGTAACGTTAAGTATGTAAAAAAAAACAGTGTTTTTTACACTTTTCGGTTAGGATATCTGAAGTACCGTCAGATTCGGATTTAGCGCATCAAAATCCTTTGGAAAAAAGTATAGCAGAGTTTCGGGTTTCTAAAATCGACAAAATTTAGTTGGTCTGTGTTATTAGTGAAAATGTTACTTATGTAAACACTTTAAGCCTCGGACGAAGAAAAGTACAACTCAGATTTTCCCAATTTAAAATAACATCCAAAATCTGATATTGTGTTTTTCTTCGTACGAGGCTTCGATATGGTGTTTCCACTGAAAGAGTAATTTATCACTCGAAGAACATTCAGGGAATGTAATGAACGCAAAAAATTTTTAATGACTTATATATTTATACAACTCTAGTAGAAATTGAACATTTTAAGGTTAGTTGAAAATATTTTTTGGCCATTAATTGTAGAATTATTGGCGATTTTTGAGCAAATGGCCAATTTTTGGTCAAAAAAACGTTTCATAAATGCTTTCATTTCTACTAGGGAATGTTTTACACGTTTAACATGTGTCAAATGTACAAAAGAGTATTTTCATACAAACATTTTAAAAAAATAATATTTTCATAGAGCAATTGTACATCGAAGAAAAAATCTTGAAACCACAGCTTAATCAAACAAAGGATTCTTTTCGATTTGGAAAATTTTCTATTCATTTCTAACCGATTTTCCCCAGCTTCACTTTTTATGTATTTATATTATTTTATAAATAATAATAGCGATTTGTACTAAATAAAGAAATTATATTCTTAACAATAGATATAAAACCATAATATTTGTAAAGAAATAACTACAATGTGTTGTGTATATTTTCACTTAAATTTTAGGAACATATACGATGTTTATCATGTTGTATCGTTCCCAACATGCACAACGTTAAAAATCGTTTCACCCTATACCACGGAAGGTAAAAAAAAACTGCAAACATTTTTCACCCCTATTTCTATTTAAAATTTCTATTTCATACTTCACTAGTAGATATATGAAACTATATAAATGAAGTATAAGTCTAACATTTTTTAACTGATAAAATGACGAATTGATGTAAATACCGAAAAAATGTCTATATATTATAGTGGTAATTATGGGTTACTGTTTAAGAAATGTCAAATGATGCACTAAAACAAAATTTCTAGTAAAAATGACAATACTGTTTAGTAATGAAATGACAGAGTGTCAAAATTAAAAAAATGACTATACCGTTTAGTAAAATACACTAATAGTCTATTAATTTCTACTATAATTTTTGTAATATTTATCATAATCTCCGTAAACGTTTGTAGAGTCATTTTTTTGACACTGTATTTTTATTATAATTTATCAACAGTGATATGGATATATAACTTTATTTATTTAAGATATTACAGAGTTTATGTTAAATTTCTAAAACAATCCTCGTAGAAATTAAAACTATTTATTATATTTTAGGTTAAAAATTAACATTCTTAATCTTATTTCCGTTTGGGAAAGGGATTGCATCCAGCTTGTAGGATATGATTTCTAATGTAAAAAATATAAAGAAAGCCAGATTTCGTATGTTTCGTTTAAAATTCTATCGATTTCATCTCAGCTTTTCATTACAAATCACAATCTACATGTTGGGCATGGATCCGTTTTCCAAATGTACAATGGCCTCCTTGTTCGCCCAACTGTAGACCAAAACAAGAAATGAATATTCCACTTATCGATCATGAACCAATTTCTGATCAGTATATATTATTTCAATAGAATAATAAGATATACATAAATCTAATTGTATAGGTATACATACAATGTAAAGGTTAAACAATCAATAATTGTTTAGTATATAGGCCAAACTATAGGAAATATACGATACCGAAAATTTACTGATCAGAAATTAGACGTTTTTTTCTTAGATCGTTGCTTATTTTAAAAAATAGCAGTTTATTCTATTTTTTCGAGATTGCTGAAAAGAAGTTTGATACTTATATTCTTCCTATATATTCGTCAAAGTATATATACAATTATTAACATTATTAAATTATTCTACGAACGTACGAATTTGCCTTAACTGATCAACAATTGGGTATGTTACGGTATATTTTTTGGATCTAACCACACTTGAATCACCGTCTTTTTAGAATACTTACATTGTGACTGACACTAATGTATTTAAACAATCACCGTGTAATAACAAATTATTAAAAATTGTTTTTATTTTAACACACTGTCAAGTAATCCTGGATGTCGACTCTAACACCGAAATGATTCCGACGTACTGTTATACATTCATAATAAAAAAATCAACATGTACACACGTACACACGTACATACACACGCGCGCATGCATATAATCAAATATATATATATATATATATATATATATATATTTACTATAAGTTACTTGTATAATAATAATTATTATTATAATATTATTATAAACATTTATGTGCTCATCGTGAGTGTGTGCGGGAGAGTGCAAGGCCCGATATGTATATATACAGGTATATACATATGTGTATACGTATGCGGTATCTGTCGGGGCGCCGGGCGGCGCTATATGCGTAACGATTATATGCCTATTAGGAGCAGAGTACCCGCTCTCCCTCCCTCCGCGTAGACCGGAGGCGCGTCCTGTTACCCCCCCCTCCTTCCCCTACCCCCTTGTATAGTACGGCGGTCTACGTTCTCAGTAGTATTGATGAGCAGCTGACCAGAGGAATTGGTTCAGCGCTTCTGATCGATCTTGCTAATCTCCCTTTGCCAGTACTACCACTACCACTACCACTACTACTACTATCTATCTATCTGTATACCAGATGCTAATCTTTCCGATCGAGATCTACGGGAAATTATGTTATGTTGTCGTGTGTGTCTGTGTGTGTGTATGAATGCGTATGTGTAAGAGAGAGAGAGAGAGAGAGAGAGAGAGAGGAGTTACTTACCGATTTGAATTCAAAGAGACGGGGTGCATTTAGCTTGATCACTTATAATGCGTTGTTCTCTTGATTATTATCGTTCACTCGTGGTATGGGTCATCGGTTGATACAGTTTGATGAAAGGGCTTGATACACCGTGACCATCGATCATTGATCGTACCCACCGAGAGTTTATAAATTATTCTGCGGATCTTTGATTGATTCATTATCTCCGATTGCTCCTTCGTTTATCTATATGTATTACTTATACATCCGTTGTTTTACTTGTTTCCCTTTTGAAACACGCGACGTTCAGTCTCGCGTATACAATGCGATTGCAACGGTGGATTTTTAGTTGCGATATTAAGCAAATCGTTGAATTGTACGTGTATAGTTTGATATTTCCTATTTTTTTTTATTGACGATTATTTAGAGGACGACGCGTCATTGCCACGGTTGAGGACGTAACGTTGTAATTTTAGTAAGAAAATTGCGAAGGAATTAAATGTTTTATTAAATAATGAGAGGTATATATAGTTTGACGAGGTTTCGAAAAAAAAAAATATTAAAAATCGTAAGGGGTCAAGCCTGATAACACGTTATAAGTATTTCTTTTTTTTTTAAACATAATGTATTATTATTAAGTATTATCAGAACTGTTTAAGCTAATTTATTCGTCACGTGTAATTTATGTTGACTCTCCGTACTATGCTTTACATTTCCATAATGGACCGCAGGATACCTCGAGAATTTTCTCATGGAATATACTGAAATTATTACAATAACTGGTATAAACACAATTATAATCGACTTAAATCGAACAGAATATAAAAATAATACGAATAAAAAAATTAATGTGCTAAATGTTGGATGATAAATTCTACTAGAAGGTAATGAGTTTTTTTTTATTACAAAATAATATGTTATTAGATTCAGAATGAACGAACAACTGCATTTTGAGAAAGTGTATATTTCATTTTGAAAAAGTAACAATTCACTTATTAAGGAGATGTGATACCCAAATTACAGGAACCTACCTCTGAAATCCGAAAAATTTAAAAAACTAATGGAATTAAAAATCTGAAAACATTTACAGATAATGTTGAAAGCAAATAGAATACCTTTACAGAGCGATTTTTTCGATAAAGTATACTGTTCGCTTAAGAAAAAATAAATATTGATTCGGTTTTAATGGATTTACATCTCCTTAAAAGTATGTGTATATACTTTTTTTTTGCAAGTTAAATGTCACTTTTTTGCATTGACCGGATATTCGCTACTGCAAAGTGATTATCGACTATTTGCGATTTAGAGAATTTACTCTTCTGGCATTATTATAACAATTCGATATATCGATAGAGATGATGTTTTATTGAAATAATTCACTTTAGAAAAAGTACGTTATCTTACGTTTTATACATCGCAAAAGAGTATATAAAATTCCTATATGTATATATATATATAAACAGTTCTTCGCGAGTATTTCGGCGTCAACATCCACATTTCGGATGTTACAGTGCAATTAGATACAAATAATTTAATTTCCAAAGGTATAATAACGATTCGTATCCATTCATATTATACATATACGCGCGCATCTCTAAAAATATGCACGACTGTTGGAGGACGAGATAGATTGTGTGTGTGTGTGTGTGGATGAAAAACGCGTCCTAGAATTATCCTTTTATTACGATCGTGACGGATAAGCAACCCACAAGAAACACCTTGCCGACGCAAAGGTTAATTGCAAGAGCATATGCCCTTTAGGCCGATCGAACCCCTCAATATACACGAAGATCGAATAGGGTTGTCTGTCTGTGTGTATATAAATATAAATTCAAATCGAATTAACCGAAAATAAAGCAATTTCGAAAATAATGACAGAGAGAGAGAGAGAGAGAGAGAGACGGCCAAAACACAAATACGATATCCGCGCGCATTGACTAAGCAGGCTAATAAAACGTTCCTCACCTGTAATAAACGCAAGTTAAACCGTTGGTCAATATATGTACACGCGCATCTAATAACACGACTAAGACGTATGCGAGAACGGGTAATGAAGGGATGTACTCCAACCGAAGGTGAATTTAAGTGGCCACGAAGATGGGTGGATGAAGAAGGAGAGAAGAACAAAAAGAAATATATATTTGTACGACGAACAGCTTGGGTCTCTTTCTTTGTGTATCAAGCGCAATTACCTTACCTTGGACTCCGTGAAATCGTCCACGTGCCACTCCGAAGGGGGTTCCTTCCTCTCTCTCTCTCTTTTTCTACCCTCGCTGCGCGGGGTCTCACCTGGCATCGCAAACGCATTATGCACCGGCGACGTTGCAGGAGGCGATGCTCACCCTTGAATTTATACCGAGATGCGCGCGTATTGTACACACCACTCGGTTAAATTAAAATGACACGCGATTCTCTCTCTCTCTCTCTCTCGAGTACGTGACGAGTGTTCCTATATACAGTGCGATACAAAATTATTCGTTGATCGTATATAATAGTTGCTTAGATGATTTTCTTCTATACATATTATTTTAACAATTACTACTTATTATTGTAGAATAATAGTTATTAACATTACCATATGATGAATATCTCTTCCTTATCCTTATCAGACTATAATTTTTATTAATTGATAAATCAATAAAAAATTGAGATACTGAAAAAATTATACATTGGTTCATACATTTAAACAAAAATAGTAACTGATCTGAGCATAGTTTTTCCTCAATTATTTAAGTATATTTTACCAATTTTAAAATTACTATCTTATCGATTGTCGATCTTTTGAGTCTGTTTTTAACGCGTAGAAAATATTTACTAAGCTACACGACATTCTTTGCGTTATGTTGTGTTCCTTTTGGTTATTTAATTTATTGGCAATGCGAAAAAGAGGAAAAAATTTGCGTGGTAATAATTTTTTATTTCTGCGAGTATGCTTTTATTAATTGACTTTGTTATTATTACACACTGAATTTGTATTAATAGATTGTTTGTAAAAAATTTGTAGCGTAACTATTTATAATACGACGAATATTGCAGTTATTAAAGTGACAAATTCAAGATGATCCTATACTGGAATATATTTAAGATAGTTGTAAAAGTAAAAACATTACTGTATATATGGTTATTCCAATAATTGAAATAATTTTTAATAAATTTCAGCACCTGAATTTGAAGGAGAGAAATCGTCTCCGAACTATTGTGCAATTAATTACTCATATTGACTCGTTAATTCGACCGAAACACCCAAATAAAACATATAACATCATTTAAAACGCAATACATTATATTAATATTCAATTTACTTATAAAGTTTTTGTTCTAAAATTACACTACTATGTCCTCAATTGAGGCAACGATACCTACCTCTCTAAATAATCAAAAACAATAATATAATAAAATCAATTACATTTTTTTGGTAATAATGTTTAATAGTGAATTAATTGCAATAAAAATTGTTAATTACAATTTGATTACTATTAATCGTCATTATTATTATTATTATAACAATTAATTAAATTGTGGCTATAAAGATTATGATGCTTAGCTAAAAATTTAACATTGCTAATTGTTTGTTTGAAGTTGGAAACCGATATTTTATATAAAATTGTATATTTATCGGTATGTCTTAATTCAATTTAATTTTATATCGGAGGAGGCTTTTGTACTCCTTGTCCACTATATGGTTGGTGAAAATTCTCAGAAAATAAAGTTATTATTTTTCTCTAGTATAGAGCTGCCCATCGCAAGATGAACTGTAAATGCCAGCAAGATTATCTGCGGGGTATATATATACCAAAGAAGATGACGATCTCTTTAGCGAGTGTGTAAAAAGATGGTAATCTCCCTCTAGCGGTGGGAAAAAACACACACCAGTCAGAGCGCGAAGTATTAAACCAATTCGCCGGTTTTTTCCAAAGTGTATAAGTTGTATGTTTATCAATATATCCGAACAAAATCTAATTTTACATTTAAAAAATTTTATCATCTTTACTGACGTATTACTTAATAGTGAGATATTTTATAACTTGTTACTAACGAATTTCTTAAGTTGACTTTAAAAAAAAAAGTCGAATTTATACCTCAAAAACTGTTTCCATTTCTACCAAGTATAAAATTGAATAATTTCTTATATTATATAATAACATTTTTTTCTGCTAATAAAATTTACAAAATTCAACACTACAACAATATATACAGCGATAGAAAATGTCTGGCTTTAACCTATACAAAAAAAACATTAACAAACAGCCAAATTTCTGCCAATTTTGGGAAATTTTCTTAAATCCCTTTAAAAACGTATACAAATATTGATATCCATATAACTTTAAGAACGAAAAAAAGAAAAATTAATTCGATTAGATTTTTCTTCCAATTTTCGAAAATTTACATGACCGTCATAAAAATGCAAAACGTCTCATGCCTCTCAGATTCATCGCAACGATAATTCCCTTCTCCACTTTGTTTTACAAAATGTACGACATATATTCAATTGAATTATTATATATATATATATATATATATATATATATATATATATATATATATATATCAAAGAAGATGACGATCTCTTTAGCGAGTGTGTAAAAAGATGGTAATCTCCCTCTAGCGGTGGGAAAAACACACACCAGTCAGAGCGCGAAGTATTAAACCAATTCGCCGGTTTTTTCCAAAGTGTATAAGTTGTATGTTTATCAATATATCCGAACAAAATCTAATTTTACATTTAAAAAATTTTATCATCTTTACTGACGTATTACTTAATAGTGAGATATTTTATAACTTGTTACTAACGAATTTCTTAAGTTGACTTTAAAAAAAAAAGTCGAATTTATACCTCAAAAACTGTTTCCATTTCTACCAAGTATAAAATTGAATAATTTCTTATATTATATAATAACATTTTTTCTGCTAATAAAATTTACAAAATTCAACACTACAACAATATATACAGCGATAGAAAATGTCTGGCTTTAACCTATACAAAAAAAAACATTAACAAACAGCCAAATTTCTGCCAATTTTGGGAAATTTTCTTAAATCCCTTTAAAAACGTATACAAATATTGATATCCATATAACTTTAAGAACGAAAAAAAGAAAAATTAATTCGATTAGATTTTTCTTCCAATTTTCGAAAATTTACATGACCGTCATAAAAATGCAAAACGTCTCATGCCTCTCAGATTCATCGCAACGATAATTCCCTTCTCCACTTTGTTTTACAAAATGTACGACATATATTCAATTGAATTATTATATATATATATATATATTTAAATAATTAAAAATATAAATTACAAATATTATACGGTGTATGTTTGCAAACACATCAACGGGTGTATGGCAAACCCGGTGTGTTTTTAATGTTACTGTACACGCAACGTCAATTTATATAAGACATTCTTCGAGAGTCAGTTAATTAAAGAACGAGCGAGCGTTCTGTATAAAAAGGAGATGGGTATCTTGCAAGTATTTTGTATATTCTTGTACTTGGGGACTTGTTTCACTTGGGGGTATATACGCACGAAGGTCACGTATAAATTGTAACGAAGCGCTTTCTTCTTCTTCTTCTTCTTCTTCTTCCTCTGGTGTGATATACTTATACTTTGTCTTTTTTGTTTCGTTTTGTCAGCACGTTTCAAAAGAGTCGAGATGGGGAAGTTCTATAAATGACTGTAACGTAGGTTTTCATATGTTGTATTTTAAAAATAATTTTTTTATAGGTGAAAACGAGACTTTTCTTTTATGTAATAGATATAGGGTAATTGTTGGTATCGAGGTGTAAAAAATATAGATATTTTTAATTTCAAAGTGTTTGGTCGGAATGAACGTTCGAATAAGATATTTTTTTTTAATTTTTGTGGGTAATTTGGTTGTAATATACAGTAATATATCATTTTACTTTACTGGTTTTATATAGTCTGCTTTAGGTAAAGCTCTTTCGTAAACAAGGATATGTGCATTATTTCATCTATTTTGCACTGTTTGTAACAATTCATAAAGCATCCCTTTAATAATATCAATAATGAAAATTATATAAATTAGAAGCAATTTAATTTATTATATTTTTTTATCATAATTTTTTTCTAGAACATAGTTTATCATAATATTTTGTTTGTCATAATTTTTGTGTAATATTTTTATTTTACAGTTATTTTTAGTGTTTTTTTTTATTACAATTTAAACCGACTTTTTTTTTACAATATCTATTTTTTCGAACTCAAAAGAGTGTGGAAAATAGAAAAAGCGAATTTACAATTTTTAAGTTATCTAAAGTAAAGTAAGGTTATGTATCAATTAATTTGTAATTTTCACTCTTCATTTTTGAATTGATAAAATGACGATATAGTTGAGGGTCAATAATAAATAAATCCAATTTATTTATGTAAGTGCACAACGTTTCAATTATTATTATTGTACAGAGTATTATTTATCCCGTAAATAAGGAAAATACCGATATTTACCCTTACAGAAATTAAAACGATTTTTTTTCTAGGTATGCATTGATATTTGAGTTATATTTAATTTATTTTTTCTAGTCGTACAAAGCTAATGAAACATCATTTATTTAAAACTAAATTTTTTGGAAATTTTTTACCATCTTTTTTATTACTATATTAGCTTCTTGCAGATTGATATACAATTTAAATGATTAAATTAAAGAATGTTTAAATAAGGCTAAATGTAAGAATAATATTAATTTATTAATTGTTTTTATTTTAAAATATAATATTTAAAATCTTAAGGAGAATTCATAAAAATTTATTTTTAAGTTTAAAGTATAAGATAAAATCTTATGAACATTAAATAGGTCTCACATTCATTGATCTATTGTCAGCGGCGCCTCGTCGATGCTTCTTCTTTCGGCTTCCTTTTGTGTTATATACGTGGTAGACGTTGAGTTGAATTAATTAACGGCATTGATGACGTTTTGTTTATGGATAAAATTAATTGAGTAGCTTATTAAAGCAAATTTTTAATTTACAACAGTTAAACATTCTCTGACATTAATATTTTTTTACAATATTTTTACTTACGCCTATTGGTTTTAGATCCAGTTTTTAATTTTAAACGCTCGTAACTTCTAAACAATCTAATATTAACGTACAAACCAAAGTTGATTGAAAAATCTGATAGAAAGTAGATATAGAATTAAAAAAAAATACGCTCGAATCCGTTGAAGTGGAGCAAAGTCGAGAGCAAAGTTATACCCGAAATATGAATTTAAAGAAATTTTAACAAAAATTAAACGTTACAAATTTTATTGATTTTTTTAAGCTAAATTTCTTAAAAATCTTAATTTGGCTGTAACTTTGCTGAATTTTAACGGATTTGAGCGTACATTTTTTAAAATTATATCTATTTTGTCTTAGCTTTTCATTGAACTTTTTATTTGAATGTTAGGAGATGTGAAACTAAACAGTAGAATTTCTATTTATTTTGTTAAATTAACAATAGGTTGACTTTTTCCAAAAAAATTTTCTTACCGCCCTTGTACTCGCTTTGAATAGTACGAATGATTTTTTTCAAAATTTTATTATAGCTAAACGATCGAGATTTTTATGCAGCCGAAAGGATCAATCACACCAAACCATTACCGACTAAAAGTGATTATTAATTTTTAATTAATTTAAAATTAATTATTCAAAAAAAATCGCTCTGTACGTTTCTTTTATGTTACTCTTTTATGTTTCTTTTATGACATACATTCTGTAATCTCACCCAAAATCACAAACAAAAACTACATATTTCTTTGGCGGTAAGTTGGAATAATTAGATACACTAAATTTAAACAATAAAAATTAATAAAAATAAAAATTAAAAATTAATTATAATATACGATCAACCGCAAGAAATCCATAATAAAGTTACACCTTACATACTTAGTGCAGTCAAAAATTTACAAGGGAATCCACTAATCAACATTCGAAATGATCTCGAAATCACATAAATCAGCCTTTGACTGATACACCCACAGTTATAGGTATATGTACCTGTACTATCACTAGTGTATACCCCTGTAAAATGGAATAAAGTGGGTATATTATACTTGTTTAGAAGTTACAAGCGTTTAAAGTAAAACCTCTTTTTTTGTAAATTATTGTTAAAAACTGCAACTCTTTATATTTTTTACATTAGAAAATCATATCCTACAAGCTGGACACGATCCGTTTCCTAAACATATGATGATCTCCTTGTGAGTTTGTTGACATGAAATACTAATGCTTCATAAGTGAACGTCTGATCCAGGCTTACTTACTCTACCTGCACATTTCGTAAATCCGTATAAATTAATCAATTTTCTTTAACAAAATCAGAGATGACGCGTTTATATATATATCAATACACGGTGAAAAATGTTATAATAAATATTGTTATGTTGTCGAGGAATTTAGGAACAGTGTGAACAGATCATAAAAATTACTATGTAACATAGTAAAATTTGTTACAAATTTATTAATTTTTGCTATAAATCTATTAAATTTTTCCAATATTTACTACCCAACATAGTAATTTTTCTGAATTGTCCACTCTGTTCCTAAATTCCTTAATAATATAACAATTTTTACAAAAAAAAATAGTAATTTTTGATTATAACATTTTTCTATGTGTATGTGACCTATTACGAACAATGAAGCATTTTACCTTGAGGTTTCTTTTCAATAGGGGTATAAAACTTATGTGGTGCTCTCGTATTACAAAAATTCGCTTCTATCAATGTGTATCAATTTTTTGTTATTCTGTTACGTATATAAACCGTATTATTCTAGATTTTATAAAACATATACAAAAATCAGCGTTATTATATGTAATAACCACTATAGATAAATTTATAAATAAATAAAATTCGTATAAAAATGTATATTAAATTTGAGTACTTAGTAATTCCTGTATATTTAATTCTCCACTTAATAAAGTAATCTCAATCTCATGAGTTTAAACTAATATCATTATTTAACGTATTCTCTATCTGAACCTTTTTCTCTCTTCTTTAAATGTACTTAATATAATTATATGTCCAATCATAAAAATTTTTTTAAGTTTAAAGTATAAGATAAAATCTTATGAACATTAAATAGGTCTCACATTCATTGATCTATTGTCAGCGGCGCCTCGTCGATGCTTCTTCTTTCGGCTTCCTTTTGTGTTATATACGTGGTAGACGTTGAGTTGAATTAATTAACGGCATTGATGACGTTTTGTTATGGATAAAATTAATTGAGTAGCTTATTAAAGCAAATTTTTAATTTACAACAGTTAAACATTCTCTGACATTAATATTTTTTTACAATATTTACTTACGCCTATTGGTTTTAGATCCAGTTTTTAATTTTAAACGCTCGTAACTTCTAAACAATCTAATATTAACGTACAAACCAAAGTTGATTGAAAAATCTGATAGAAAGTAGATATAGAATTAAAAAAAAATACGCTCGAATCCGTTGAAGTGGAGCAAAGTCGAGAGCAAAGTTATACCCGAAATATGAATTTAAAGAAATTTTAACAAAAATTAAACGTTACAAATTTTATTGATTTTTTTAAGCTAAATTTCTTAAAAATCTTAATTTGGCTGTAACTTTGCTGAATTTTAACGGATTTGAGCGTACATTTTTTAAAATCATATCCTACAAGCTGGACACGATCCGTTTCCTAAACATATGATGATCTCCTTGTGAGTTTGTTGACATGAAATACTAATGCTTCATAAGTGAACGTCTGATCCAGGCTTACTTACTCTACCTGCACATTTCGTAAATCCGTATAAATTAATCAATTTTCTTTAACAAAATCAGAGATGACGCGTTTATATATATCAATACACGGTGAAAAATGTTATAATAAATATTGTTATGTTGTCGAGGAATTTAGGAACAGTGTGAACAGATCATAAAAATTACTATGTAACATAGTAAAATTTGTTACAAATTTATTAATTTTTGCTATAAATCTATTAAATTTTTCCAATATTTACTACCCAACATAGTAATTTTTCTGAATTGTCCACTCTGTTCCTAAATTCCTTAATAATATAACAATTTTTACAAAAAAAAATAGTAATTTTTGATTATAACATTTTTCTATGTGTATGTGACCTATTACGAACAATGAAGCATTTTACCTTGAGGTTTCTTTTCAATAGGGGTATAAAACTTATGTGGTGCTCTCGTATTACAAAAATTCGCTTCTATCAATGTGTATCAATTTTTTGTTATTCTGTTACGTATATAAACCGTATTATTCTAGATTTTATAAAACATATACAAAAATCAGCGTTATTATATGTAATAATCCTATCGTATAGGTATAAATTTATAAATAAAATAAAATTCGTAATAAAAATGTATATTTAAATTTGAGTAAATTAGTATATTCCTGTATTATTTAAAATTCTCCACTGTAATATAAGGTAAATCTCAAATCTCAATGATCGTTTAAACTAAATGTACTAATCATTATTTTACGTATTATCCTATACAATGAACCTTTTTTTCTCTCTTCTTTATCCATCTCATAAATTAATGTACTCGTTAATTAATTAATCAGTATATATAGAAAATACCAATGAAACAAAATACAATTGTTTCTACGAATTCAATCGATCGTATATATAAATACAATAAATAATATATAGAATAAATCGACCACGATTCGATAAAATAAAATTTAGTGTTTTAAGGGGATGGTCAGAAAATGGTCATTTTGTACTTTTTTTTATAAACAATAGAATGAATTTTTGAAAAAATCCTGAACGCCATGTCCTTAAGCATGTTTTAAACAATATATTGAAATTTTTTCAGATTGTTAATGCCTTTTTAGACCAAAAATTACCGACCGAAAATTGTTTATTCAATTATTATTAACAAATTTATTTTTTCTTAAAAAATCAAAACGCCATGCCCTCGCTTTTGTTTTAAATTACCAATATGAAATTTTTTAGATTTTTTTATTCAATATTTCCAACATAATTTTTATGTTGATAGGTGTAGATCAATATACCCTGTAATGTGGGTCCGACATCCCGTTAAGTACAATTAAACACTTAAAAACAATCAAATTAGGCTGGACTCCTTATAACATCAATTCTACAGGTCGAAAACTGGTCTATCTCTCTGAAGTAACTACAATGTCTAACGTCACCCTTGAACATATTTAATTAAATATAAAAAAAATATACTTATTAATCAGACGATCCCACGTGTAACGGCAATTTCGGTTTTCCTGAATAAAAATCATGAATTCTTCCAAAGAAGAAGAATCGAATATATTTTAAGCACGAAGATTCATTAATTTTCGACACAAAATAACGTTATAAAAAAAAAGAACTCACAAAAATAACTATATTATATATAAAAGAATATCTATCTCGATACACGTACACACCACATGTCCTGCACGATTGAAATAAAGGATCGCACTGATTTAACGGTTGAAATGAAGATTTAATCGCACAGGTCGATGTACATATATGATAATAAATGACAATATAACAACAACAACAACAACAACAATAACTACGAGGATACTAATACTAATAATAATAGCAACAATAACAACAAGAACAAGAACAACGAGAACGGATGAAATGAAATTCTTGCTAACAATCGAGGCATACAATTCTGTAAATCGTCGAATATTCCTATAGACAATGGTAGTACAATATCGTATCCGAGGTATGTATGGATGGATTTTCGTTGCGTAATAAATGCATTGCTAATTAAAACGAGAGAGAGAGAGAGAGAGAGAGATCGAGGTACAGAGATAACAAAAAGGAAATAAAGAAAAAAGGATAGGGAGTACATATACAGGAGAGGTGTTTGAATGCAACGCGAAGCCTTGATATACCAATGTACATATACACATACATACACATACATACACACGATAGGGTTATTGTGCCTTTATCGGTGTCTAATGCAACGTGTAATTGGTATAGGGCCGATGAAAAGGGCGCCACCGGCGACGCCATGACTGCATTGTCGCTTCTCGTAAATGAAGCCTTTCCACATGTATATATACATATATACATATATACGTGTACGTGACGCTCCACGCCCGAATAACCGGGATGATAAATTTTACGCACTTGAGTTTCATGATTACGCGCGTACGTGTGTGTACGTTACGCGTGCACCTTTTGGACTTCGTGCGGACGTTCGCGTTATCGCGGCGCCATCGGATATCTCACCCACCGACATATACCCCACACACACACACACACACACACTCTCTCTCTCTCTCTCTCTTTTATATATTCGTATAAACTCGGGGTTGTGTGTGTGTGTGTGTGTGTGTGTATATTTTCGCTTAATACAAATGAAACTTTGAGCCTGATGCGTTACGTCATTGCGTGTGGTTTTACTGTACGAGATGTCTGTGTGTGTATGGTGTTTCATATGACATTGCGGTACGCCTCTAATCCCATCACTGGTTTTTTAATTAACGTATCTGTGGATATGTGTGCGTGTATTTCTGGTATACGTGCGTTATGGATTTATTTGAAACGTTTTTGTATTTTGGTTACAATTGTATAGTTATTGCAGATCTTACGGGCAAAATTGAAGGCTCATTCGCAAATGTACTAAAATTCAATACCTATACTGTGAAATTACTGATAAATGCTCGGATAAAATGATTATGAGAAATGGAAGAAATATTAATACAATATTTTGATCACAACCGTAGATTTTAGTATAGCTGGACTGCAAAAATCTATTGATTAATAATTATAAATGATAAAATAAAAAATTACCTCCTTGTACAATCTCTTAAGGGGACGTACTTAAGAGGGTAGTCAAGTTTTACACATAAAATTAGTTATAATTAAAAAGGGATGATAATTTACACGAATTGAGGAGAACAGTCTCCTTCCGTTATTAATAATCTACTTCGGTTCAAATTTTGAAGCAAACGTATATGGATTGGTTTTCGAGAATTCCCTTAATTTCTTGCAATTTAAGGTTATACGCGCTCGTCTAATTAAAAGGCATGTCAAGATTTCTCAAAAACTAGTCAATATTTTTCCTTCGAATTTTACAGGCAAATAGATTATTAATAAAGGAAGGGGATTGTTTTAATACATAATAATTTTAATTACAACTAATATTCTGTTTCTATATTTTGCTTTTTTAAATTAGATTTAGAAAGCGTGGAATTAAAAAAAAAAGTTAAAATAATTTTAGGTGTAAAAGTTCTACTTGATCAAGTTATACCTCGCTACTTCACCTAATAAAATGAAGCAAATATTACCTAAGATTTTCGTAAGACAATCGTAAATTGTGTAGCTTACGTTTCGAGCAAGCTTATATGCGCTTCTATAAAGTTAAAATGTCAATTGGTTATTCATTATCGTGTATGTAAATAACATATGAAATAGTCTCGTTGTAAGTATGAAATTTTTTCATTTCAGAACCTTAATTTTGTACTGCAAATTTCAGGAAAATTCTTATTTTTCAGACGTTCCAATTTAATAAATAATCAATAATAAAATAAAATAAATAAAATAAAATAAATTGAACGCGTACGAAAATTGCTTAAGTTGTAATTTTATTTGTAGTATTTTTTTTTTCATTTTTCACAATTGTGTCCAATTTATTAGTAATTTTTTAGGTATCTATTTTTTTATATATGTAGTTGGGAGTAAGTGTTCGATTTTGACTGTAAGGCAAAATAATTGAAATTGTAACTAAAATTTACGGCAGCCGACAGTTGATTGTTAGTTTTATTTATTTTACTCAACTTTATCGCCTCTGCATATTTATATTAGTTTTCAAGTTATGAAAAAACATGATTTTTTTTTAATTTGGTATATCTTTGAAACTTTATAACAGAACACAATAGTGATTATATAACTGTATAAATTTTACTTCATTAAGATGAATTTTGAGAGAAAAATTGTAATCATAATCGCGTTGTTTTATGAAAAATTTGTATTATCTAGTTAAATATGGTTTGAAATAATATACATGACTTATTAAAAGCAGAATTTTGGTGAAAAATTTTATTATTTTTTATTCTGTTGGCCAACTTTATAGCGACGTAGAAGTCGACATTCAATAATGTATGTAGAAAACTTTCTAGAAATACATTTTGAGGTTGCAATATCTACACTGAAAAAAAATATATGTTTGATCTTGAAGAGAAATTCTTGTTAAATATGCCTCAAAATGAAAATCCAGCTGGTCCAACGCGATTCCTTTAAAATCAAGAAGAATTTGATTGATTTTCAAATATTATTAGTATTTATTAAATTTTATGTTTTAGAATAGTATATTAAACACACAGGATTTTTCTTTTTACGCGATAGTACGAAAAAGTGAATTTCGCGTGCACTGTATCGATACATTTTTTCAAAAAACAATTGTATTATACTGTGACATCAATTTCTGACGACTACTTTTAATACAGAACACGTTGATTATATATATGCATCTGTGATTTTCAGTATATTGCTCTGATAAGATTCTACATCGTTGATCGATTAATCTGCAACTTAAATGTAAAAATGATGAAGATATCACCGGGTAGCGATCAACAATTGGGTATATAGGTACCGGTAAATTTCTATTTATTTATTTTATTACCAGAATAAAAATTACATAATTTTACAATAATGTAACTGCATTGAGAAAAATGAAATAAGAAAAATTACTATATTTTATAGTAATGGTGGGACGTACTTGGACTATCGTAATTTTTGCTATATTTTATAGCAATTTTTCCTATGTACATAGTAATTTTTCTTATTTCATTTTTCTCAGTGTGCCTGTAGAGATAAAATCCTTTTATCTGTGCACAGGCCTGGTGTGATATAACATTACTTACTAAACTACTTATTAACAAAAACTCTTACCCTAACTTACTTACTAAAAAAAAAAATTTAAACTGAAATACATAAAAACCAATTTAAAAACACAAAAAAGGAAAAGTAGCATAATTCCCAACACGTATGTAGAATCACTAGTATACTACTGCACAGTGTTATTGCATCTACTACCAGAACTTAATTAACATTTGTCTTGCTGTAGTATAACTCTCAGTTGACGCATTTCTACTCTTCGTTTTCTTTTTTTTTCTTTTGTTAATTAGATAAGTATAATAATACGGAATCTATATATAACACACATAACCGTCAATAATATGTACATGATCATTGTTAACATATCCCGAATTGGATATTGCACAACCGAGATAAATATCATCAGTGGAGTTACAAACGAGGGGTAACAATTAAATGTTCGTGTATCTGTATATAGGGTTAAATATCGAATAGTCCAAGTGAATTGGAGTATCGGTCCGCAATCGCCTCTCATCCCCTATTCGTCCGCCTGTAATCTTCACAGCCGGAGGCTTTAGTAATTGCACGCGCGTTTTCGACAATAGCATCGATTGCACCGAGTGCACCGTTTTTCAAAAATCAAACCTTCTCTCCCTTATACCCTGCGAGTACGTGCAACGGGTGTCGCTCGAGGGCCGACACACTCTACCACGCAACGTAAAGGGTTTCGAGACGTATGGTATGGATAGGATTGATCCACAATCTCACCGGCGAAGAGGGCGGTTCGATTAAAATATATATATATATATCCATCTATATGTATATATATATATATCGTATATCTGTATCTACGCATTCTCGATTGCGCATCCGTGAATTCGAACTCGAGTGGCTTCTGCTCGTGTGGGCGGAAAGGAGGTGGTTATGGTACAGCCCAGCATCCGAAATTCGGGTTGATTGTAAATTGAGCACGAAACCACCGTTGATTGGTTTAAAATCGGATCAACCGATGGATATCTGTATTATATATATATAGCTTTGTCGTCGGAGAGGATAAGGCCCAAAATCAATTACCCATACAAACGATTTGTATCACTTTTTTCATTTTGTTGTTTGATTTTCTTTTTCTTTTTTTGAACATCGATGGAGCTGATTGATCGAATTTTGGGGAGGAGCCGCGTACAAGGCTGGTGCGTACTGAAAATTTTACCAGAAATATGACTGAAGTATCGATTTCATTGACAGGTACCTTTCTTAAAAATTTTTGGTTAAAGCGATTATATAATTTTTGTCTTAATTAAAACATTCTTTATTAATACGTAATAAATGAAATATTATTATTAATATAATGCATCATAAGGGTAATCTTTTCACGCTCCGCTAGAGGGAGTCAACGACTTTTTGAACTTCATAGTAAATATTATGCATTAATGATATAAGTATGTCTACCTAATTCTCGTATATTGGCGTAATTAAATATATTTACTAATTTGACTAAACGAATGTGTTCAGTATGATCTGAAAGTATATTCCTTACGTTAATAATAATCTTAACTTTATAAATAAGTTTAAAATTTATATCTATTAGTAAACAATATTAGGTTTCAAATGATTACTTTTTTATTTAGGAATATTTCTTAATAGTTAAGAAATTGACATTTGTCGCAAAGTAAACATTTTAAGACAATGGCAAATACACCATTTCTTTGAAGCAAAGAATTACTTTTCTCAGTGCACGAAGACAAACTGTGGATTATCAAAAGAAAGGAGGTGGTTATGGTACAGCCCAGCATCCGAAATTCGGGTTGATTGTAAATTGAGCACGAAACCACCGTTGATTGGTTTAAAATCGGATCAACCGATGGATATCTGTATTATATATATATAGCTTTGTCGTCGGAGAGGATAAGGCCCAAAATCAATTACCCATACAAACGATTTGTATCACTTTTTTTCATTTTGTTGTTTGATTTTCTTTTTCTTTTTTGAACATCGATGGAGCTGATTGATCGAATTTTGGGGAGGAGCCGCGTACAAGGCTGGTGCGTACTGAAAATTTTACCAGAAATATGACTGAAGTATCGATTTCATTGACAGGTACCTTTCTTTACACGAAGACAAACTGTGGATTATCAAAAAATAGTTTTCTTGATCCCCTAGTCGAAAGTACGTAGTTTCGTCATCGATTTCGACGGCGAAAGAATGACTTTTAGCCACTACCACAGTTTTCGCCACGCATGGTAACTAAGCAATAGCAGATTTGATTCTTCGATTGACAGGTCGTTTTAGAGGTTTTGTTTACATCCTCTTAAGCATTAACTTACACGCTCAACACAACTCGCCACATCCGAGTGTCGATATACTAATTTACAGTCTTCATTGAGCGTAAATTTGGAAATGCCGTAAGGAGGTGGCATACCTTGTAGGTTACCGACTGAGCAAAAAAAGGTAATTATTACATTTATTTAAAAAAATGCGCAATTTCATGTAAAATCCGAATACATAATTGCACTAGATAATTAAATAATAAGTCATTCTACAAAGTTCTAGAGCAATACAACAAAGACACCCTAAAAAATTTCTGCACCGAAAATTTACGATTGTTTGTGATTCTTCGGTGCAGAAATTTTTTAGGGTGTTTTTGTTGTATTGACTTGAAACTTTGTAGAATGACTTATAAATGAATGATCTACTGCTTCTGTAATCGGGTTTTGCGCAAAATTGCGTATTTTTTAAAATAAATGTAACTATCACCTTTTTTGGCTCGGTCTGTAATCCATCGGGTAAGCCATCCCCTTAACTTAAGTACAATATTTCGGATCGCCTTACAGCGGAGCGTTTCAAAACCATTTCCATTCAAACAAAATATGCATATATACCGATACGATATTACTGTATTAGATCTGTATATATATGCATTGTGTATCACTAGCTCCCCTTCCCAGCCTGGTTTATTACTCAAAAATATTGATTTACAATTAATCAATAACAATCGAGTATATAAATATAAATGTAAAAAATCTGCTTCTAGTGCTAGAAAATTAGTGATTAAAAAAATAGCATATTTATCTACATGTAATTTTATACTTTAATTTAATTTTAATTAGAATTTTGAACCGTACCAGAGTTTTCGTATTTCGTTTCAAATTGAAGATTCAAAAATACTAAAAAAAAAAATTATTTTAAGGTTGAATGTTTTGCCTAAATACTGTCTGGTGGGCGCGTCAGGAAGACCTTCGACACGATACGGATTTGCTAGAGGAAACTACAATTCGTAGTGAAACTCTCTAGCGTTGGAAATGAGAAATAAATTAAAGCATATTGTTGATCCAATGAATTAACTTGAACACTAACAAGCAATTTATCTAACATTTCATATCTTAAATGTCTTTGGTAGGATGTAAAACGTTGGAAATATTTTCCGTAACATTAATAATTTACCAAAAAAAAAGAAATAATGTAATTACGATAATAATTTTTATTTTAAATACGAGTGTGTGCACCCGCTACATTAATTTAATGAAAAATTGGATGATCGATAAATTGACGAATCATAAAACAATATTATATACTTCTCTTTCCCAAAGCATTCGGTCGTTTTCTATATATAGTTGACATACATAAACAGGCAGCGCGCAGTTATTCGAAATTCGAAAATATTCGATTTACCCCGACCCGTTTGGGGCATCATGTAATAACAGTTTCGTCGTTCGAACCCTATACAATTTTGATGCGCGCACTCACACATCCCCGCGCCTGTTATTGCTCATTTTGCGGAGCGAACTGTCCAGTCAAAATAAATATACGCGCCCTCGATTTTACATCGATGAGCTTTCGAGTGTCCAAGTGTTGTGTTCATGGCGGGTTTCTCCCTTCCTTTTTTTTCCCCCCGCGTACAATGTTTCTGTGTGTGTGAGGTCCGAGCGATTGTTGGATTATATCGAACACGCCCGCAAGCCAGTTCGCGGATTCGAAAGAGTGATTGGATTTCTCTCGGTATTTTATGAAATTAAAAAGTTAATTCGACGTGACGCGAAATCCCGTGTACATCGGTGACTATGTACGCGCGCCCGAACCTGGGTAACGAGATTCCTGTATACGATAATACATTTTTAATATATGCGGAAATTTAAATAATTCCTTCTTTTTTTGGGGGGGGGGGGGCTCGCGCTTATGCTTTTACTTTTTTTTTCCTTTTTACTTCGGCGCGTACGCGGCGATTTATCGAGGATAATTTTTTTGCGGGGAGGAAGTTTGATGTACCTTTTTTTTTGTATTTTGCAAATTGCGCAATAATTAATGAAGCTCTGTGGATTTGATTAGATTTTGGTGTATTAATTGATCGAACGTTTTCAATATTTATAAGTGGAAAGAAAATACAATAATCATGAATATAATGATAATTGAAGATTTTATACGTATAGTTACCGCTTTTTCGCTGAGATTTTGTGAAAAATGAAAAAACAAATCGTACATCGAAAAAACTCGACATATTTGGAAAGTTCTGATTTAGTTTGCGACTTTAAAATTAAAATTACTACTCCCTAGTTGTAAATTTTATTAAAAAAAAATTTTTTTTATTGCAATTTGTTAATTACTAATTGAAAATCAAATTTTTAGATTATCGTATTACATATTACCCGAAAATAGCAGAAATTACTATTTTTATTGACTTGTGCAGTATGTTACATTTTCAGATTCTTACGTCGATAATTGTTAAATTTTTATTTTCGAGATTATATATAAGGAAATTATATATATATATATACAAGCGTTATTATCAGAATATTTTATTGTGTTAAACGATAAAAAAAAATTTATTTACATGTCTGATTAAAAAATGAACTTTTTAAATTTAATTTATTAAGGAATATTCGGATCACGCTTAAGACGTGGAAATAAATAAAAATAAACAAAAATAAAAAAAAATAAAAAAAAAGGATATTTTGGTTATTTTTGAGGTACATCGTTACGCGGTATCAGAAGATTTCTTTTTAAGGTTGACGATCAGAGGAAACGAAACTGCTTCCATATTTTTTTGCGGAAAAGGTGCGAGATAAGAAATGAAAAGTTTGTAGCTGTTATAAAAATAATATCTTAAAAATGTATTATTTTAAATAAATTTTATTTTTCATGCAAATAAAAAAATTTTAAACAAACTAGTTTTAAATAAGTTACAAATCTAAATGTATATTCGATTGAAGGCAATGCCTTGAATACACTGAAATAAAAGTTGTCTACAAATCTTACTATTTTGCATAGTAAAATAAAGTTTAAATGATTTTTTTTTTTTTTGTTATTTAACGTCGCTCTATTTATGCTGCTAGGGCTAATCAGCGACGGAGGTGAACGGTGTGTCTGTAAACAAAGCACATGTAGTTGAAACAGTGGTGGTTGTGTCCATCGGAAGATATCATCGGTCACTGTAATTAGTCTAATAATTACAGTTTCCTGTCCTCCCGATGGAACCACCGCGATCCTCTTTACATCTTCGCGTCCCTAACGTTCCCTATAGTTCAGATGCCCGTGCCTCTCATGCACTGACAAGTGCACGAAACGCACACGCACCTGAACTGGCGTCACATTATAGTGACACGCCGAGCCACTGAGTCGCGGTGTTCGAAAAATGCACATGAAAAAATTTTTAGAGGTACACGTCTGGGATCGAACCCACGACCCTCGGTGTGAGAGTCGGGAGCTCTACCCATGGGCCACCGCGGCTCTGATGATTTATTTAATAGTATATATTATATATACAATTACGATGTTTTGTAATAAAAATTTGTGGTTTCAAATTTATAGTAAAACTTGTTAAAATATTTGGTAAAATTTATTGTAATTCCATTAGTATTCTTTTTACGATTTTTGTTTAGTAATATTTACTTTATCCAATTAGGAAAAATTACTTAAAAAATTATCGATATTACTATTGTTTATGAAATGTAATGTTTAACATGCTATTGATTTATTTATTTATTTTAGATCGGCATCTATACAATTATGATATATCGTATTTGTGACAAGGTGATTTAACACCTGTCACAAAAAGGTAAAAAGAAACAATAAAAAGGCATTAGCGTAGCCTTTCCCCTTATCAAACCTACCTACCCGGATACCGTACACACACGTATACCTACTATAAGCTACCCAGTACCCTAACTAGCATGTAAAACTCCACATCCCTTCCCCGGTTCCCAGCAATCCAGCACCAGGACAATCCAACGAAGAAGTAGCAAGCTGAATGATCTGCATCAGGTGCAAAACCCCAGGAGTGACAGCAGATATCCTTGAAAGTCCATCGCCCACTGGAACCTCGTGCAGAATCCCTGTGAAGGTGATAGTAAATGAGACAAAGCACATTATTAGGGAAAAGAATAACCAGGAAGGAGAGGATAGGACAGCAACATAGGAAGAAAATATTGTCAACAGGAGTTGAGAGGTTAGGGGAGCACTAACCTCTCCCACTATAAATTAACTAAACACGTAATGATAAACTCCTACGGCTTAGCGACTTACCTGTAACAATTCCTCGGGAGCCCCAGGCCAATCCCACGGCAGGTCAGCGTCGGAGAAGATCCACTACGTCGGCAGTAGTCCGTTGAATCGTCTTCTTGACAGCTGGAATAGAGACGCAGTCATACGAGAACGGCCGATCGCACGGACGAACTCTCGTCTCGTACCGATAGCAGCGCAAGGCGCATGCGCGCACGAACGAGACGAGCCGAGTGCCGACGGAGAACAGAGCTCCGTGAACTACGGTCGAGAGTGTTTGGTCGCGGTGTAATTGAAGCTTTTGATCGACTGTTATAGCGATTTATTGCCTGATTTTGGTGTGTGAGCTGAGCAGAGCGTGGCAGCGATTTAGAGACTTTAACAATCGGCTGCAGTTACGAAAGGTGAGTGCGTATGGTGCACGTTCCCCTTTTCCCTTTATCGGTCGCGAATTCCCGGTCCACCCGCGTGTGTGTGCGCGTATTATTCCCCGACTCTCTCCCGCGTTCCCCCTCTTTCCCCTGCGCTACGCTAACCGATTGCGGGGAAGAGATCAATTATTTATATAATTAACAATCGACTGGTGCCCAGATGCGATTTCAAATCGATTGTTGTTCTTTTTGACTTTATTAATAAATCCTTTAATTACTTTATTAACCTCCCCGCGTATTTATTTATTTAGTCCCGCACCCTGATCCCCAGTGCGGCGTAACATATTAAAGAAACAAGCAAGATTAAAAAAATTAATTTTTTTTTTGTGTACTAAATTGTATTAGATACACATTTATATAAAATTATACAAAAAATAGTTTATCCAATATTGATAGTCATTGTGGTTTGGAACGTTGGTATCCAACGTTGGAGCAATATTGGTACCCATTATTGATTTTGTACTTCGGTATCCAACGTTGGACCAATATTGGTATTCACTATTGGAATTTGTATGTTGGTACCGAAGGTTGATTTTCTATTGCAGTATTTTCTGTTGCAGAAACTTTATGGAGGTTAAGCAAAAAAAAAAAAATATAAATATTGAATTAAAGATACTTGTTGCTTATGTTAATTTGATTTCAGTATTTTCTATTGCAGAAACTCTATGAAGTTTAAGCAAAATATAAGTAGAAATAGGATGGTAGTAAGAATTAAAGATTTTTTTATCAGATAACATTTTTAAAAGTGTGATTGGATACCATACTTGCGAATGTTGACACCTTCGTGGAAGGTGTTTTATATAATGTACTGTCTAGAGGCACGAATTCTATGTGGAATATTTAATAATGAATAATAAAATTACTGAAAGTGAAACTCTAATAATTATATAAATTATTTCTATTGACATCTACAAAATACTTGCCGTTGTATTAGATACACATTTATATAAACTTTTATACAAATTACTTTTATACTTTCTTATACAAAATATTGGGTTGATAATATGAAATTGAAAATACTTGGAGATTAAGTTTTCAAAATTAGTTTTTCGTTAATCTATGCTGTAATGTTATAGCTATGCTGTACACACTAATAGCCTCTATGATTATACAGATTTCTGTTTACTAATAGACACTAATTCACTATTACTATTTTTATATTATCATATTATCAGTATTCAGTCTTAGATTCTTATACATTTTTCAACGTCGTAAATTAGAATACGGTCGGACACTGCATGGTTTTTATATCATCCTGCTCTGCACAGTGCTTCTTTCCCGTTTTTCGTGTAAGTATTGTAAACCACTTGTCGTGTTCTAAGTTTTGTAAACCACTTAAAGCAGAATATTTTCGTTATTCATATAAGTGCTGTCGTATAGTCGTATCGATTCTTCGTTTCTGGAGTAACGATTCTTTATTTCTGGAGTATCGATTCTTCAAGAATCGAATAAATAATCGATACTTTAAAAAAAGAATCGAATAAATTTCAGAGAAACGAGTAGAATCGCCCATCCCTGTGCCATATTTGGTTTGTAATGTTGGTACCCAATGTTGAATCAATATTGGTACTCAACGTTGGACCAACGTTGGGTACCAACATTGGACCAATGTTGGCACCCAAAGAAACACCAGTATTGGTACCCAAGGTTGGACCAATATTGGTACTTATTATAGGTTTGAACGTTGGCACCCAACGTTGAACCAATATTGGTAACCATTATTGGTTCTGAACGTTGGGTGCCAACGTTCAAACAATACTGATAGTCATTGTGGTTTGGAACGTTTGTATCCAACGTTGGACCAATGTTGGTACCCAACGTTGGACCAATATTGGTACCCAACGTTGGACCATTATTGGTTTCAACGTTAGCACCCAACGTTGAACCAATATTGGTACCCATTATTGGTTCTGAACATTGGTATCAAACGTTTATCCAATATTGATAGTCATTGTGGTTTGGAACGTTGGTATCCAACGTTGGAGCAATATTGGTACCCATTATTGATTTTGTACTTCGGTATCCAACGTTGGACCAATATTGGTATTCACTATTGGAATTTGTATGTTGGTACCGAAGGTTGATTTTCTATTGCAGTATTTCCTGTTGCAGAAACTTTATGGAGGTTAAGCAAAAAAAAAAATATAAATATTGAATTAAAGATACTTGTTGCTTATGTTAATTTGATTTCAGTATTTTCTATTGCAGAAACTCTATGAAGTTTAAGCAAAATATAAGTAGAAATAGGATGGGAGTAAGAATTAAAGATTTTTTTATCAGATAACATTTTTAAAAGTGTGATTGGATACCATACTTGCGAATGTTGACACCTTCGTGGAAGGTGTTTTATATAATGTACTGTCTAGAGGCACGAATTCTATGTGGAATATTTAATAATGAATAATAAAATTACTGAAAGTGAAACTCTAATAATTATATAAAAAATTTCTATTGACATCTACAAAATACTTGCCGTTGTATTAGATACACATTTATATAAACTTTTATACAAATTACTTTTATACTTTTTTATACAAAATATTGGGTTGATAATATGAAATTGAAAATACTTGGAGATTAAGTTTTCAAAATTAGTTTTTCGTTAATCTATGTTGTAATGTTATAGCTATGCTGTACACACTAATAGCCTCTATGATTATACAGATTTCTGTTTACTTTTAGACACTAATGCACTATTACTATTTTTAAATTATCATATTATCAGTACTCAGTCTTAGATTCTTATACATTTTTCAACTTCGTAAATTAGAATACGGTCGGACACTGCATGGTTTTTACATCATCCTGCTCTGCTTAGTGCTTGTAGCGTCGAGAGCCACACAATCTCCGCGCGTTTGTATGTTTTCGTGTTAGGATGGGAATGACAGGTAGAATTAAATTTTCTCTTAATTTGAGCCATATAAATAGTTGTTATTTATTGGCTCTAAGGAGAAAATTTCGAAGGGAGAAAAACTCCTTGAAATTACAGACATAGGAAAGTAGAATAGAACGAATTTGTGAGAGAGAGAGATAGAGATATCGAGTTTGTAGACCGTGTGGTCGTTTATCCGGAAGTCGTCACCTCCGGTGGGAAAACCGTCGTTTCCCGCTTAGTATGTGTTTGTGTGGTGTGTAACGCGCGATCGACGGACGACCGTGACGTGTACCGTACCGACGCGTATCGCACCGTACCGACGCGTATCGCACCGAACCGACGCGTATCGCACCGACCGACGCGTATCGCACCGAACCGACGCGTAGAAAAGAAAATGAAAGGATTCGTGAAAGTGAAAAAGTTGATGGGATCCCGCACTCGATAAAACGCGCACAAAAAAACCCGCACACGAGACGCGACGTTACCGGGAGGCTTGCGAGCCCCTAGCTTGATACGCCCGAATCTCCAGGAGAAGGTTTTGGTCCTCAGGGTGGTTGATGCTCACGTGGTCCAAAGTTCGTAGATAAGCCAAAACCCGGGCAAATTGACGGCTCTCCGTGATCTCCGCGACGGCCGTTGACACCCGGATGACCAGAAGGCTCTCCCTTGATCCCTTGGCGTTGCGGCTTAAATTACCGATCGCTGAGTCGTATTACAGCTGGGCTGATGCGTTGCGGCTTAAAACACCGATCGGAGAAAAGTCACTGTTGGGCTGATGAGTTGCGGCTTAAATTACCGATCGTTGAGTACGGATGTTGTTGGTGTTGATCCTGTGACTGCGAGTGGAATAGTGCTCGCGCGTGGATACGCGAGTTAATTATACTAAAGGAGCGCGGACGTTGGAAGCGGCCGCGGCGGTGAATACCGCGAGTATAGTTGGGCGAGCGCGGACATCGGAGAACGCCCGCGGCGGATTTGCTTCGAGTCGAGTCTTGGTCGCGCGCGGACGTCGGAGAGCGCCCTCATCGACATTGCTTCGGGTTGCGTTTTTATTTTACACGTTTATGTTACATTTATTGATGTAACGTAACATACTCCCGCCCCCAAAAGAATGCGATATCGTAATAAGAAAGAAAAAAAAATAATTAAAGTTGCGTTTCGATGTGTGTGTATAAGTGTTGACAGATTATGAGGAAGGCGTACATGAAGTCGTAGCGCGATTTATAATTGATTAGGTATTAAACAGAGTTGAGTTAAATTGCGTTTGTATACGCCGTTATTTGTTTTTACAGTAGCTACGTGGTTGATGCCGTCGCTTCCGGGATGTAGTTGTTGAATGATTCCCAGATGCCATTGTTGACAGGGTTGTAGTTTGTCTATGATCAATACAATTGATCCGATGTCGATTTTAGTGTTGTGATTAAACCATTTTTGTCTTTTCTGCATTTCAGTTAAATATTCGAGTTGCCATCTCTTCCAAAAGTCCTGTCTAGCCTTCAAAATGAAATTCCATACCGATAATCGTGAATCTGGAACATCGAGATAATTTTCTTCGGGTAGGAACGTGAGAGGTTTTCCCACCAATAAATGTGCGGGCGTTAATAAGATAAAGGATCATTTGGATTACTAGACAGAACACATAATAGTCGTGAATTTAATATTGCTTCTATTTCGATCGCGAAGGTATTAAGCTCTTCGAACGTGAGCATTTGACCACCTATTACTCTTTTGAAGTGATGTTTGAAAGATTTCACCGCCGCTTCCCAGAGACTTCCAAAATGAGGGGAAAGTGGCGGATTAAAGTGCCAAATTATGTTTTTTCTAATTGCGTATTTATTAATATCGTCTTTAAATTCTTGTGAATTGAATAATGCATATAATTCTTGTAAATTTGAATTCGCGCCAATCAAATTTGTTCCGTTGTCTGAAAATACATGATGAGGAATTGCTCGTCTAGATATAGAACGTCTGAATGCTCCTAAGAAACCCGAGGTAGTCAAATCGCTCACGATCTCGATGTGTACCGCTTTAGTCGCCATACAAACAAATACACACCCGTAAACCTTGATTTTGTTTCGATTGCGAAATTTCCTTTCCTTGATAAAAAGTGGTCCGAAATAATCTACACCTGTATGTTCGAATGCACTTGATGCAGTTACCCTCGCTTTCGGTAGGTCACCCATGGGAAATTGTATTGATGTCGCGTTATGACGGGTACAACTGATACATTGACGAGCAATCTTGCGTACTTGGTTCTTTCCATCAATTAACCAAAATCGGTGCCTAAGAGTATACAGTGTAGTTTGAATTCCCGAATGATAATTGTTTAAGTGAGTTTGCCGTATAATTAAATCAGTTACGTGATGATGTTTGGGTAAAAGTATCGGATTTTTCTGTTCGCCCGTTAAAATTGAATGTCGTAAACGACCACCCACTCTAATTAACCCGAATTCGTCAATGAAAGGATTGAGAGATGCAAATCGCGTATCTTTTACATGACCAATGGTTTTAATTTGTTCGATTTCAGTGCTAAATTGTTCGCTCTGTATCAGCTGTAAGATTTTTCGCTCGGATTCTAATTTTTCATTAATGCTTATGTTTGTACTCTTGTACTTAATTTTTCTATTGATAAGTCGCATACAATACGCGATTGTATGCACCAGTGTCGCATATGAGGAAAATCGTTCGAAAATCTCGCATCTAAGGGGCTTAAGATATAAACAGATTTTTCGCTTTAATCCGGGGAGTTCTATGTTTGGCGTGACCGCGCTCATCGGCCAGTTAGATGGCGACCCATCTAACCACTTAGGACCGGAGAACCATTGCTGACTCGAGACAAAGTCACCAGGTAACTGCCCGCGCGATAACGCGTCAGCCGGGTTGTCGAGGGTCGGGACATGTCTCTAAATCATCTCTTCCCCCAAGGATTGAATCTCCGCGACTCTGTTGGCTTCAAATGTCTTCAACAGTTGCGGTTGCTTTTTTAACCAATGCAATACTATTGTAGAGTCGGACCAAAGTACTACCTTATTAATCTTAAATTGAAAAACTGAACTCGTTTCTTTATATAAGCGGGCAAGTGTTAAAGCGCCGCAAAGTTCCAACCTGGGGATGGTAACTGATTTTAAAGGGGCTACTCGCGATTTCGCGCATGCCAACCGCACGATAGTCTTACGATTTTTATCACTTGACCGAATATATATACATGCTCCATAACCTATGTTACTAGCGTCACAAAAACCGTGCAATTCAACGTAAATCGAATTTTTTATTAAAAGAGACCGTTCTATTTGTATATCGTGTATTAAACTTAATTGATTTTTGAAGTTAGTCCAAATCGTAAATAAATCGTGCGGTATTGTTTCGTCCCAATCAAGTTTAGCATTCCAACATTTTTGAATAATTGATTTCGCGGTTAAAATGATTGGACCTAATAAACCTAAAAGGATCATAGATTTTTGCTACCTCCGATAATATCTCGCGCTTAGTTACCCTTTCCGTTGAATCTACTGGTTTTACCGTGTAAGTTAATTTGTCGCATATTGAGTTCCATCCTATTCCTAACGTTTTAACTATCGCATTTTGTTCAATCGCGCAGTCTAAGTTGAATATTTTGTTTTCTATATTATCTAACGTGTGAATATGATTGTACGCCCATTGTCTAATATTAAATCCACCTAGTTTTAATAATTCTATAATTTCGTCTCTAAGTTTAAAAATTTCCTGTAAATCATTCGCGCCTGTCAATAAATCGTCCACGTATAAGTCTCGTTTAAGTGTCTTGCGTGCAAGGGGAAACCTATCGCCTTCGTCGTCTGCTAGTCTTTGTATAGTCTGTATTGCTAAGTATGGCGCGGAAGATACGCCGAAAGTTACTGTGTTTAATTCGTATACGCTAATTTTTTCGTTATTATACCAAAATACGCGCTGATATTTTCTATCGTCTGGATGTATTAAACCTGCTTTACATTTTCTCTACGTCGGCGTCATAACGTAGGTGTAGGATCTAAATCTTAATAAGTGGTTCAAACAGTTGCCTTGTATCGTTGGTCCGGCTCGACAATTTAGTAACTGCGTGGTGTGGCATGTAATATCCTTCAAAATTTCCTGTTTTACTAACGTCATGTGTCCTAAATCTATATATTCTTGCATAACCCTGTGATATTCTAATCTAAGCGCATCGTTTGATTTTAGTTTCCGCTGTATAGAAAAGAACCGTTTTAAAGCCTGAGCGCGTGTTTCTCCTATTTTAGCATTCCAACATTTTGAATAATTGATTTCGCGGTTAAAATGATTGGACCTAATAAACCTAAAGGATCATAGATTTTTGCTACCTCCGATAATATCTCGCGCTTAGTTACCCTTTCCGTTGAATCTAATGGTTTTACCGTGTAAGTTAATTTGTCGCATATTGAGTTCCATCCTATTCCTAACGTTTTAACTATTGCATTTTGTTCAATCGCGCAGTCTAAGTTGAATATTTTGTTTTCTATATTATCTAACGTGTGAATATGATTGGACGCCCATTGTCTAATATTAAACCCCTAGTTTTAATCATCGCGCCTGTCAATAAATCGTCCACGTATAAGTCTCGTTTAAGTGTCTTGCGTGCAAGGGGAAACCTATCGCCTTCGTCGTCTGCTAGTCTTTGTATAGTCTGTATTGCTAAGTATGGCGCGGAAGATACGCCGAAAGTTACTGTGTTTAATTCGTATACGCTAATTTTTTCGTTATTATACCAAAATACGCGCTGATATTTTCTATCGTCTGGATGTATTAAAACCTGCTTTTACATTTTCTCTACGTCGGCTGTCATAACGTAGGTGTAGGATCTAAATCTTAATAAGTGTTCAAACAGTTTGCCTTGTATCGTTGGTCCGGTTAATAAAGTTTCATTTAACGAGATGCCTATATCTGATTTAGCGGATGCGTCAAAAACTACGCGTACTTTAGTGGTATTGCTCGACAATTTAGTAACTGCGTGGTGTGGCATGTAATATCCTTCAAAATTTTCCTGTTTTACTAACGTCATGTGTCCTAAATCTATATATTCTTGCATAACCCTGTGATATTCTAATTTAAGCGCATCGTTAGATTTTAGTTTCCGCTGTATAGAAAAGAACCGTTTTAAAGCCTGAGCGCGTGTTTCTCCCATTTTAGGATTCCCGTTTTTAAAAGGCAAACGCACGATATATCTACCCGATTTATCTCGCATAGTAGTTGAATTATAATGTGTTTCGCACAACGCCTCATTAACGGATCTAGTGTTCGTAAGCCCTACTTCCTCTATTGCCCAAAATTTATTCATAATATCGTTTAATTGAGAAAGCTGATAAATTCTAGGTTTATTTAAATTAACCCCATTAAGTTCGCCCGCTAAGACCCACCCTAACTGAGTTTTTTGGATAATCAAATCTGTATTGTCCCTTGATAAGTTGAATTGTCCTACATTTAACATAGACATGGTCGCTTCTGATCCTATTAGCAAATCGACTGCTCGAGGAATGTGAAATTCTGGATCGGCGAGATCTAAATGTATAGGTATATTAATAGAATCGCGTGGGAATGGTTCGTCTGGTATCAAATCAGCTATTTTAGTTACAATTAGGAAGGTTAATGTTTTATTATAGTCGCTGTACACTGATTTAAACTTTACTTCTACGCATCCCTTTGTTAAAGTATTCAAATCATCGATGGCGCCGATTGGAATCACGCATTCCCGAACAGGTAGATTTAATTTTTTCTTCAAGCTCTCGGTTATGAAGTGTGCTGTAGCACAAGTGTCCAATAGGGCCCGTGCCTTTAATTGATCACCGCTGTTATCTCGTACAACTATCACGGCGCTTGTCATTAACTGTGATCGAGGCGCGCGAGAAATGGAATTAAGAACGCTTTGTTCGAGTCATAATTTGGGTACTAATTTCGATGTTGTTGTCTCGGTTTGATCCGAAATCGACGTATGCAAGAGCGTATGATGTTTTTCGCGACAAATTTTACAAGTTGTTGAACTACAAACTCCGCCGTGCTGACGAAACAATTACGGCATAAACCCTTCCCTTTAACGAATTCCTTGCGTTCTTTTACTGACAATCCGTGAAACTCTGGACATTTATATAGGAAGTGACTTTGTTTACAACAGACGCATGCATTTGTATTATGACTAATTGCATTTGTATTATGACTAAAGCGCGAGCAGTTATATTGGATTTAAACATTTTTTGCGGTCGGTTATTGTAATCATTGTTTTTCGTTACGCGCATTTCGCTCGCGGCAGCCGTCGATCTCTTCTCAAACCTACACAACCGATAAGCCGTTTCATTGATGAATTTTATGAATTGAGAAAAGTTCGGTAATTCGTCTAACGATAATGAATCCTCCCATTTCCTACGAATCTCGATCGGGAGTTTGCATTCTAAAACGTATACTATCATGTGAGGGTCAATTTTAACTTGTAAGGATTCTAGCATTGTGATATGTTGTATAGTGTCGTCGACCAGCTGCGTCAAGTTCGACGAAGTCGCTTTAATTATCGGTTTTGTATTTAAAATCGCTTCGTAATGTCTGGTAAGTAATGCTCGTTTTCTTTCGTAAGATTCGGTTAACAGAATATTTTCGTTATTCATATAAGTGCACGGAAAAATTTTGGGAGAGCGGCTCGCCATGTAGTGACTGCGGCTGCGCAAAACGTCGGGTGCGCTGCTAGGTCGCCTTGTCGGGCAGTCAGCTGTGCCAACATGGGCGAGCGATTCACAGTGCGTGAGTGAGGAGAGGGGATGCATATAATACTTTTGGGAGAAGTGGCGCGCGACGAATATATTGAATGCGCTCGCTATCTGTCGGAACGGCCAACCGCTCGCAACGTCGGGACGCCCGCTCTACCTCAATAAGAGAGAAAGTTCGAACCAAAGAGGGCGACGTGGTCTTCTTTGGTGACGGTCGCGCGGCGCAACATACGAGACATACATAGAGCAGACGCTCGCCCAAAATTTTTTCCGTGTGCTGTCGTATAGTCGTATCGATTCTTCGTTTCTGGAGTAACGATTCTTTTTTTCCGGGGTATCGATTCCTCAAGAATCGAATAAATAATCGATACTTTAAAAAAAGAATCGAATAAATTTTAGAGAAACGAGTAGAATCGCCCATCTCTGTGCCATATTTGGTTTGGAATGTTGGTACCCAATGTTGAATCTTATTTTGGTACTCAACGTTGGACCAATATTGGTAGCAAACGTTGGACCAATATTGGTACCCAACGTTGGATCAATATTGGTACTCTTTATTGGTTTGAACGTTGGCACCCAACGTTGAACCAATTTTAGTATCCATTATTGGTTCTGAACGTTGGTATCAAACGTTTATCCAATATTGATAGTCATTGTGGTTTGGAACGTTGGTATCCAACGTTGGAGCAATATAGGTACTCATTATTGATTTTGTACTTTGGTATCCAACGTTGCACCAATATTGGTATTCACTATTGGAATTTGAATGTTGTTAAAGAAGGTTGATTTCCTATTGCAGTATTTTCTATTGCAGAAACTTTATGGAGTTTAAGCAAAAAAAATATATAAATATTGAATTAAAGATACTTGTTGCTTATGTTGATTTGAGTTCATTATTTTCTACGTTAAAAAGCTCTATGAAGTTTAAGCAAAATATAAGTAGAAATAGGATGGGAGTAAGAATTAAAGATTTTTTTATCTGATATGATTATACAGATTTCTGTTTATTATAGACACTAATTCACTATTACTATTTTTATATTATCATATCATCAGTACTCAGTCTTGATTCTTATACATTTTTCAACGTCGTAAATTGGAATACGGTCGAGCACTGCATGGTTTTTTACATCATCCTGCTCTGCACAGTGCTTCTTTCCCGTTTTTCGTGTTCTAAGTATTGTAAACCACTTGTCGTGTTCTAAGTTTTGTAAACCACTTAATATAGATATTTTCGTATTCATATAAGCACTGTAGTATAGTCGTATCGATTCTTCGTTTCTGGAGTAACGATTCTTTATTTCTGGAGTATCGATTCTTCAAGAATCGATAAATGATCGATACTTTAAAAAAAGAATCGCATAAATTTTAGAGAAACGAGTAGAATCGCCCATCCCTGTGCCATTTTGGTTTGGAATGTTGGTACCCAATGTTGAATCTTATTTTGGTACTCAACGTTGGACCAATATTGGTAGCGAACGTTGGACCAATATTGGTACCCAACGTTGGATCAATATTGGTACTCTTTATTGGTTTGAACGTTGGCACCCAACGTTGGATCAATATTGGTACTCTTTATTGGTTTGAACGTTGGCACCCAACGTTGAACCAATTTTAGTATCCATTATTGGTTCTGAACGTTGGTATCAAACGTTTATCCAATATTGATAGTCATTGTGGTTTGGAACGTTGGTATCCAACGTTGGAGCAATATAGGTACTTATTATTGATTTTGTACTTTGGTACCCAACGTTGCGCCAATATTGGTATTCACTATTGGAATTTGAATGTTGTTACCGAGTGTTGATTACCTATTGCAGAAACTTTATGGAGTTTAAGCAAAAAAAATATATAAATATTGAATTAAAGATACTTGTTGCTTATGTTGATTTGATTTCAGTATTTTCTATTGTAGAAACTCTATGAAGTTTAAGCAAAATATAAGTAGAAATAGGATGGGAGTAAGAATTAAAGATTTTTTTATCTGATAACATTTTTAAAAGTGAATAGTAGGTCCTGAAGTAGCTTGCAGTCGCATTATTTTACGTTGAGGATGGCCTTGTAGTAATGCAACGTACTCCTTTTTCACCATGTCCATATTCAAGAGTATAGCTGACAGAACAAAATTATTAACTAATGAGACTCGAAGCAAATCTTGCTGGTTGACCAAACGAAACTTCGAATCTGTAAACGTCTTATCCATCTGTAGACATCTTTGAGAATCAAATTTCGTACTTCCAAGTAATCTAAAATTTTGGTTCACGCTATAAACCTTAAAATCGACGCAATGGACAAAAACGTTCTTGTCGTTATCTGCAATTTTTAATAAGTGCGATCAAGTATAAAATATATGTTTTTTTTTATATTTTTAAATTACGAACCATAAATTCCGCGTACCCTGCTCATTTCACGCTTGAACGACTGGAAGTTTGCTGAACTGATGAGGTCACAGCCACCATCTGTAGGGTATATGTACTATGTAATGGAAAATAGTGTAATTGTTCATTGCAAAAGAAAATTATTCGTAACAATTTTAATAAAAATGCATGAAGATGCATTTCTTTCAAATTATGTATAAATGCATAGAAGATGTATTTCAATGTATATATATAACAATGGCTCATGATGCAATATTATCCATATGAAATAAAATACATCTACAATTCTTAAAATTACATCATTATCTATAACAGCATTTAGCGTTGATTGTAGAAGGTTGAAGAAGCTCTTGTACATTTCGTGCCGCACATCTAAGACAATCTTCTTTTGATCACCATTCCCAAGAATTTAGTAAGCATGAAATATTAGATGTTTGCTGAATTTAAGTTCGTCAGAACTATCCAAAGCAATCGTCTCAATGGTAATATCTTCATATAGAAGCAATGATTTCAAAAATGATTTAAAAAACATTACAAATTCTTGTGTAAACGACATTCCCTGCTTATGATCTAGTATTTCTATCTTGAACTCGAGATCAAAAAAGAAACTCGTACTTGCGTGGATAACCTATAAATTAATATTAAATGATAATTACGTAATTTCTACAACGTTAGCATTAATGTTATTTATAGAATGAATTGTATCAACATTAATAACCTCAAAGAAATGTTTTGTCCTTATATTCCAGTAATCACTTATAAATGTTTCAACGTCACAAACTTTAAACGTACGCATCCCTTCCTTTTTTATTTGTTCACTGAACAAAATAATTTTATTACTTGTAGCCTTGTCCAAACCGCGAATAAAGTTCAAAGCAGGATGCAATTTTGGAAAGTCTTGATATTCGAAAACCGACATTTTCTTAGCACAACCTATCTCAAACAATCTTAAAATCAAACATTGGCCATTACTAACAATTTGCGCAAAAAGCTGCATAACGACAACTATACGTTTAAAGGAACGGAATGAGTACCGTTAGTAACTGTTACAATTGCATGTAATGTAACAGCATGTTAATATTGAATGAACGTGACGTATGAAATGGAACGTGAACAACAACGAATCGCAGATGTATTATATTATTTTTCTTCAAAAAAGCCTCTGTTGCGTCATTTATAGGTATTTATAAAATATGTATAATAATGACTGTAGAGGCATAATATTATTTATTCTCAATAATGCATCCTTTATTAAATTTTTAACAAAACATTTGATATAACTTTCCCTACCCCCCTCCTGATTGTAAAGGTTACGTTTAATCAACAGATTGTATAATAGAGCTATGGAGCCGTTACTTAGAATTATATAAATGCTTTGTAGGCAATATTCATCTAGAGACATATATACAGACATATAATACATTCGTTGCAATAGAGAATTGTCATTGGTCGAGACTCATTTACACATTCCATTGCAAAAATGTCACTGTTATATACACTTTATATAGAGACATTATAATATTTCAATGATTTAATGCATCTGAGATGAATTTATATATTTTGATTATCAAATGCATCTGTTAAACAAAAATTATTCAGCTTACTTATAAAAAAAAAGAATAAGATAATATAGTTGTGGAATATCATTAATAAGTAAATAATTAATATTTTCGTGATAATAAGAAATTCATATTAAAAAGTAATACAGGTTACAGACAAGTACAGGGTATAGACAAGTAATTTATTTGCTGTGTTATAGTATTATATTAAAACGCATATGATAATAATAGATAAATAATATTAACTTCATCATCTTCAGAATTGTCCGTATCTTCCAAAACCTCATCAAGTTGATGCCTCATTCTCATAAGAAATTTGGTGAATGGGACTTGGTGTTTCGGATTAAAGCAGTAAAGAACTTGTGTAAATTAGACTTATATATGGTTTTAACTTCAGGCATGTTAAAAACAAAGGCAATTTAGGATTTGCAGTATACTAGGAAAAGTATATAGTTCATTCATTATTTACGAACGTTTACAATTTGAAAAGAAATGGTTAAGGAGAAAAACTTACAGAAATGAAATCAATTGCTTCGCACTAATCTAATAGAATTATATAAATGTTTCAACGTCACAAACTTTAAACGTACGCATCCCTTCCTTTTTTATTTGTTCACTGAACAAAATAATTTTATTACTTGTAGCCTTGTCCAAACCGCGAATAAAGTTCAAAGCAGGATGCAATTTTTGGAAAGTCTTGATATTCGAAAACGACATTTTCTTAGCACAACCTATCTCAAACAATCTTAAAATCAAACAATGGCCATTACTAACAATTTGCGCAAAAAGCTGCATAACGACAACTATACGTTTAAAGGAACGGAATGAGTACCGTTAGTAACTGTTACAATTGCATGTAATGTAACAGCATGTTAATATTGAATGAACGTGACGTAATGAAATGGAACGTGAACAACAACGAATCGCAGATGTATTATATTATTTTTCTTCAAAAAAGCCTCTGTTGCGTCATTTATAGGTATTTATAAAATATGTATATAATATGACTGTAGAGGCATAATATTATTTATTTTAAATAATGCATCCTTTATTAAATTTTTTAATAAACATTTGATATAACCTTCCCTACCCCCTCCTGATTGTAAAGGTTACGTTAATCAACAGATTGTATAATATAGCTATGGAGCCGATACTTAGAATTATATAAATGCTTTTGTAGGCAATATTCATCTAGAGACATATATACAGACATATAATACATTCGTTGAAATCGAGAATTGTAATTGATCGAGACTCATTTACACATTTCATTGCAAAAATGTTTCTGTCATTCAGAGACATTAATACATTCCTTGCAATTATCACGTCTCACCCTCCGTGTATATAAAAGGTTGCTATATATATGATCTTATGGGCGGGACGTGACAACCAATGGGAAGCCTGGGATTCGAAATAGAGAATTGTCATTGGTCGAGACTCATTTACACATTCCATTGCAAAAATGTCACTGTCATATACACTTTATATAAGAGACATTATAATATTTCAATGATTTAATGCATCTGAGATGAATTTATATATTTTGATTATCAAATGCATCTGTTAAACAAAAATTATTTAGCTTTACTTATAAAAAAAAAAGAATAAGATAATATAGTTGTGGAATATCATTAATAAGTAAATAATTAATATTTTCGTGATTAATAAGAAATTCATATTAAAAAAGTAATACAGGTTACAGACAAGTACAGGGTATAGACAAGTAATTTATTTGCTGCGTTATAGTACATTATATTAAAACGCATATTGATAAGAATAAGATAAATAATATTATACTTCATCATCTTCAGAATTGTCCGTATCTTCCAAAACCTCATCAAGTTGATGCCTCATTCTCATAAAGAACATTTGGTTGAATGGTACTTGGTGTTCCGGATTAAAGCAGTAAAGAACTTTGTGTAAATGATACTTATATATGGCTTTAACTTCAGGCAATGTTAAAAGCAAAGGCAATTTAGGATTTGCAGTATTACTAGGAAAAGTATATAGTTATTCATTATTTTACGAACGCTTACAATTTGAAAAGAAATGGTTAAGGAGAAAAACTTACAGAAATGAAATCAATTGCTTCGCACTAAATCTAATAGAATTGCTCGACTTCTTGATGTTTGAACAAATATTCAATACAGCTTCTCTTTTTTTTCCGGTTATTCGTACGGTTTTTTTTATTTTACAATTCTCGGATCATCTTCTGACATCAAATTTCGGTACAAAACAATTAATATTCTCATAGCATCACTTCGGTTCATTTTGAAGATGTCAAATTTATCAGAAAATGTTGACATCAGACTGAAAATGGAACATAATTTTTTATCATTAAAATAACGTTATGCGTAATTAAAACTGCTAGGTACAATTGTGTTATACATAAGCATATGTTAGATATATTAAATATAAAAACCAATATAATGTGTCTGAGATGCTTAATTAGCGTAATATAGCACAAAGAGTCTCACATACAATAAAACATGATTAGACTTACTTGTAACAAAAAAATATGTTGCAATTGTGGGGTTAAGGTGATACGCCTTGGTTGCTATCAATTTCTCAAATCCTCCTTGTTGTATAACATACTGCCTCAGCTTAGCACGGCAAAATGGATTGTCGAAACCGCTGCTTATACATTTGGCTAATTGTTTAATTTGTTCTTTATTGTCAACATCTAATTCCTCTCCATAAGCATACATGAATCGCACTTGAAACAGTAGACGCTGAAGTCCACATACATTGTTTTTGAAATAAAATTCATCTGGAATGACTTTCACAACCATTGTAATGCACAATTATCAATAAATTATAAAAACGGAGCAAATAATAGCAAACGGGTGCACACGCGGACGATAAACAGGAACTACTGGTGAAGAAGATCATGGCCGCCGTATGGAGGTTAAAACTCGTCGAGACATACAATAAGACAGGGAAAAAGAAATACAATTGAAACGGTTGGAACATGGACTGAAATAGTTTCGGTATCGTTTCGCACATCTTTGACAATATAAGATGCATTTTTCATACAAAACTTCTTAATTTGTCAAAGATGCATTTTTGGTTGAAAGTACAATAATGCATCTAAAATTGTTAACGTATAACACAGGAATTAGTAAATACTAGATAATCAAAACACTACAATTCACACAAAATTTTTTAATATAAACATTAAATACGTTTTACATAATAATATATAAACAAAGAATAAATATTTATTTTTTTCTTTTACGACCTACGAGATCGCGATCCAGATCCTTTTTCATTTTTCGTTTAATACCCTTTCCTTTCTTTTTTATAGATTTATCTTCAAATTCGTCGGCGCTGTCGTTATCGTCTTCGTCATTTTGAACATCTGCATCGCCATGGTCAGGATCTTCCCGGTATAAATCATTACACCGACGCCTCTCCTCAGCATCGGCAGCTTTATCGGCCCTAATTTGAGCGTTTCCTACGTTCCGGTTAAAATATCTATCACATTGCGCAAGAGCTGCCAGAAGGATCGTCTGCTTCTTTTCACTATATCTCTGCGCAATGCGTATAGCTTTGTCGGCATTATATGGAGCCAGCTGGTTTTTGAAACACTGTTCAATGCGTGTATTATCATCCCCCGAGCCTAAAAAAGTTATGCATTGAAGCATATCTTTTTTATCGGGATTGTTTCCAATAAAAACAACCGGCCATGGGGGATAACCCGAATCATACTTTAAACAGCGTTCGCTGACCTGTATAATAAGACAGATGTATTGTTATATTTTATGCTGTATATGTGTCTGAGATGTATTGTTATATAATATCATATAAATGCATCTGAAATAATATTTACCTGAGGACAGTACGCCTTCTTCTTGGGTTTGGTAAAACGTTTTTTCAAAGCTTCACGTTGCCTGGAAGGCTGGCTTGACGAAGGACCGGCTACTGGCTGGTCTTGTTCATCATCATGGTCATCAGCGTCAACATCTTCATCTCCAGCAAACTCGTCTGGTACATCAGGACGTACAGGTGACGGAACGTGCCTAATTTCATCTATTTTATTATCAACATTCTCATCTCTGCAATAATAATTAAAATATCTGTAGATAATTGTTTTAGGAATATTATACTTAAAATAATCATTAATGTATCTGAGATGTATTAAATGAAAAGTAATTATAAATACATCTTTATGCATACAAAAACAAACCTGTAAACCTCGATCATTGCAGGTAAGGCTGGCACGTCTAGCACATCATCATCATCGATCAAATAATTATCCAATGTTGGTGGTATAAGTACTTGGTTATTAGATTTATCTATATTTTCTATGATAACCACCGGATTACGCCGATCAGTAGGTACTCTGGCGTAATTTCTGCATTCTGTGAGACTACGATTAATCCTTGGTGACTCCGGCTGATTTATAACTTGTTGATGATCACCTGACCCATCCTGATTTGTTTCATTTTGGTCTAGGTGCGGCTCATCATTATCAAGAGCTTCAACCCCTTCTGGTAGTTGGGGAAGTCTTGGGTTAACCACATTTCCAGGTTGAATGATATTAACATGCCGCCAGAGTATTCGCCTCTCCTCAAGATTGGGCGTGTTCCATTCAAACAAATGATTTATGGATATACAACAATTAATTACTTTTTAATAAATGTAAGATTTATAGTTTGTAAAGTATTATTTGTAAAAATATATATAACGCATCTAAGATGCATTATTCATATTTTTTAACGTGATGCATCTATAATTATAATTAATATTTATTATACTCACTCAAGTTTCTGAAAGAAATATTTCATGTCTTCTTCATCTTCTAATGTTATTCTGTCAAACTCGAATCTGCGAGGGTAGTTCAACATGTATCTCATTTGATGTCGTGTGCCAGTTGCCCTTAAACTTTGACGAATACGATCTAACGTTCTCTTTGGATACGGACCTTGAGCTTGCAATTGACCTTCTTCAATTGGGTAATACGTACCTAAACCCATAATATATCCATTGATTACCATACTAGTTTCCCACATACGTATCGCAGTAGGATTTGAATTTCGGTCATGCAGGAAACGGTCTTTATCTCGCAATTCTTTAAATAACTGTCTTTCAAGATTGTTACCAGATCGGCTGTAATAAAAAAGTTATCGTTATATCTATATGTATATTTCTCGATAATTAAGCAGTGAAAATGTAAAAATTATATAATCTAAAATAATACCTCTCAGATTTGTTAAATACGAAAAATTTGAAAATACATCTGAGATGTATTATATACGTATTATGAAATAATACAACTACACTTACTTCTTCCAAATAAAATAAGTGATCGTATATGCAGAACTGAAACACCATGGTTTTAACCTTTTTACATGAATATCAGAAAACAAGTCCATTAATTTTAATCTTTTCCTCTTATTCAGGACGCCATGTTTGCCTTCTTGAATTTTAATTCCTATTGGCATCTCCCATCGTTGCGCGATGCACTTTATGTCGCCATCGTTGATGAAACGAATATCTGGAACTCTGGAAGACTCCTCGTATAATGTCTTAATCATATTAAACACTCTCCGTGCGTAAAGCGGCTGATACTTAAATGTACTTGGTAAGTCTTCAAAAAGTTTAGCAGGCATTTTATCGTATATCGTGCGCACTTGAAATTTTGAAACTGTTTCCGACAACGGACGATTTTAAACTGAATTTCCGTTGGTTATATCTATTACATATGGTGCTAAGGTTATGATCATTTACCATTAACATAGCAACCAATGAGAAGCCTGTAATTCAAAATCGAGAATTGTCATTGGACGAGACCCATTAACACATTCTCATACATAAATTTGTTTTAATAAATCTCATATAAGATGCATTAATATTTTATTTCCTTACAACGTCATGGAAACCATACTTGCGAATGTTGACACCTTCGTGGAAGGTGTTTTATATAATGTACTGTCTAGAGGCACAAATTCTATGTGGAATATTTAATAATGAATAATAAAATTACTGAAAGTGAAACTCTAATAATTATATAAAAAATTTCTATTCACATCTACAAAATACTTGCCTTTGTATTAAATAAAATATGAAATTGAAAATACTTGGAGATTAAGTTTTCAAAATTAGTTTTTATTAATCTATGCTGTAATGTAATAGTTATGCTGTACACACTAATAGCCTCTATGATTATACAGATTTCTGTTTAATAATAGCCACTAATTCACTATTACTATTTTTATATTATCATATTATCAGTACTCAGTCTTTGATTCTTATACATTTTTCAACGTCGTAAATTGGAATACGGTCGGGCACTGCATGGTTTTTACATCATCCTGCTCTGCTCAGTGCTTCTTTCCCGTTTTTCGTGTTCTAAATATTGTAAACCACTTGTCGTGTTCTAAGTTTTGTAAACCACTTAATATAGAATATTTTCGTTATTCATATAAGTGCTGTCGTATAGTCGTATCGATTCTTCGTTTTTGGAGTCTCGATTCTTCAAGAATCGAATAAATAATTTATTTATTCGATTCTTGAAGAAATCGAATAAATAATCGATACTTTAAAAAATGAATCGAATAAATTTTAGAGAATCGAGTAGAATCGCCCATCCCTGTGCCATATTTGGTTTGGAATGTTGGTACCCAATGTTGAATCAATATTGGTACTCAACGTTGGACCAATGTCGGTACCCAACGTTAAATCAATATTGCTACCCAACGTTGGACGAATGTTTGTACCCGACGTTGAATCAAGATTGGTACCCAACGTTGGACCAATGTTGGTACCCAACGTTAAATCAATAATGGTACCCAACGTTGAATCGATATTGGTACACAACGTTGGAATAATGTTGGTACTCAACGATGGACCAATGTTGGTACCCAACGTTGGACCAATGTTAGAACCCAACGTTGGACCAATGTTGGTACCCTACGTTGAATCAATATTGGTACCCAACGTTGGACCAATATTGGTACTCATTATTGGTTTGAACGTTGGCACCCAACGTCGAACCAATATTGGTACCCATTATTGGTTTTGAACTTTGGTATCAAACGTTTATCCAATATTGATATTCACTATTGGTATTTGAATGTTGTTACCGAAGGTTGATTTTCTATTGCAGTATTTTCTATTGCAGAAACTTTATGGAGTTTAAGCAAAAAAAATATATAAATATTTAATTAAAGATACTTGTTGCTTATGTTGATTTAATTTCAGTATTTTCTATTGCAGAAACTCTATGAGGTTTAAGCTAAATATAAGTAGAAATAGGATGGGAGTAAGAATTAAAGATATTTTATCAGATAACATTTTTAAAAGTGTGATTGGAAACCATACTTTTTATGGTTAAAATCGAAAATTACTTCATAATTAAATCTATAATCGAAAAACTATTTTTTACGGGTTCGGAAAAATGAAAGGAAACTACTTGTCCAACCCACATTTTCTAACATGTTTTTAACAAATCGAATAATTTTACTATTATATAGCTTCCTCGTAAAGGAATTTTTTGTTGTAATTTTAAAACGAATATTTTATAAATTAAATTGTTTCATGTATATAAACGATACATTTGAATCTATTATGAAAAAACGTGCTTTAGTCGTCTTTTCATTATGCTCATTGCATTTCGTTTTTGTATGTTTATTTTTGAAAGAAAACTGTTCTAATCACAAAGAACCTAATACGTAAAGGTTTTGTAATTTTGAGACGAGCATTTCGTCCATAATTAGTGTTTACCGACACTTTTCGAAATAATCCACATAATACGATTTAACAATTAATAGTCTTTTTAGTGATATAGACAGGAATAGAATCATATACTTTCCATATTATAAAAAGAATAACCCCATAAATTTCAGTAAAATCGATAAAAATTTGGCCGAGTTATTACGTACATTCATCTATAATACACTTTAGTTAGTGCCTTGAACGATTTTAAGTCACATAATTTTTGTTTTTACGTTAACATTTTTTATTTTAAGATGTGATAGCTAAATTACAGGGATCTACTTTTAAAAATCCAAAAATTTTCTGTAAATACGGAAATAAAAATCTGAATAAAATTATACGTGATATTTGTTTCACCTAACCTTGAAATAAAAAAATCCTATACCCATTAGTTCATATAATTATTTAATATTATACAGTTGCCAAAGAATCAAAGACATATTGCCTTTATAGAAAATAAATATGGATATTCAGTAACTTTAATACGGATGGAGAATTATAGAGTTACCACTATAAAAGTTATAAAAGTTACAAAATTATTAATGACTTTCCCAATTGCCAATGCATCAAACACATATGTTGGGTTTATATAGAAAATAATAAAAAATTGTTTTAAAGTAGCTATAATAAGGATGGAGAATGATAAGGCATCCACTTGATTATACTATATTTTTTTAAATTATGTTAGTCAATGTGACTATCATTCACATTACACAGCATTGGAATAAAAATAATCCTATACATATGTTACAGTTCATATAATTATTAAATATTATGTGCTTGGCAAAGTATCGGACACATATATTAGCTTTATATAGAAAATAAAATGATTATTTTGTAATTTTAATTATGATAGAGAACGATAAAGCATCCACTTAATTATAATATATTGTTTTTTAAATTATTTTGGTCAATGTGGAAAACATTGAGATATCATAAGGGATTCATTATAAAAACACAAGCATAAATTTAAGTACTTACTTATATATTTCTCTAATGAAAAAGATTCATATGGCAGTTACTGGAGATTATGGACAAGCCAGAATAGTATATGATAGAATGAATATAATTACACTGTTGCGGGATGGTTTTATATACCTTACTTGATGTTCTCACTTCTCACGCGCAAGAACAACCTCAGCACAATAGTATTTACCACACAGTCTTGAAATTTAAAAAGAAATTGATGTTCTGAGGTTATTCTGCTATATCAAATTTGTAATAAATAAGTTAAAATTTTGCTTTGTTTTTCAGTCATTTATTAATTTTTTTTTCATTTTTGACATTAAAATACATAAAATTAATAAACATAAAATATAAATAAATTTTGCTGATAAACAATATTTTTTTATGTTGCATATCATATGTACAATTTAATCGGCTATTTTACAAAAATGGACGGAGTGAACAAATCATATTGTTGTACGACCTGCATTGAGTGGAATAGATACAAGTATAAATGAGATTAAACTTTTTTAATTTTTATTTTGTGTATAATAATTTTTATAATATGCATTCAAGCAGCGCCAAGTAAAGTTTATAAGTATCCTTGTACATTCTTAAGTGTATAAACTACATTGCTTTTGCCTTGGTAAGAAATTGTTGGTCTTTCAGGCACCACTTAAATTATAATTAAATTTATATTTTAATTTTTTTTTTCATTTATTAGCATCTTATATCTTACAAAGAGTACTTTGTAAATAGGTTTAGGTTTTTTGTTTTTTCGTTGAAATACAGCTTAAAATACAAAGCTCCTTTCTTTTTTGCTTCTTTTTTTATAGTATTAAACGTATTACGATAAGTATTTTTTCGTAAATTTTCGTTGATATCAGAGAAAGGAACTTTGTTACAATCATTATACCTATTATTTGTGGCCTCTTTTGTCAGCTCATCTGCTCTTTCATTCTGTCTGATTCCTGTATGCGATGGTATCCATATAAATTTTATTGCGGTGTTTTTATTTGTTTTTAAAAATGTATTATATTTTTGTTTTATTGATAAGATGTAAGGGTTTAGTGTAGTGGAATCAATTTTTGAATTAAGACATTGAAGAACGCTCAAGGAATCAGTCAGTATGAGAACATCTTTATCTCCGTAACGAAGCGCGATATCCATGGCATTATCAATAGCTATACACTCTGCCGTGAAGATAGAGGCCATGCTGTTTATTGATGTACATGATTTGATATTTAATTCGCTTGTCAAACACGCAGCACCTACACTTTTTTTGTTAGAAATTTTGCTACCACCCGTGTATATGTTGTAGCTGTTTTTTTCTTTTAATAAAGAATCTAAGAAATTATTGGCGTCTTCCGATTTTTTTAATAAGTTTCCTATATCTTTATTATAAGGGATAGAAATTAAGTGAATGTTATAATCAAATTGTATACTGCTAATTGATCTTGTACATCTATATACTCGGATAGTTCTGGTAGACTTTCTATGCATTCGGCTATAATTCTTTTGCTTTTACGATTGAGTGAACAATATATAATTTCTTTGAATATTAAATTCTGTTTGTATGATGCACATTTTAATAAATATTTATTACACAAATAACGAGCACGATCTTTGATAAAGAGTAGCTTAGATTCTGCTATGAGAATGTTCGTTGGCGTGCTTCTTCTTAACCCGAACGCTGTTCTTATTGCCACAAGCTGGATTTGTTCTATCTTTTTTAATAACTTTTTATTTGTAGGAAAATCAACGAAACTGGCATATTCTAATAGTGATCTTATATAACTTTTATATAATATAATTAGAGTATATGGGTCTGCACCCCACCAAGTGCCACATAAATATTTTAAAATATTGAGCGCAGAGTAACTTTTTGATAAGATGAAATCTATATGTTGAGCAATGATAACTTGTAATCAAAAGTAAGTCCTAAGAAACGAGCCGACTCGCAGGATTTAATTATACAATTATTAATTTTAATATCTATATTCCCTGGTTCAATCTTTTTTCTGTTAAAATGAATAAGTTTTGTTTTATTCAGGGCTAATTCTAATCCTATTGAGTTTAAATTTTTGTTTAAAATTTTTATTGATTGTTCAAGTATCCTTTTACAGTTCATCAATGATGCGTTTTTTACATAAATCGTAATGTCGTCCGCAAATTGTATGATAGTAGCTTCTTTATCAATACTATTTGTTATGTTCGTTAACGTATAAGAGAGAGCTAAGCACGCCTCCTTGTGGAACGCCTTTATATAAATTTTTAGTTTCGTGATCTTCAACCGTTGTATGTATACATAATAATATATTATTCTTTTATAAGTTAAGAATTTGACAAATTTTATTAAAGTTTTTGGAACAGTTGATTTCTGCTAGTTTGTTAAGTAAACATTCCGACAGTAAGTTCGAAAAAGCGTTAGAGACGTCTAGAAATGTACATTTTCATTCTTTAACAAGGTTTGATCTATTTCTAAAGTTAAATACGTTAGGTTATCGTAGCAAGATTTGCCCTTTCGGAACCCTAATTGTCCTATAGGAAGTAGTTTTTTATGCTCAATCCACCATTGAAGTCTATTTTGATTGAGCATTTCGAATAATTTGCATAAACAGGACGTTAATGCTATTGGCCTTACGGAGGAACTGTCTGGTTTATTAATCATGCTAATTTGAGTTTAAATCCATGTTTCTGGGTATTCGCCTTTTTGAAATAATTCATTGTATATATCTAATAAAATCAATTTGTATTTTATCGGCAGTTTTTTTAAAATTGTATAATCAATACCGTCTATGCCCGGCGAGGAGTCAGTATTAGAAGAGTTTAAGGCCTTGTTAAACTCCGCAAAGGTGAAAAATTCATCAAAAAAAGGGTTACTGTCGCAATTAGGTAGCCAATTGAGATTCAACGGTACCCACGGTGGTGCTATCTTGTTTATACACTCTATGCGTTAAAATCAAAAAAATGTTTTGTTAATTACAGAAAAAAATTTTTAATTTAATTTATAATTTTTGTTAAAATTTTGTGTTTAATTTGGTAATTTATCTATTCCCTGCTTTGACAATATAGTTGATGCATTTTAATTTATTCATAAAATTATGTAAATAAAATGAAATAATAATATAATAAATATAATTAAAATAATGTAATAATATACATTTATTTTTTGTACAATTTTTATAACATTATACTTTAAGATTAAAAAAAGTTATATCATCACTTGCATGAAAATGAAAACATTGTTTTCATGGTTAGAATTTTATCAATGTTTATCTCTCTCTCTCTCTCTCTCTCTCTCTCTCTCTCTCTCTCTCTCTCTCTCTCTCTCTCTCTCTCTCTCTCTCTCTCTCACTCTTTCTTTCGTCGAGAAGTCAAAGGTTGACATGCTGGTATACGGTAAGAGCGACTATGAAGTCCTTATCTTGCAATAGTATCTGCATTGCAGTACAATAAAAAATACCGAAACGGAATAATGTGAGGTATTGAAAATAATTACGTAAATAAATAATTGTAATTCATAACTTTTCTCACAAAATTAGCCGGACGATTCAGCTGTGACGAAAGTGTTCACCTGAAACTAGCTCCCTCTCACGGCCACGTGTCAACTACTTCTATATGTTTTTACTTCTGCACGCGTTCTCTAACGGACTGGAAAGCATTGTATCTCTTTCTATCTTATGGATTTTCCATACTATTGCTATCTCTTTTTGTTTCGAGTTGACTGTATATATAAAAACGGAGAAGACAAAAATCGAGTAACGGAAATCGACATCCAATTTCTTTATCGCGACTTTTCTTAATTATGCGTCAATGAATTCGGACAAAATTAGATGTAAACAGAAGATAAATAAATAGGCAAAGTAATGTTTCATAGATTTCATGAAAATAAATAGTATATAATAAACGGTTATGAAATGAAAAATATGCGGACTGAGTTAGCTGTATATATGGCTTACGCGCCCATACTTGCGTCGGGCGCTATCGCGTCCTTTGATTTTATTTAATTATATAATGATTCTAAAATTTTAGTGTTTATTTTTTGGTTTCTTTTTTAAATGAAAATATTCATTTAAGTTAAATTCACTTCGTTCATTTTCTATTTAATTATATAAAGATACGAAAATTGTAGTTTTTATTATTCATTAAATTAAATAAGTAAGTATAAAATATATCTTCATTTTTGTTTATTTTCTAAATGAAAATCATTTTTATCTTCTACTAATCATCACTGGTATAAGCGTTACACAGAAAATATTATAATATCTATTCTCGAATAGTAAAAAATTTTTGTTAATTTCTATAAACCATATATTATATTTTACATAAGAAATTAATACTAATCAATTTGTCGGTAAAATTGATCAAAAAAATATTGTAAATATTACTATTTTTGTTAGTGCATGTACTATATACACTTAAAACTCGTATTAATCAAAATTTTCGGGAATCGCCAACAAACCATTAAAAAGAAAGAAGTTTAAATTAATTTTCTATTTTCTTAACGAAGCCCGATAAACCTGTCAAGAAAAAAAAAGTAAAAGGAAGGAAATTTGATTACCCTTCCGCCGTATAGTATAAGAGGCACGCGTCAAATGCGAGCGCGTTTCATCAAGTAATCCCGAAAACAAAAATAGCCTTGGTTTCAACAGGGTTGACGGAGTAAAGGTGGGGAAGGGAGGGGGCTCAAAGGGTGACGAAATGAATTTTTTTTCCATTCTATCCCTTTCACCAATGACACACACACACACACACGTACATCGTTCCCTTCTCTCTTATATATACACACACGCAAATTCCCACAACAAGCCACGTAAAAAGTCACTGCTCTCTCTCTCTCTCTCTTTCTCTCCACCTTCATATTCCTTTTTTTTACGCTCGTAACATCGAGCTCTCGTGTGGGATTGCTCGCTTTTCGGGGACTTTAAAGTTCTCCAACCCTAAAAGTATTTTACGGGTGGGTTCACCCATTGATCGAATTTAAAAGTGATGTCGGATTCTAAGAGAGAGAGAGAGTGACATAGGCTTTGACACCCGGATGTTCTGATTTTACAACCAGCGCGTGGCGGAAGCGCATCTCTCTCTCTCTCTCTCTCTCTTCTCTCTCTCTCTCTCTCTCTCACTCTTTCTTTCGTCGAGAAGTCAAAGGTTGACATGCTGGTATACGGTAAGAGCGACTATGAAGTCCTTATCTTGCAATAGTATCTGCATTGCAGTACAATAAAAATACCGAACGGAATAATGTGAGGTATTGAAAATAATTACGTAAATAAATAATTGTAATTCATAACTTTTCTCACAAAATTAGCCGGACGATTCAGCTGTGACGAAAGTGTTCACCTGAAACTAGCTCCCTCTCACGGCCACGTGTCAACTACTTCTATATGTTTTTACTTCTGCACGCGTTCTCTAACGGACTGGAAAGCATTGTATCTCTTTCTATCTTATGGATTTTCCATACTATTGCTATCTCTTTTGTTTCGAGTTGACTGTATATATAAAAACGGAGAAGACAAAAATCGAGTAACGGAAATCGACATCCAATTTCTTTATCGCGACTTTTCTTAATTATGCGTCAATGAATTCGGACAAATTAGATGTAAACAGAAGATAAATAAATAGGCAAAGTAATGTTTCATAGATTTCATGAAAATAAATAGTATATAATAAACGGTTATGAAATGAAAAATATGCGGACTGAGTTAGCTGTATATATGGCTTACGCGCCCATACTTGCGTCGGGCGCTATCGCGTCCTTTGATTTTATTTAATTATATAATGATTCTAAAATTTTAGTGTTTATTTTTTGGTTTCTTTTTTAAATGAAAATATTCATTTAAGTTAAATCACTTCGTTCATTTTCTATTTAATTATATAAAGATACGAAATTGTAGTTTTTATTATTCATTAAATTAAATAAGTAAGTATAAAATATATCTTCATTTTTGTTTATTTTCTAAATGAAAATCATTTTTTATCTTCTACTAATCATCACTGGTATAAGCGTTACACAGAAAATATTATAATATCTATTCTCGAATAGTAAAAAATTTTTGTTAATTTCTATAAACCATATATTATATTTACATAAGAAATTAATACTAATCAATTTGTCGGTAAAATTGATCAAAAAATATTGTAAATATTACTATTTTGTTAGTGCATGTACTATATACACTTAAAACTCGTATTAATCAAAATTTTCGGGAATCGCCAACAAACCATTAAAAAGAAAGAAGTTTAAATTAATTTTCTATTTTCTTAACGAAGCCCGATAAACTGTCAAGAAAAAAAAAGTAAAAGGAAGGAAATTTGATTACCCTTCCGCCGTATAGTATAAGAGGCACGCGTCAAATGCGAGCGCGTTTCATCAAGTAATCCCGAAAACAAAAATAGCCTTGGTTTCAACAGGGTTGACGGAGTAAAGGTGGGGAAGGGAGGGGGCTCAAAGGGTGACGAAATGAATTTTTTTTCCATTCTATCCCTTTCAACCAATGACACACACACACACACACGTACATCGTTCCCTTCTCTCTTATATATACACACACGCAAATTCCCACAACAAGCCACGTAAAAAGTCACTGCTCTCTCTCTCTCTCTCTTTCTCTCCACCTTCATATTCCTTTTTTTTACGCTCGTAACATCGAGCTCTCGTGTGGGATTGCTCGCTTTTCGGGGACTTTAAAGTTCTCCAACCCTAAAAGTATTTTACGGGTGGGTTCACCCATTGATCGAATTTAAAAGTGATGTCGGATTCTAAGAGAGAGAGAGAGTGACATAGGCTTTGACACCCGGATGTTCTGATTTTACAACCAGCGCGTGGCGGAAGCGCATCTCTCTCTCTCTCTCTCTCTATACACGCGATCGAAATTTAGGGTTGAGTTTGTACGTGTACATTATACAACCTTCGAAAAAAAGAAGATATGGGTATTATGTGTAGATCACACAGGGTGCTTCATCAGATGATGAGTGACTGTGTACAATCAATGACAAATTTTATTCATTATCTTCTTTCTTTCGACATGTGATTGTCGCGTTAATGTTTATTTAATTTGCGTATATACTTATATACTTATTTTCATTTTTACGTGCTAGTGGTTTATTATATCGATCGATCGAATTTATTATTCGCTTATATCCGTCGATGTGTATACGTTTATAATTTTCAAAATTTTTTTTATCATGCTTATAGAAGATAAATTCAAATTTCCCGCGTTTCGGGGTTTTGGTGCATGTATTAAACGAGATGTGTCAATTTTTGCGGAAGCTTGATCATTAATGTAACCTATATTACTTTGTGAATTTCGAATATACATATCTATATACGATTTTTTTATGTTTTAAATTTTCTAACCTATTATGAAACATAATTATGTAAATGAATGTTAATATATAAGTAACACTATAGCCGAATGACTTGTATTTTTTTTCATTTATTTAAAATGATCGATTATAAGTAATTATATACACCTTATTATAATATTTTATATAACATATATTTTAATGTAATTCATATTCTTTACATATTTCATATTTTTCATATTTTCATACATTTTTTATACTTTATACACTTCTATATTTTATTTATTATTTATTATTTATTTATTATTTATTTATTAAACCAGGTAAAATTACAACATTATGTATATGCCGCAATTCCTACAGAGATAAAATTAATTTATCTGTACGTAGGTCTGGCAACTTAAAACTATAAACTTAAGACTAATACTTAAAACTAAAACTATAACTAAAGCTTAAGCAAATACTTAAGCTTCCTAAACCAATAAAAACAATGATAAAATTTTATAAACATAACAAAGTAAATTCAGCGAAACAGCACCCCTTAACAAGTATAACTATACAAGGTAGTGTGACTGACTCGCTACCAATACTTAATCAACATTTGTCTAGCTGTCGTATAACTTTCAGTTGATGCATGTCTGTCTCTTGCAAATATAATTTTCTCTATGCTGTTTAATCTGGCTGGACAAGTATTTATTATCAACTTCACGTTCATACATAGTTTTATCTCTTTGGCTAATTTAATTACATTGTTTAAATTGATTCATCCATACTATAAATCATTTTTTTCCAGTTATAATTCGAAATACGCCGATGTGATCGATTATTGTTTAAACAACAAAAATTATTTGCACAGAAGTAATTTGATGAACTAGCTTATAAAATATTTTTTTTTTATTTCAATACAGTTAATTTTCCATGATAATTTATTACTTTATATATTTGTTTTAATCCAATTTTAATTTCAGATCTTATGTTTTGTCTACTTGTTGATAATATTTTAATTCATTTGGTAATTTATTGACTGTCTTACAGCTACAACGTAACTGTTTATTACTTATCGTTTTAGTTATTTTAGGTAATGGAATGCATTGTTTCTTGTAATAGTTGTTCTTTGTCTAAAAATATTGCTTAGTTTACTATAATGAAGATAAATTCAAATTTCCCGCGTTTCGGGGTTTTGGTGCATGTATTAAACGAGATGTGTCAATTTTTGCGGAAGCTTGATCATTAATGTAACCTATATTACTTTGTGAATTTCGAATATACATATCTATATACGATTTTTTTATGTTTTAAATTTTCTAACCTATTATGAAACATAATTATGTAAATGAATGTTAATATATAAGTAACACTATAGCCGAATGATTGTATTTTTTTTCATTTATTTAAAATGATCGATTATAAGTAATTATATACACCTTATTATAATATTTTTATATAACATATATTTTCATGTAATTCATATTCTTTACATATTTCATATTTTTCATATTTTTCATACATTTTTTATACTTTATACACTTCATATTTTTATTTATTATTTATTTATTATTTATTTATTATTTATTTATTAAACCAGGTAAAATTACAACATTATGTATATGCCGCAATTCCTACAGAGATAAAATTAATTTATCTGTACGTAGGTCTGGCAACTTAAAACTATAAACTTAAGACTAATACTTAAAACTAAAACTATAACTAAAGCTTAAGCAAATACTTAAGCTTCCTAAACCAATAAAAACAATGATAAAATTTTATAAACATAACAAAGTAAATTCAGCGAAAACAGCACCCCTTAACAAGTATAACTAGTATACAAGGTAGTGTGACTGATCGCTACCAATACTTAATCAACATTTGTCTAGCTGTCGTATAACTTTCAGTTGATGCATGTCTGTCTCTTGCAAATATAATTTTCTCTATGCTGTTTAATCTGGCTGGACAAGTATTTATTATCAACTTCACGTTCATACATATGTTTTATCTCTTTGGCTAATTTAATTACATTGTTTAAATTGATTCATCCATACTATAAATCATTTTTTTCCAGTTATAATTCGAAATACGCCGATGTGATCGATTATTGTTTAAACAACAAAAATTATTTGCACAGAAGTAATTTGATGAACTAGCTTATAAAATATTTTTTTTTTATTTCAATACAGTTAATTTTCCATGATAATTTATTACTTTATATATTTGTTTTAATCCAATTTTAATTTCAGATCTTATGTTTTGTCTACTTGTTGATAATATTTTAATTCATTTGGTAATTTATTGACTGTCTTACAGCTACAACGTAACTGTTTATTACTTATCGTTTTAGTTATTTTAGGTAATGGAATGCATTTGTTTCTTGTAATAGTTGTTCTTTGTCTAAAAATATTGCTTAGTTTACTATAATGAAAATCAATTGCTTCATGAACAAAAGTTTGTTCCAGGCTTAGTGGGTAATTATCCCTTAGAAATGTATTTTACTAATAATCTTGAGTAGTCGTTTTTGCGTTTTATTTAATAAATCTAAATTGTTTTTATTATGATAAAATAAATAATAATTTTTAACAGCAAAAAAATTTGCATTAGTGAGCACTCCCTTTCCCAAATAAAGTCCTTAAACATTTTTCTTATGGCTCTCAGGACAAGTAATTACACAATTTTAACGGGGTGCCATAGTCAATATTTATCCTCCCTACCTTATCGGCAATCGTGATTATTAGTAATAAATGTGTACATAAAACAGTATGTGAAAAAATAAGAGAAGAGGCGCCTTCGTTTATTAATAATCTAACTGTGTGCTGAATTACAGATTAAAATTATATTGCGTTTTTGAGAAAAGTCTTACCAAAAATGTGAACCTAACCTCTACGAGGTGAAAAGATTGATATTTTTGGTAAGACTTTTCTCAAAAATGCAATAATATTTAAATCTAAAATTCAGCACACAGTAGATTGTCAATAAACGAAGGCGCCTCTTCTCTTATTTTTTCACAGACTGTTCTACTTTTTATTAATTAATCATCAAAAATTGAGTATGGAACCCCCTTAATCGTTCGGAATTAGGCTATTTTTGTTAAAATTTCGAGTATAAATTTCCTAACCAATAATATAAAAAGTAACTAATTTTACACACGCGTGTCGTTTAAAATTTTACTATATAAAATACAAAAACGACGTATCATTTCGTAATAACGTAACTTAAAAAAAAAATACAGTTTGGATACCGATAATGCCGTTCGCCAACTTTTGCAAATCAACAAATGCAGTATATATATATTGCCTTCCGGAAAATTAAAAAAGAAATATTAAGATAAATAATTAAGAGAGGGTTAATCAACGCGATTACGCATAATTTATGTAAATTCGGGTAATAATATCGTAGAACAAGCTGTGTCCCAAGTGCAAACAGTATAAAACGAGGTAACAGCCTTGAGAACCCCGTATGAAAAAGTTTCCCTCGCTTCTTATATACATATATATATATACAGAGGACTCGCGCCTCAGATTCGCGCGGGTTCGTATACGAGAGCAAAACACTCGCGTGACGGTTTGATAAATGGATTAAACTAAGAAAAGTGGAGGGGGAGGGGTAAAGAAGTTTAAACAGGTCCGAAACGTGTACCGGTCACGTGTGCCTCAATGAAACGTCGATTATTTAAATGTCGTGTCTATTAGTTACGGTATATATATTCTACGATCGTTAATTAAGGAAGTAAAGTACACTATGGTGGTGTTTGTTGGAATGAAAAACGTTTTCTTTCTTTTTTTTTTATTAACGCCATTGAACCTCTTACGTGAACATATTTGTTTCAAATTTGTTTTTTTAAGTATGTGTGTATGCGATTTTGTAAAATTTTTTTTTAGTCTGTATGCGTTTTTGTATAATCTTTTTTTCTTTTTAATTTTTTATGTCAGTGTAGGTATGTGTTTTTGTGTATACTTTTCTTTAATTTTTTTAAAGGGGTCTCATACTCAATTAATAATTCAAATTTTGCGCCACAAAGTAGCAGACGAAAAAACAACTAATTTACTTATAACAGTTAATAAAAATAAATTTACGCAAAATCATGCCTCCGTTGTGTAATTATTTATCATTCTACAAAGCAATTCTCGGCGACATATTGTTATAATAACTCGAAATTTTGAAAAATAGTAGACAGTAGCATAAGAAAGGGCAACTAACTCCTTGTTTTGCGTAAATTTGTTTTTATTAATTGTTACAAGTAAATTAATTGTTTTTTTCGTCTGCTATTTTCTGGCGCGAAATTTGAATTGTTGATTGAGTATGAAACCCCTTTAAGTTTATATATGCATTTCTATAAAATTAAAAATCTTAGTGAGAGCTAAAGTGTAGAAGAGATATATAGTGTATTATGTAAAACCAGTACGATTTTACAGACGATATATATATATAGTTACGCATATATACATACGCACGAGTTGCTTGTGTTGTTTTTTTTTCAATCATATAGTGTGCGTGAAATTTGAATTTCACGTACAGTTTTCGAGTGTATGAAATTATAATAATATAATAAATTATTACAATTTTAAAGAAAACATAAACAAACAATACATGTAAAGTGCGAGATTTTACGCACTCGTTTGACGAAAAATATTTTTTACATAAAATAATTTATGCGTTAAAAAGATTTTTCAATGAGGTAATTTTTTATTTTATCTTTTATAATTATTAATTAATAGATTTCGATTATAAATCTGGACAGGACCAAAGATTTTTTTGTAATATTCTTTTAATTTTTCGTTAATATTTTGTCCGATAGTTTGTTAGGAATTTTTTAGGTTATTTTTTTTTTATTCATTTTCGAACTAAGTGTTTAATTTTGACTGTAAGACCAAAATAAGCGGAATAGTAACCTTGTGTATAAGACGATATAGTCATCTATAGAAGACACGATATTGAAAAAAACAAATTTAACAATATTTCTCTATGAATATATATTTCATCGATATAACCAACTTTTCCTATTTAAACTTTCGAGCGATTTTCGTTTTTGCGCGTATGCACTATGGAGAGTTTGAAACGGCGAAAGAGAAAAAAAGGGTCTATTTCTCACAACCGAGGGTTTTTATATCTTTTTATCTCGTCGCTTGCTCTCAATTCGTCGCGGTTATTGGCTTATCCGTAATAAAAGGAAAGCTCGTACACGGACGACGCGTTTGCATGACGCGTGCCTAATTTAGAAAATCGAGTGTCACGTCTTTATCGGCTCCTTATCTATCCCTCCCTCTGTCTCTCTCTCGCTCTCTTTCTCGATATTACTCGCGACTGCTCGACGAAGCGTGTTTATGTATGACTTTTTCATCTCTCTCTCTTTTTTTTTTCGTACTGCGCCTTTTGCTCGTAAAAGTCGACGAGGGGTTCCTAAATAAAGAACCTTATTCAATTCGAGCGTTTTTCTCTTTTCATACCCATAACTCGATATATGCATTTCATCCGAAAAGTCGCGAGTATATATCTTGCATATTTTTTTTTTTTTTTTATTCATTTTCGAACTAAGTGTTTAATTTTGACTGTAAGACCAAAATAAGCGGAATAGTAACCTTGTGTATAAGACGATATAGTCATCTATAGAAGACACGATATTGAAAAAAACAAATTTAACAATATTTCTCTATGAATATATATTTCATCGATATAACCAACTTTTCCTATTTAAACTTTCGAGCGATTTTCGTTTTTGCGCGTATGCACTATGGAGAGTTTGAAACGGCGAAAGAGAAAAAAAGGGTCTATTTCTCACAACCGAGGGTTTTTATATCTTTTTATCTCGTCGCTTGCTCTCAATTCGTCGCGGTTATTGGCTTATCCGTAATAAAAGGAAAGCTCGTACACGGACGACGCGTTTGCATGACGCGTGCCTAATTTAGAAAATCGAGTGTCACGTCTTTATCGGCTCCTTATCTATCCCTCCCTCTGTCTCTCTCTCGCTCTCTTTCTCGATATTACTCGCGACTGCTCGACGAAGCGTGTTTATGTATGACTTTTTCATCTCTCTCTCTTTTTTTTTTCGTACTGCGCCTTTTGCTCGTAAAAGTCGACGAGGGGTTCCTAAATAAAGAACCTTATTCAATTCGAGCGTTTTTTCTCTTTTCATACCCATAACTCGATATATGCATTTCATCCGAAAAGTCGCGAGTATATATCTTGCATATTTTTTTTTTTTTTTTTTTTTTTTTTTTTTTTTTTTTTTTTTTTTTTTTTTTTTTTTTTTTTTTTTTTATTCATTTTCGAACTAAGTGTTTAATTTTGACTGTAAGACCAAAATAAGCGGAATAGTAACCTTGTGTATAAGACGATATAGTCATCTATAGAAGACACGATATTGAAAAAAACAAATTTAACAATATTTCTCTATGAATATATATTTCATCGATATAACCAACTTTTCCTATTTAAACTTTCGAGCGATTTTCGTTTTTGCGCGTATGCACTATGGAGAGTTTGAAACGGCGAAAGAGAAAAAAAGGGTCTATTTCTCACAACCGAGGGTTTTTATATCTTTTTATCTCGTCGCTTGCTCTCAATTCGTCGCGGTTATTGGCTTATCCGTAATAAAAGGAAAGCTCGTACACGGACGACGCGTTTGCATGACGCGTGCCTAATTTAGAAAATCGAGTGTCACGTCTTTATCGGCTCCTTATCTATCCCTCCCTCTGTCTCTCTCTCGCTCTCTTTCTCGATATTACTCGCGACTGCTCGACGAAGCGTGTTTATGTATGACTTTTTCATCTCTCTCTCTTTTTTTTTTCGTACTGCGCCTTTTGCTCGTAAAAGTCGACGAGGGGTTCCTAAATAAAGAACCTTATTCAATTCGAGCGTTTTTTCTCTTTTCATACCCATAACTCGATATATGCATTTCATCCGAAAAGTCGCGAGTATATATCTTGCATATCTTTTTTTTTTTGTTAAATAAACGAACGAATCGTTTGAGTTGAGACTGAAAAAAATTAGCGTTGTCAGGGAATAATTTATAAAGAAAGTAAGGTTACACGAATTCATCCGAGACTTTTCCAAGATTTGTAAAATTTGAGGGGACAAGCCTGAGTTAAAATTGAAAAAGAACTATTCAACATCAATAATTAATCATTTTTTTATAACAATTGAAAAAAATTCTTAAATTACATTAACTTATTATTAGATTTATTAACTTTTATTTTTAATTTTTTGGCCAATTTATATGTCACATAAACATTTGAATTAATTATCAGACCGGCCTGTACTCTGATTTTCTTCCATAATGGACTTACCGTAGGTTATCTCAGGAAATACTTCATCGAATAGGCTAAAATTTTGACAATAACTTTTAAATATGATTTAAATTCACATAAGTGAAACGACATTTCAATAAACGTCTACATGTTTATTTACAAAAATTATTTAACTGTTTATTTAAACAATTTTATGATTTAAAAAAAAATAAGTTGTTTCCAATAATTGTACTATTAAAAGGGGTACGTTTCAACGGTTGAAGGAAGACGTAAACCCACCATTTGAACAATATTAGCCGCTCGATATTGTTAAAAACTATTTTCCTAAAACGTCACAGTATGCTCTATGTTTTTATAATTAAAAAGTAATGTTTTCCTATTCTAAGACATAAACTCAGTAGGAAAAACCCTAACATAACGGTTGCTAAAAAACATTCTAAATAACAATAAAAGTATATTATTAAAAATTAACTGTAAACTAGACTATATAAACTAGTAACAAATATTGTCATGTAATGTTAGCGCTGGATGGAAAATAATTTTAACAAAACTAAACAAAAATAATCAAAAACTTGTAAAATATTTATATATTTTTTTTTTTTTTTTATTCTTGATTTTGTGCTCTCTTTTTTCCTGGCACTTCCTACCGTTTGTCCCCTGGGGACTTTAACGGTGTCCACCTACCACCTATGTGTGGGTGCTTTATCCTGCCTTAAAAACCCCACCATCTCGCATTCGCCCGGGGTTATGCCCGTGGATGAGGGAAACCTGTGAAGCAGGGAAAACCTCATCCGAGATGGCCGGTGTATTCGAAACATTCTTTTTGGGTGTCAAAGTCACATTGCGTAGGCCTTGACACCGAAACCGAATGTTTCACACCTCCCGCTCACGTTGTGGAATGTCAAAAAACACCTAACCGATCACGAAAGCCGCACGAGAATGGTCTCCCATCCAAGTACTAACCGCGCTCAGCGCTGCTTAACTTTCGCGATCGGCCGAGGTGCGCTTCCACCACTCCGCCACCGCGTCGGTTTGTAAAATATTTATATTTATTTTTATTACCGGGTAAAAATTACTAAATTATTACACGTATAAATATATATTTTATTTTTACAAGCAGTTACATTATTGTAATAATAATTTTATAATTTTTAGTTGGTAATAAACAAATAAAATTTGAAGCATTCAAAAATCGCCGGGCAAGATTATTCTAAGGAAAATAAAACAAAAATCGATTGAATAAAAAATTATACGTTTTTTATAAATTAGTGAATATAGACACTTTTCATTCAATTATAAACACAAAATAATGCAAAAACATGAATAAATTAATGAATTGTTTTCATCGTCTCAACGGTATCCACAGCACGTTTTAAATTTTCCTCGGACCAGAGTTAGATCATTTTCAGTGCGATATATCAAAACCTTACTGTTTAAAACATATAAAAAATTTAACATTTTTTGAAATTTTTTTTTATTTCAAGTCGCATTAAAGCGGTTACATTATATTTGACCATTTTAATACACATTTAATTTTTATAGGCACAATAAACTATAGACAATTTATTCAATTAATTGCATATCTTTTTTTTTTTTGTTAAATAAACGAACGAATCGTTTGAGTTGAGACTGAAAAAATTAGCGTTGTCAGGGAATAATTTATAAAGAAAGTAAGGTTACACGAATTCATCCGAGACTTTTCCAAGATTTGTAAAATTTGAGGGGACAAGCCTGAGTTAAAATTGAAAAAGAACTATTCAACATCAATAATTAATCATTTTTTTATAACAATTGAAAAAAATTCTTAAATTACATTAACTTATTATTAGATTTATTAACTTTTATTTTTAATTTTTTGGCCAATTTATATGTCACATAAACATTTGAATTAATTATCAGACCGGCCTGTACTCTGATTTTCTTCCATAATGGACTTACCGTAGGTTATCTCAGGAAATACTTCATCGAATAGGCTAAAATTTTGACAATAACTTTTAAATATGATTTAAATTCACATAAGTGAAACGACATTTCAATAAACGTCTACATGTTTATTTACAAAAATTATTTAACTGTTTATTTAAACAATTTTATGATTTAAAAAAAAAATAAGTTGTTTCCAATAATTGTACTATTAAAAGGGGTACGTTTCAACGGTTGAAGGAAGACGTAAACCCACCATTTGAACAATATTAGCCGCTCGATATTGTTAAAAACTATTTTCCTATAAACGTCACAGTATGCTCTATGTTTTTATAATTAAAAAGTAATGTTTTCCTATTCTAAGACATAAACTCAGTAGGAAAAACCCTAACATAACGGTTGCTAAAAAACATTCTAAATAACAATAAAAGTATATTATTAAAAATTAACTGTAAACTAGACTATATAAACTAGTAACAAATATTGTCATGTAATGTTAGCGCTGGATGGAAAATAATTTTAACAAAACTAAACAAAAATAATCAAAAACTTGTAAAATATTTATATTTATTTTTATTACCGGGTAAAAATTACTAAATTATTACACGTATAAATATAATATAAATATAATAATTTTGTAATTTTTAGTTGGTAATAAATAAATAAAATTTTGAAGTATTCAAAAATCGCCGGGCAAGATTATTCTAAGGAAAATAAAACAAAAATCGATTGAATAAAAAATTATACGTTTTTTATAAATTAGTGAATATAGACACTTTTCATTCAATTATAAACACAAAATAATGCAAAAACATGAATAAATTAATGAATTGTTTTCATCGTCTCAACGGTATCCACAGCACGTTTTAAATTTTCCTCGGACCAGAGTTAGATCATTTTCAGTGCGATATATCAAAACCTTACTGTTTAAAACATATAAAAAATTTAACATTTTTTGAAATTTTTTTTTATTTCAAGTCGCATTAAAGCGGTTACATTATATTTGACCATTTTAATACACATTTAATTTTTATAGGCACAATAAACTATAGACAATTTATTCAATTAATTGCATGTGTTCTTAACGTATTAAAATTGTTAAATTTAATGTAACCGCCAATAACCTTATCTATGGGTAATGGGACTAAAAATAAAAAATTTTTTTTTTCGGAATAGTTTATATTTATTTAATTATTAATAAACAATATATTTTCATCGGTATCGATTCGGTATACAAACTTGACATCTTGCGGCTACCTTAAAACTATCGAAAAACTTCGTATACAGACGATCTTCAGAATAAACAGAATCAAAATTACAAACTTTATCTCAATTATAAGTTTATGAAAAAAAAACCTGCATTCTTCTAAATCTATATGCAAACAAATCTATATGGAAAATAATACTCTAATTTCCTTTTTTTTTTTGAGTGGTACAATTGAATATACTTACGATCATCGATTCAAACTCATTTCCCAATGCAACACTCTGCTAATTTCGCACCAGCGTTCAGTCTAAGCGAAATATAATAATTAACCAAGAAATCTTAACGCACACGCAGTGAGAAGAATGGAAAATACGGCGATAAAAAATATTTAACTGTTAAACACTTTCGGAGATCAGGGCTATCAATCAAAATTTTTAGTACGGATGTTGAGCGGGCATCCGCATACCTCGAGAAGGATTAAACAGTCGTAAGGATGAAAAACGTTCTTGGTTCCTCCAAATTTAAGGTATAAGCGGATATACTTTATGCTCCTCGATGGTAATTTCGTTCGTTAATTGCTTCTCCTCTCTCTCTCTCTCTTACTTTACTATGCACTAACACAAGAAGAAGAGAATCCGAGAGAAAGTGCTCGCGTTTTACTCGTTAAAGTTACTGTTTACGAGAATAAGAAGGATATACACACATATATATATATATACATAAAACAGTGTAAGGAGTTCCAGGATTAAAATCGTTAAGCGTTATTTTTCCCAAAGCTACGTAGATTCGATTTTATTATCTACCCGTAAAAATTATTATTTTTTTTTCTTCTTCTTAATTAGCCTTCGTTAATTAATTTCGAGATAAAAATGTATAATACATCCGCGAGATATTTATATTAAAAGCGTCGGGCTGGATAACCAGTCACGCCTCCGAGCGTATAGAGGGGGGGGGGGGGGAGGCGACTTCTAAGCCACCCTCGTCATTCTTTGGCACGTATATACACACATTCGAAGGGCACAATGTATTAATAAGCGCATTGCAATTCCAAAGGATGACTCGGAAATTTCTTTCTTTCTTTTTTTTTTCGTTTAGCTTTTATTCTCGGCGAGTGCGAAAAGTAAATCGGCCACTTTGCCATTCGTGCACTTTGCGTTCTGGGGGGGGATTGTTTTCGGTACCAGACGTTCTCTTCTATGCGTCTTAATGTTCTACGAGTGCCTCGTGGGATATGCGAGAATTCATTTATCAACGCGTTATTTTTTCCCTTTTGTATTTCGCTGAATCAGCAGGGATCTGCACTTATCGACTCGCAAAATTATGATCGTAATGGTTAATTGGCGGTGCAGCATTCCAATTGAATAAACGACGCTGTGGGCGACATACCCGATGGTTACCGACCGAGCCAAATAAATATATTATTGGAATTATAGGATGTATTGTGCATTTTTATGGAAAACCCAAGTGCAGAAGCAGTAGATACAGTTTCAATTTAGACATGTGAAAAACGACGTTAAAAAAATTTGCACCGATAAAATGATATTCTTTACTTTTTTCGATGCAAACTCTCTTAAGGAGATGGCATACCCGGTTGGATACCGATTGAGCAAAAAAAGATAATTATAAAATGCGCAATTTTATGTAAAATCCGAATACAGAAGCACTAGCTAATTAAGTGATAAGTCATTCTACAAAGTTACAGGTCAATACGACAAAGACACTAAAAAATTTCTGCACCGAAAATTTACGATTATTTGCGATTCTTCGGTGGAGAAATTTTTTAGGGTCATTTTGTTGTATTAACCTGGAACATTGTAGAATGACTTATTATTTAATTATCTAGTGCTTCTGTATTCGGGCATAAAATTGCATATTTGTTTAAATAAATGTAATAATTACCTTTGTTGGCTCGGTCGGTAATCCATCGGGAAGCCACCCCCTTAATGGTATCCTGTGCATATTATCTAGAAACTTTCTGGAAAGGCCTATTATATCAATATCTATAGTGCTTCTGTATTTAAGTTTTGCAAAAAGGCATATTACATTTCCAATTCCCATCCATTTATGTATTTATTTAACTCGGTCGGTAACCATTGAGTAGGTTATAATGTACATTTATCGAACGAGAGATGGAAAGCGAGAATATTGTTTTAATTACATCTAAATATGATAAATTAAGAAAAACAAATACATTCCTATCCTTCGTTTGAATAATATCCACCGCTGCCTTAAATTTCATACAAATATACCGATGTGTTACAAAAAATATACAATCCTAAGAGTCAATTTGCATTTTTAATGCTCTTTTTGAGATAAAATAGAAATTTCATTTAGCTTTACTCGGTAGGTAAAATTGAGCGTGATATATCCTTAATTCAAACAAAAAGGTTCTACTATTACCAACTCAACAGTAATGTCTAAATGAGTAAATTGAGAATCTAAGCATAATTTCAAAGAAAGTTCGAAACAGTTTGATAGATACGTTTTTAATTAAAGTCAATACAAACAACGCAGTTGGCAATTTAAAAGAAGATACTCAAATCTGAAATACAGGAACCTACCTTGATCAATCCAAAACTTATTTTCAAAAAATTCAATTAAAAATTACACGAAAAAGTTACAAAATACAGTAAAAATTTAAAATAATTATCCATAAATATCTTATTTTACATACGATCGAGACTCGGTTTTAGTATAAAAAATATAATTCATCTAAATACCATAAAAGTAAGTGAAATTTCAAGATACCCATTACCTCCTTATAAAATTATCGAAATAAAATGTATCAAACAATCAAAATATCATCAAATAACTCGTCGGACGACTACTCTTATTCTTAAACAGAAATATGTAATTTTCCATTATTCGGGATCGGACAAAAGGTGCGTATATATACACACACGCGTTCATGGGAAGAAGCCCGGTATATGTATTTTAGCAATTAAATTACAGACAGGAGAGCACAAAGAAACGGAAGAAGTCTGCAAAATACGTAGGTCTCCACCCACGTGTCCATTTCATTTGAGTCATTCTCGTTGGAATAAAAAAAAGAAGAATTCCGAGGACTTGGTCAATTTGTACGTACACACGGTATGTGTATGTTTTTTTTTCTTGTTCCGCCGAAACCATAGAAAATCCACATCCAAGGGGTCCAGTGTGTTTTATACATATCGCAACGAAGCCAACTAAACGTAAAATAATATTACAAAAATTTTCAAAGTTTACGCTTTACGTAATCACCCTTCCGGTACGTTCGAAATAAACTTTTGAACAATTTTAATGTAAATCGTTTCGTGCACTTGAATATGTAGAAAAGAAAACTCGGAATCCAAGTTCGTTATTCGGATAAACTCTGTAAGTACAAGGGACAATGTAAAAAAAAAATTTGACAATTGTAACTTAATTGAAATAACATACTGTGACGTGCCAACCTTTCTTTGGGTTTTACCGTTACTATAGATTTTGCTGCTTGTTATTAGATTAGATGTAAGTTAGGTGCGAAACCATCTTTGCATCTAAATCTTGTTGCAGACTTATTAATCCGGGTTTTATGTGTAAATTGAGACACATTATATTAGCACATATTGGCTATTATAACTGGAGTGTGTATTTGAGTATATTAATTATATATATTTTGTATGTATTATACACATTTCTATCACCGCGCATTGGGCCATAGAAATGGTAGTGTGTGATTTAATAATACTTAAATGAATAACTATAAATTTTATATATATATTTACAATATTTATTTATTTAATTTCATTACAAATCCTTATAATAAAAGGACTTGTACTAATAAAACTATGAAATCTAATGTAAATGCTACGAAGGCTTATCAATCAATGAATATTGTATATAAATTTCCGTCCTTTATATACTATCTTTACCTCATTAGTACAAATCCTTTTTAAACATTTTTCGTCATATTTTACATTAATTTCGTATTTTGATTTTTTATTTTAAATCATATTTTCTTTCTTGTTTCTATATACATGTAATATTATCTAAAATTCTAATTATTTACAAGAAATAATTGCATATTTATTTTCATATCCTATGCATTTTTGTAATTACTTTTATTTTATAATTTTTTTTATTAATTCTATAACCTCAATTATTTCTACATTTAAAAATAATCTTAAATTCATTTTTTAAACTTACAATCGTTTTTTATTCTACTTATAAATTTCACTTTGTCTTTTACACAATTACAAAATTAAATATATTATAATTTTTATTATTTTTAAATGTACAAATATCTTCGCATACTGATTTTGCATAAACATATAATTTTTGTAATTAATTTCTGTTTTGCCGTAAAATTAAAAATTAAATTCTTTTTTATACATTTTAAATTGAATATTTGTATTTATTTTATTGTATAATAATATTCTATTTACAATTAATTATTCATTTAATTATAAAATATTTATTTTTAATATAACTGCAATTGCATTTTTATATTTCTAAATTTGCGCTTTAAATCGTGACACGCTATAATTCTAAGAATTTACATGTTAGTCAATTTCAGCTGACAATATTCTTGTGGATATTTACATTTATATATATAGTTCATTGATCTTTCTAAGAAATCTATTTTGATGACCTATATCCTCTTATATAAAATTACGTATTTATGAAATAATATAATTATATGTAGTTGTATACGTCACATTACCCCCCCTTAAATAATATTTAAATTTAACTAAAATTTTAATATTATTTAATATATTATAAGCATTATTATTTTATTTTATATTTTTATTACTTCACACAATTTATAAATATTATGTTGATCATTTGACAGTTATCATACAATAGACAGCTGTCTCAATCATACATAATTTCTTATAGGTAGTTTCTATTTCTACTGAATAATAACATTTTTTTTTTTTCTTTGTTTTCAATTTAATTTTATTTATTTTTGTATATTTTTTTTATAAATTCTATTTCTTTTTTCTTTTTGTTTATTTCTTTTTCTGCCTCATTTATTAATTTGTTAAATTTCTCTTGGAGTGGCGTCCATTCTCCTTTCCTCTTTTTTGCTAAAAAAATATTTTTTCTTTTATTAGATAATTTGATAGACATCATTTATTAGACCTCTATCTCAATCTATATGTATATATATATATATATACCTAAGGGTTCCGGCACATATTCCTCCACCGCTGGTTTGGTGGAACGAGTTGTTCTCACCGGAAGACGAGCTGTGATAGTTTTTAATTTAGGGTCCGTCCTGTCCTTAGGTTTCGTCTGTGTCCATTTGTTATTCTTTTGTACCTTTAAAGTTTGGGTGTATACCCCTGGACGGTAAAATGACCCCTCATCTTCTCGGTGAAAACCTTCCTCGCTGGCCGTCTTTTTTCCTACCCAGTGTAATCGGGGTGGAAAATGAATGGCCTTTTCGCCAGTTTGTACTTGGGTACAACATGTACCGAAATTTTGTATCTGTGTCGATTTATCCATGATTACTAGTTAAACTTAAGTTTTGAGTCTTATTTATACTTGTTTTGCAAAACTTTGCACCTTTCTCTTTTGAACAATATTCTTAGAAATTATTTGTTTTGATACCCAATTTCCAGAAATCTTCGTTATTTAGTTTTGATTTAACTTATAATAATGGTTATATATATATATTAATTTTTCTTGGAATATATATTTTAAAATCCTATATTTATATAAAAATGTTTCAAATTTAATTCTATTTTATTTATAAAAAAATTTTTTTTTTCTTTTCTTTATCCACAAAAATATTGTTAACTTTACAAAAAAATTAATCTCTATAATATATTTTCATATTTGATACATGAAATTTTCCTCTTTCAATTTTTGTTATGGGATCTACTAATAAATATGTATCATATCCTAGTTTTTTCGCTATAATATACGGACCTTGCGCAACAGGCATAAATTTTGCAGTAATTTTATTTTCATTTTCTGATATATTTAATGCTTTAATTAATACATGATCATTTATTTTGAATTCATAATGTTTTTTATTTTTATTCTTATTCTTTGCTCTATTAATTAAAAAATTATGCATATGTTTTCTTGCATTATTTAGTTTTTCTTCATATGTTAATTCATTATTTTGTAAGTTTATATATTTATCCCATACACGAATTGGCTTCTTATTTAAAAATAATTCTATCGGTGTATAACCAGTTGTCTCATGTATTGTTTCATTTATTATTTTTTGTACATAATCTATTTCTTTTGCCCATCCAGTGTGTTTTTTCAAAATAGTACGGTAAATTCTCCCTATTTCACGATGAACCCTTTCAATAATATTACTTTGAGGATGTCTTATTGAAGAAAACATAGGTTTTATATCATTTTTTGTTAAATAATCTATCCATTTATTACTTGTAAATTGAGTACCATGATCTGATAAAATAGCCTTAGGTTTCATAAATTTTTCAATATATTGATCTATTTTTCTAATTACGGATAACGTATTTGCTTTTTTCAACGGATATAATGCAACATATTTACTAAATACATCTATCGTTGATAAAATATATTTTACCCCCCCTATAGAAGTAGGTAAAGGTCCGTAAAAATCAATCGATAATATCTCACCAGGATTTTCAACAAGAATTGGTTGAAATTTAGAGTGATACTTAATCGTAGAATATTTACTTTTTTGACATATATCACACGGTTTTATGTATTCACTAACTTTTTTTCTTAATTTTGGAACATAAAAAAATTCTAAAACCATTTTATATATTTTTCTTGGTCCTACATGACCATAAAATTCATGTAATAAAATTATAAATCTTTTCATTATTTTTTCTGGAATTATAATTTTCAAATTATTTCGTGATATTTTACAAACATATTCATTTGATATAACATATTTTTTAGAATTTTTTGATTCTATTTCATTTATTATTTTATTAATATATTCATCCGATCTTTGTAATTTTTTCAAATTTTTAAAACTATCAATTAATTCTTTATCTATAGATTTTTTTATTATAGTTGCAATTATTATTTCTGTATCTTTTAAATCGTTTGATTCATTTATATTTAACCGACTTAAATAATCAGCTGCTTTATTTTTATGTCCAGGTAAATATTCTGGTATTATATTTAAATCTTGAATTGATAAATTCCATCTTCTTAAACGTGAATTTGTAAATTTACAATTTTGCAAGAATGATAAAGCTTCATGATCTGTTCTAACTATAATCTTAGACGCGCCCCTTAAATACGTATCCAATTTATGTAATGCCCAGACTATTGCTAACATTTCTTTTTCTGTTGTAAAATAATTTACTTCACTACCTTTTAATGTACGACTAATATATGTTACTATTCGTTCTTCACCTTCTTCATCTAATTGTGATAAAATTCCGGCAATCGCGTAATCACTTGCATCCGTAGTTAATATATACGGTTTTTTCGGATTTACGAAATTTAATATTATCTTATCGTCAAATAATTCTTTTATTTTATCGAAAGCTTTTTGTTGCTCTTCCTTCCAATCATATCTTATATCCTTTTTTAGTAGTTTGAGAAGTGGAATAGTTTCTTTTGAATAATTTTTTGCAAATTTTGTGTAATAATTTAGAAACCCTAAGAAACTTTGTAATTCTTTAACATTTCTTGGCTCTTTAAAATTTTTTATAGTTTTAATTTTGTCTGGATTTAATTTAATCCCTTTACTGGTTATTATATTACCTAAAAATTTAATTTCTTGTTTAACTATATTTGATTTCGCAAAATTTAATCTTAAATTACATTTTTCTAATCTATTAAAAAATATATCTAAATGTCGTAAATGATCTTCAAAATCTTTTGACATTATAAATATATCATCTACAAATGATAATATAAAATCTAAATCGTGTATAGCTATATCAAGACCTCTTAATAATGCTGCACTACTTATTTTTATACCAAATGGTACGACATTAAATTCATAAACTTTATTATCGCAAATAAAAGCAGTATATTTTTTACTTTCTTCCGTTAGCGCGATTTGCCAAAAACTATTTGATAAATCAAAATTAGACATAAAATCCCGATTTTTACATTGAATAAATATCTCTTCTACTCCAGGTAGAGATTCATAATCATCTACGAGTTTATTATTTAATTTTCTTGCATCCAAACATATTCTTATTGATCCGTCTTTTTTAGGTACAATTACACAAGGATTTATATATGGGCTTGTAGATCGTCGAATAATACCGAAATCTAACATTTTTTCTACTTCCTTTTTCACTCTTTCACGATATGCTATAGGTATAGGATATGGTTTTGAATAATATGTTATTTCATTACGTAATTTTAATTGATACTTGAAATCTAGAAGTTGTCCTGGGGTTCTTTGGAATACGGTTTTATATTTATATATTAAGTTTTTTAATTTATTTTTCTGTGTATTATTTAAAATTACACTAGAATTTATTTGATCATTGATTTCCTTTTCGGATATATCATAATCATAGTCTAAATTAGACGATTTATTGTTCCAATTGAATTCTAAATCTTTATTTTCTAGATCATCCTCAAATTCAATTGACATAGTTTCATACTCTTTTGAGCTTATTTGTATTTCATTAAATTTTATATTACCGATCTTTTCCCCAACTTCGTATATAATTTCATTATTAACCGTATCAATTAACATTTTTAAAATTTTTTGAGAATCATAACCTAATATACAAGGTCTTATTAATTTTGGTATTACTATAAATGTTAAATTTTCCATTAATCCACCTATATTTGTTTTAAGTAAAACTTGTTGCTTAATTCGTGTTGATTTTAAACCCGTTGCACCTTTAATAATTTTTCCTGATATTGGTAATGTAGGTTTATTCTTGAATTGATTTTTATTTTTATTATAAAATTCTTCTGATATGCAAGTTATTTCACTCCCAGTATCTATTAAGGCATTTATTTCTATTCCTTCAATTTTTATATTTATTTCAGGGCATTTCTCAATTATTTTTTCATTTTTAACATTTTCATTATTTGGTTCAATATCATAAATTAAATCTTCACGAGGATCTTGAAATATTGTATTTATTTCAATGTTTTTAGGTTCTTGAATTTTTTCAGTTGTATTTTGTGTTTTTTCCTTATCCGAGTTACAAAATACAACTCTTTTTAGTTTCCCGAATCGGTTTTATGGATTTGTATGCTTGAATCATTTTTTAAACTTACGTCTAGTATATCTATATTATTATAATCATTTTCATATTTTTTCTCATATATTGGTTTAATTATTTTTTTTATTGGTTTAACCGTTTCAATAGCATTTATCTCGGTTGAGTTTCTTTTATTTTCCCAAGATCTATTTTGTTTATTATATCTTTCAAAATTTTCTTTTTGTTTATATTTTTCTTTATATTTATCATTTTCATTATATCTACTTGGTTGTTCAATTTTCTTTTGAGAATTATCATTTTTCTTTTCACGAATTTTATCTGCGTCAAAATCCGCTAGTATTTTAAATAAATGACTTTTATTTTTTACTTGTTGTCCCAAAATTGCATATCGTATTGATTTTTCAAAATGTTCACTAATTTTATTTACTATTTCTGTTTCAGAAAAATCCATATCTAATTCTTTTATTAAACCAAATATATAAGTAGCATATTCTACTCTTGACCATTTATTATATTCATTATATTGACCAAATTCTACCTTTCTTTTTGCCGATCTTTGTAAAGTTTGATTCCAATATCTATCTTTAAACACTTTAATAAATTGATTAAATGTTTCTATTTCTGATTCTTGTATATACCACCATTCTTTTGCTGAATCAGTTAATGATTGTGATATGCTAGCACATATTTCATTAAAATTTAAATTATAGTTATTAACATATTTTTCTAAATCGATTAAAAAACGCATTGGTCGTTCATAAGGCTGTCCCGAAAACTTTGGTAAATCAATTTTAATTTTAGGCATTGATTCAGTAGAATTAAATGTTTGATTATATTCAATTACTTTTTCATTTGATTCTTTAAAAGATTTTTCAAGATTTTGTATTCTCTTATCATATTCCAATTCCATTTCTTTTATTTTATTTGAAAAATAATTTTTTAATTCTAAATATAAATCATCATTTAAAACTAATACTTTTAATTCATTATTTTCTATTCTCAATTTTTTAACTTCATTATTCACCATTTTTAAATTATCAGATAACACTTCATTTTGTTCTATTAATTTTTGATTCAATAGATTAATATTTTCATTACATTCTTTTCTATAATTATCAATTACATCTATATTTTTATTTTGATTTAATTCAATTTCTGTTTGTTTTTCATCTATTAACTTTAATTCTTCTGTAACAGCCTCCTCCCAAGCATTACGTTTTTTATCGATTTCAGTTGTTTCTTCATTATTAAAAGAATTTTGCATATTTAACAAATATATACTTGATTTTCTTTTTGCCATTTTGAAAAATCTATATAATATAAATTTAATATCTATATATTAATAAACAAGTTTAAAATATTAATATTTAATAGAATTTTTATATAATATTTTTATAACTTATATATATACTATCCATATAATAATTACCATATGTATCACCTATATATAAGCTATTAGTGCGAGTGAGAAACATTTGACTCTCGGTATATTGACAGAGAGCGCGGTCGCATAGTCGTAATCACTATTTTTCTATAAATTCAATATCCTACGCTGCTAAACTCTTAGACAAACGCGCGAAAATTAATTATCTTAAATTTTCTTAGTTTAAGTTTTCATTTGAATTTTAATTTATTTATATTATTTTATTTTTAAATTTTCGAATTTTTTAGTTAAATTATTTTTTATATAACTTTCAATTAATACAACTCTGGTTGCTAATTGTACATGTTTTCCTTGAATGAATTGAATATTTTGTTCCGTTATTTCTCGAAAACTTGTTAATTCATGTTTTAGAAATCTATTTTGTTTTTCTAAAAGATCATTTTTATCTTTGATTGATTCTAAATGATTTTCCAAAATGTGTACCTTTTTAACTAATTTATCATAACTTCCAGCAATAAATTCTAATCCTTCTTTATATTTTAATAATAATGATTCTTGATCTTCAATTTTTTCCGCGTTTTCCAATACTAAATCATTTAATTGATATGTTAACGCGTACAAATTATTGTCAAAATTGATGAATCATATCGATTGATCATTGTAACTCTTTTAGATTTGTTTAATTATTACTATTAATTTGCTATATCTATGATTAAATGCAAATACGTAATTCACTTCTAAATTACAGTAGAAAATTTGTACGTGTAAAATAAAATTTATCTAAGCATGGTACTCATTTTTACAAAATTTTTATTTTACTATTATTTATTTTATTTTAAATTTCGCCCCCCCCCAATTTTTTAGTTAAATTATTTTTTATATAATCTTTCAATTAATTACAATCTGGTTGCTAATTGTACATGTTTTCCTTTGAATGAATGAATATTTTGTTCCGTTATTTTCTCCGAAACTTGTTAATTCATGTTTTAGAAATCCTCATTTTGTTTTTCTAAAGATCATTTTCTACTTTGATTGATTCTAAATGATTTTCCAAAGCTGTTGGTACCTTTTTACACTAATTTTATCATAACTTCCTGCAACTAAATTCTAATCCTTCTTTATATTTAATAATAATGATTCTTGATCTTCAATTTTTCCGCGTTTTCCAATACTAAATCATTTAATTGATATGTTAACGCGTACAAATTATTGTCAAAAATTGATGAATCATATCGATTGATCATTGTAACTCTTTTAGATTTGTTTAATTATTACTATTAATATTGCTATATCCTATGATTAAATGCAAATACGTAATTCTACTTCTAAATTACAGTAGAAAATTTTGTACGTGTAAAATAAAATTTATCTAAGCATGTGTACTCAATTTTTACAAAATTTTTATTTTACAATATATATTTATATGTAATTTGATTTTTATCAGTCCCTGTCCGAGCGCCATTTTGTGACGTGCCAACCTTTCTTTGGGTTTTACCGTTACTATAGATTTTGCTGCTTGTTATTAGATTAGATGTAAGTTAGGTGCGAAACCATCTTTGCATCTAAATCTTGTTGCAGACTTATTAATCCGGGTTTTATGTGTAAATTGAGACACATTATATTAGCACATATTGGCTATTATAACTGGAGTGTGTATTTGAGTATATTAATTATATATATTTTGTATGTATTATACACATTTCTATCACCGCGCATTGGGCCATAGAAATGGTAGTGTGTGATTTAATAATACTTAAATGAATAACTATAAATTTTATATATATATTTACAATATTTATTTATTTAATTTCATTACAAATCCTTATAATAAAAGGACTTGTACTAATAAAACTATGAAATCTAATGTAAATGCTACGAAGGCTTATCAATCAATGAATATTGTATATAAATTTCCGTCCTTTATATACTATCTTTACCTCATTAGTACAAATCCTTTTTAAACATTTTTCGTCATATTTTACATTAATTTCGTATTTTGATTTTTTATTTTAAATCATATTTTCTTTCTTGTTTCTATATACATGTAATATTATCTAAAATTCTAATTATTTACAAGAAATAATTGCATATTTATTTTCATATCCTATGCATTTTTGTAATTACTTTTATTTTATAATTTTTTTTATTAATTCTATAACCTCAATTATTTCTACATTTAAAAATAATCTTAAATTCATTTTTTAAACTTACAATCGTTTTTTATTCTACTTATAAATTTCACTTTGTCTTTTACACAATTACAAAATTAAATATATTATAATTTTTATTATTTTTAAATGTACAAATATCTTCGCATACTGATTTTGCATAAACATATAATTTTTGTAATTAATTTCTGTTTTGCCGTAAAATTAAAAATTAAATTCTTTTTTATACATTTTAAATTGAATATTTGTATTTATTTTATTGTATAATAATATTCTATTTACAATTAATTATTCATTTAATTATAAAATATTTATTTTTAATATAACTGCAATTGCATTTTTATATTTCTAAATTTGCGCTTTAAATCGTGACACGCTATAATTCTAAGAATTTACATGTTAGTCAATTTCAGCTGACAATATTCTTGTGGATATTTACATTTATATATATAGTTCATTGATCTTTCTAAGAAATCTATTTTGATGACCTATATCCTCTTATATAAAATTACGTATTTATGAAATAATATAATTATATGTAGTTGTATACGTCACAATACATTAGTTTAAAATATATAATTTTTAAAATAATATACCTTTTATGTTTTACCTATAAAAACATAAAAAAAACAATTACGATATGTGGATACCTAGTAGAAATTTGAATCTAAGAACTAGAAATTAAACATTGGTATTAAATACCTTATGATGAAACGCTTTTTTTTAACACTTAATAGAATGACCGTAACCTCAAAACATTCAAATAATGTTTCCAGCTTTGGTAACGTTTTCGTCCGATTTAAGTACAACTAATTTCTGTTATATTTTCAGTATTTATGAAGATAAATGGAATTTTATTATATTTCTCACTTGTCCATTTTTAATAGATATTTAATAGCGCATAACTAGACTCAAATTTGATCTATGTTTGTAAGTTAAAAATTAGCTAAAAACAGAATTTATATTTTAGTCTATTTAATGGTTAAAAATTAGGAGAAAAAGTGTTTCACCGGGAGGATCAAAATGAGCACATTTTTCGCCTATTTTTCACCCATTTTTCGACCATTCTATTTAGCACATCTATTTATTACCTATTTAATGGAATACGATTTCTACTAAGGATTCCTTCCGACTTAAATTGTCCCGGATGAAAATTCGCTATTTCAGACATGTCGAAATTGGGAGCATAAAAAAATCGAAACGAAAAAAAATTTCGACTATGTTACCTTCAATCAAAATCTTCTAGTCAGTCGCAAGGAATCTAAAAAATCCATTAAAATTACAAAAAAAAGACTCTTCTTTTCTCTGTCTACAATTAAATAGCAATAGAACAAGTGACACTATCTAGACTGAGCACTGGTCACTGTAACATTACCGACAACTAATCGCTAAAAATAAATTAGTGAATACCCTGCTAGAAATGTAAAGCTAAAAACTTAGAATTAAAAGTAGTCATAGTTAATAGGTTAAATGAAACGCTTTTTCCCACTGCGTTCGTCGATTTAATAGAATGCCGTAACCTCCAAATATTTTCACTTCACCTTCTGGCCATACATGTACTTAAAACTCCAAATTTTAAATCAAATTGGATCGTTTACTCGAATACTAATACTAATTTACTCTTAATTATGCATTTAAACCAGTCATTTTAAAGTATCATTAAAATTTACAATATTTCCAATTTATTTTCCAAATCTATTTAAAGTGTCATTTAAATACCTAGGAAATAGGTATAGTTTCGGTGTCCATTTTATCAAATAATCCGATCTTTTATGGGTTGAAACAAGGACTTAAATGAACATATCGTAATGATTAGCTGTTTTCAATCTAAGAAATGGGCGAATTAAAGAGGAAAAAGCGTTTCATTTAACAGTGGTAACAACCTAGCAGAAGTAGCTATAAAATACGTTTATTTAGTTAATAACCTATTATTTGCCGATTTTTAATTTTCTGGTTTCTAGCAGGGTAACCACTGACTAATTAGTGAAAAATCACCTGTTGAAAGAATTGATAAGTAGATCTCTAATTTTTAGTAAAAACTCAATAATTGAAATAGTAAATCCTAAGTGCAAAAAATCACTAATTCAATAATGACTGTATGGTAATGAATTATAGTGAATATTTACTAATATTCATTAGTAAAAAGAAATAACTGATTGTTTAATGAGCGAAATATTAACTTTATACTTTCGTAAAAAAATGAATTTATAATTTTTACTAAATAATTAGTGACTATTTACGAATTTGTTAGTCGAAGAAACATAATTCACTAATTAATGAGAAAATTAGTAGAATATTCACTAAGTTAAAAAAGAATCATAGATTCCTAATTTAAAGTGTTTACTTAACAGGATGTCATAGACGGAAAGTAGTCATTTGTTATATGTTTTTTATAAATAAAATAATGAGTTTATTAAAAAAATACTTTTTTTTCGTTCTCAGGCATGATTTAAATATTATACTTAAATGTTTCCAGATTTTTAAATCTATAAGTTAATTACGATGTTTGGGTTTTGAAAGATTACGCTTCCTTTAGGTCCTTCCTTATATTTTAACTATTTGGAAGAATTTTTTTTCAGATCTTTAATTTAATATTTTTGATAGATTTCTGGGTTTAAAGATGTAGATCCCTGTAATTTGGCTCCGAAATCCTCTAATTGTATAAGATTATTCAATTCTTAAAAAAAATATCATATTCTTTTCAACCATATAAATTACATATAGGTATACTAACTATACGTCTACTTTACATTTTTATTTTCAATTACAATAGAGACAATCTATCGATCTAATTTATCTTCATCGTAATGAATATGTATTATACTCACCATTACAATCCTACTATTTCTGCAGTTTTTTACGTCGCTCATTTTTATGCTTCCAAATCGGTGCTAATCAGCGTCGGTTATGCAGTTGCTAAATATTCTTTTGACGCATTCGACTTTAAATAATTATATGAAAAAAGAATTTTTTACTCTTCGCGTCTAATTATTATCATAATTTTGTTATATATACATTAATAAAGACGACGGATGAATTAAAAAAAAAAAAGAAAAATCAGTCAGTATTCGTGAAAATATATATCAAGTAAATTAGCGAGAGGAAAGGGGTTACTTGACTCTCGTATCGACCGCCTGATCGAATTGCAAAAATGCTCTCGCAGAGAATGTATAGTGCTGAGTTGCACGCGAAACAGAAAAAAAAATATATAGAGCTACCGACCGATTTGACGTAATCCACTTAGTCTAAAAATTGCATTCGACTGCAAGTAACTCGCGTATGATTCGCATCGTTGCACCAAATGCGGATGCATCGATGCACTTCTCTGCATAAAATTCACTTTTTTCGGTATAAAGACGGCTAATGCGTTTAGTATACGGTACAGTCGGATTGGAAACAAAATTTTATTTTTTTCTTTCGGTGATACATTATGTGTACACGTGATATTGGGACGATTGTACAATTTGAGATACTTTGAGTGAATTTGTATTATTTTATTGTATTTTTTTTATTGAATTTTATTTTACCTTTATTAATCCAAGTGAAAATTTGATTGGAAATAAAAAATTTTTTATTTTTGGTAGAAATTTGATATTTTTTTAAAGATACAAGGCTAAAAATAGGTATTTTATAGGTAATAACTATTTTTTTTAAATGTTTACAATATACATCTGAAAAATTGTTTGAATTTCTATCTAGAGACTTGGAAAAAGAAAATTGAGGTTATACGTTATTGATTCAAATTTTTCTCTGTAGTATATATTTTTACTTTTTTATACAAATAATATTAAAAATTTTAAAATTTTAAATTTTATTAAAATCACATTCCAGTATCAAACAAACACTTTAAACTTCATTTTAAAATGGAATGTTCACTCTAAAAGTTAAGGTTGAGTACTCAGTACCAAGACTGTTTACTAAAATTAGAAACATAATATTTAAAAACTTGGCAATCTAATCGTGAATTAATAATAATTAAATCTTTATATCATTTTATTCGCGGGAAAATTTAATTTCCTTTAATCCAACTGTTTTAAATAATCTAAATATTACAAAGAAAATTTTTCTCAAAATAGAAGGCGCTGCCGCTTTGTAGAGCACTCTTAAGGTGTCTTAAACAATTTCTCTAGAAAAAAAAAATTTATGGTATTACGTAACCTCAAAATATGTCGAAAATAGTGTTTTTTACACTTTTAGTTTAGGATATCTCAAAAACCCGACGTGATAGAGCAATTCTACGGTTTCAGCGCATCTATGGACAACATTTTGTTGGCCCGTGTAATCGTGTAGGGAGGCGAGTATAAATAACGTAGGTTTAATATTCGTTTGTTCGAGGACCCTCGAATGTTCCACAGTGCGTTAGCGCCTCCTAACCTAAAAAAATTTTCTTTGTAATAATTAGATTATTTAAGACAGTCAGATTAAAGGAAATTAATTTTTCCACGTATAACGTGATATAAAGATTTATATAACAATTACTTTGATTTGTATTATGGAAAATTGAAGGCGTATTTTGCAGAGAAAAATTGATACCGCGGTGGACAGACGTCTGCTACTCGCCATAGCTAGATTTTCAGATTTTCTCTAAGAAACATACCTTCAGTTTTTAATATTATTATCCAAAAAGCATATTTAAATAACTCTTATTATTATTTTACACGTGGGAAAACTTAGTTTTCTTGGATCTAACTCTAGTGAATTAGCTAAATATAACAAAGAAATTTTTTCTCAGACTAGAGGGCGCTGACGGGGTATAGAGCACTCTTAAATAATACTTTATATCATCCTATGCACGCGGGAAAACTTAGTTTTCTGGGATCTAATTAACTATATATATTGTAAAGAAAATTTGTCTCATACTAGATTGCGCTGACGTCGAGTGTTGAGGAACACTCTTAAACAAATAAATAAACTCGTAAACGTAACGACAAGCGACTATTAAACAATTGAATTAATATTTCGAGGTTACGATCGTACCTATAATTTTACAAACTAATACTCGTCAAATCAAATACAACCAACGGACCAACCAAAAAATATCGCAACAACGTTATATACGTACGTACAAGTATATACATACAAACGAAAATCGTAAATCTTTGCCTAAGAATATACACGTCGTGGATCGTTAAGCCGGTGGTAAAAGATTTCGCGTATACAAATGATGTGCATCCCGAGAGTCTGAGGTGTGGGCGCGAAAGCGCAAAAGAAGAAAGGAGGGGTGGGGTGGGTTCGTGGGGGGTCGTGCGGTATTTCGTCGTCTGCATCGTTCCACGGGCGTTGCGTCATGTTGCCAATATACACGAGCTCACAGGGATTCCCCCGTTGTAAGCTGCGTACACGCCGCTGCTGGAATTATTCCCGTTTTGTTTCGGGCTTCTTTCTCTTTCTTTCTCTCTCTCTCTCTCTCTCTCCATTTTTATACTCTTATGCACTTGACTGCAGGGAGAAAATCTCTCTTGTTGGAGGAAATTAAATTTTATGCACCTCGAGTACCTCTACGCTCGATTTACCCCTTGCTTACTTATACCCCTCTTGTTGTATATATATATATATATATATATTCGTGTACGTGTAGAGTTCAACTCTTTCATTATGGTTCGGATATTAAAAAAAATGGAACGTTTCATTTCGAGTGAAACGTTAAAGGTTTATGTGTGTTGGTATTGTTATTAGAATTTTAATATACGAAGGTGTGTATGTATATATATATAACGATGTTAATTAAGAAATTCTTTGGTGATTGATATTTCTTCTTTTTGTTTTTTAAGTAGTTATATACTTAGGTACAATTTAGTGTACATTTACTTATCTTATTTATTTATTACTAGATATAAATTGCAAAATTATTATTATTTTATTATAAATGATTGAAGATATTTTTTTTTATTTAATTGTTGGGATTTATTAGTTGCTTCTTCCTTTGCTTACGCGAACGAATGGAAGTTGGATTTCTTTTATATATTTTTTTGACGGAACGTATTAAATATTTGACATTATTGTTTTTATCAATTTTAATTAGTTTTTTTAAACAATTTATAAATCACAGCGATAACCAACAATCCAAAAAAAAATTTGTTTTAAGATAAAATTCCAATTTTTAAATAACGAAGAATTTGGAGGAAACAAGAACTTTATATATATAGATTTTTAGATTTGTTCACAACTTATATAGATATAGATTTCTTTATAATTTTTGTTAATCTATTAAAAAATCGATAAACATTACTAAAAACATCCATATAATAATAGAAATTTTGAAATTGACTTGACTTTAAAAAATATTTGATTATTAATTAATAGGAACTTTGTAATATCCAGTGCATCCTAAAATCTAATAAGATTGTCACCTATATAAATCAACTGAATAAACAATAAAATCTAAAACAAAAATCTAATTTTATTAAATACAGAATGTGGAGATTACTAACAAACCAAATTCCACAACGATACTTACTTATTGATTTTTAAATTTGTTTATTAGGTTTTTGGGTTATTCTATTATACAAATGTATTTTTGTTAATCAACTAAAAATCGAAAAATCGGCTTAAGAGTATCAAATACTCAATAGATCGTAGGTAAATAAATTAAAAAAAATCATTTAAAATTTAATTAAAATAGTAAAGATTGTGGAAAAATACCTATATTTTCTAAAAGTTAAATAATTCAAGAATCCTATAAATAAGCAAAAAAAAAAAAAAGAATTAATGTGTAAAAAAATCTATTTTTATTCTTTAAATAGTTATGAGTGATTTTTTCATTGTATTTGAATTTTAATTATAATTCGTCATATCTCACAATAATTACGAGAAATCAAAAATTATCTCCACGCAAATTATTTCCCCTTCTTCATGTTTACAATAATTTAAATAAATAAATAAATGAAATAATGAAAAAGAGACACATCACAACATAACACGAAGAATATCACATATATTGAAAAATAATATTTTTAATTTTGTAAAAGATTCGAAAATTATTTTCTTGTATATATACCAATAACGCGAAAGCGAACGATAGGCCATTCATACACCATGTACCTGTCACATTGATAGAAACACGAAATCTCGTCATTCCACGAGCGTCAGTCAAAAAAAACGTACCAAAATTTCCGGTAGATTATCTAAACTCAGTACATCTACATACCATATACACATATACATTTACTCGCGTAGGAATTCTAATATCGTATTCAAACAGCATGCGCACACTACGTACGGTTTCTTCTTTTCCAATCGAGTGTCATCGAATTTTTATCGCAACACACATACACAGATACACATATATAGGCACCCGTAAACCTCATATCCGGCGCATCGAGGCAGGAACGAAAAAATTGCGCGTATTTACGGGGAGAGGGAGAGAGGAGGAGAGTCGCGTGATACCAATATTTTTTTTCTTTTCGCTCTATACACGTGTCTATTTATACGCACGTGTCACACGTTAGAGGAATCTGAATATTTTTTTTTTCATGCAAATTCTATAAGTCAGAACGGGACGGGAGATCGATTGCTCGCGTTTAATTCAATTTTTTTTCTTAGTAATTGTTTGCGAAACGGCGATGGGTTATATTATGTGAGAAAATGTATTTTTGTACATTATCGTTGTTTATTTATCATAGTCGTGATAGTTTATAAATACGTTGATTTTTAATTTGGGGTATCAATTTTTGGATATTGATGTATTTGACACTGGTAATATTGATAGGAAATAGATATCAAAAATAGACTATTACTCGGTACCAACATACAGTACCTCAAATAGGTGAAACGTTTCGGGAAACGTTTCTACAGTATCTTAAGACGTCTCGGAAACGTTTCTTCATAATCTTCAAAAGTTTCTACAGTATCTTAAAACGTCTCGGAAACGTTTCTTCGTAATCTTCAAACGGTTTTACAGTGTCTCAAAACGTCTCTTCATAATCTTCAAATGGTTTTACAGTATCTCAAAACGTTTCTGAAACGTTTTTACAATATTTTAAAACATTTGAGAAACGTTTCTTTAGTATTTTGAAATGTTTATTCGGAATCTTGAAACATTTCTTTAAAAATCTGATTACGTAAACGGAATCTATTTGAAATGTAGAAATGTCCTCTAGTTCGTCTTAAAATCGTTGCAAAAACGTTTCGAAAACTGACCATAAACGTTCGTGTAAACGTTTTCAAAACTTAAATCGTTTATTGGATTAAAAATCCGGTAGAAGAATTTTTGAGTTTCTGCATTATGGTGCAAACGTTTAGAAAATTCGTTTTCAAATTTATCGTAGTTACGGAAATTGCACAGCTAGTCAAGAATCCCTCCACCAGAATTCCAGCCTAAACGAATTAAGTTTTGAAAATACGTGTACACATAACTTCACGCAAACGTTTAAAGTCAGTTTCTGAAACGTTTTTTAACGACTTTTAAAAATTCAATTTTTGGCGTTAGGACATTTCTACGTTTCAGAGACTTTATTTATATTTTCAGATTTTCAAAGAAATCTTTGAAGTTTCTAAAGCAACGTTTCCGAAACGTTTTGACAATGTGACGTGCTATATAGTCATGAAACCCTTGTTTAATACTGAACGACCATTATTGTATAGAATGAACAAACCCAGACATTCATATATTAACTCAGTTATCATTAAACTCCGAATTTTCTATCAAATCTAATCAGTCATTAAATTATCAACGTAAATTTTTTATGGTTTTTGCCTTTGAAACAATCTTCCTAAAATTATCTGCGTTTTGATTTTGATTTCCTAACACACATACACTACAAGGAATAAACTCTCAGCATTTGTTCACCTATATTTCTATACACAAAGTGCACTGCTACCACGGTAAACTTGTTAGCTATTGTTGATCAAATGACTAGATTTCCCAAAAAAAAAATACAAAAAAAAAATTTCATAAATTCACTTCTACTACGGCCATTATTTCCGGAACGATTGCTCTTTCGGAAAACGAGATCGCGCAATTATCGCAAACGATTGCGATCGAATGCAATTATCAATTTTTCACTTTCCGCGAAACGAGAGAGAAAAAAAGAAAGGAGGGGAAATAGCCACTCGGTGACATATAGGAAAAAGAGATTAATTCCTAATCTAAAGCGATTCGAGCACATTGAATTCCGCGCACACATACACACACATATACACAGAAATGAGCCTGCCGGGGTTGATTTATCATCGGTAATCTCACTGCCGAAAGGGAACCCCCAAGTGCCATTAGCCTCGAACGACTGAAACTCCGTCATTGCGACAGTTAGAGAGATCATTTTTTTTTTCCTCTTCTTCGGTCGTTGATGATGATCCAATTATATAACTCGCTCGAAAAATATGAACTATATGCGTCCATGTATACATATAGATATCTACACACATACAATGGGATATCACAAATACGCGATTCAACTTGTGAAAAATATAATCGAAAAGTATGTATTGTATGCGCGTGATGAATCGAGAGGGTATATAACGTAGGAAAAAAATTTTTTTTTTTAGTCTCGCGGAATTAACTTCAATTATACGATATATATGTTCCCGAGAGATCTGATGCGGATCGTATGCAACTTGCTATCCGATCCCTGTATGTATATAGACGCCCGCACGCATGGATGTATGTGAAACGGAAAACATTGTTAACCTTTCGACATGCAGACTGCGTTTAATTTAATTATACCTGGTTCATGCGATGTATATATATATTTATGTATATGTGTATGTATATGACTTTTAATGGATTTTAGATTCGATTGATTAAACGACTATTAATATACCTTTACCGTCATTATCTAAAATGTTATGTTCGTGATTATTATTTATGGATAAACTTTTAGAAAATTAGTGTTTCTTTTTACTTTCTTTTCTGCCTTTGTGTCTCGCGTCGATGCGCTGTTGATAATAATAATTAAATTATAATTTATTTCAAGGTATCGCGATGGAGTCTCTTTAGAAATTTAAAATAATTGGTTTTACTGTCGAACGCGGAATATATAATCAATAACACTTTTGGCGCGTTATTTAAATTTCGGTATAAGAAATGATTTTGAGATCTTTTTAAATCAATTAACGATGTACACGTCGAATCTTGAATGTAAGTGTAAAATTTATTTTTTGTTTATATATAAAGGAAATTGTTATTCTTTACGTCGAAAAAATTCAAGTTTTTCAAAATTTAACGTTAATGATAATTTACTTTATAATAATTTTAAAGATTATAGTTCATTTTTTTTTACATTTTACTTTTGATCCGTGCGGTATTTTGTAAACGTGTTCCACATTGGTAAACACACGCATTTTTTGCTCAGGGGAAAAAGGCAGATGCGATGGATTTATAAAAATTGAATAAAACCAACGAGATTTGAAAGAGAGACAAAAAAGATACCTTTGTTTAAAAAAGTTTATAATTGACAAAAGGTTACAAGGTTATAAGTAGAAATTTAAAAGAAAATTTCTGTGTTTTCTAAGTTGTTTATATTAAAAAAGTGAAAATTTGTGTAAACGGAGACATATTGTATGACCTTCGTTTCATATTTCAGATTGGTATGCCAAGTTGGGGGAGCCGAAAAAGAAACGACGTTAAAAAAATAAAAAAAAAAGAAATCTAAAAATAAATCTAAAAAGAAAATAGTATTACACGTCGCTTTTTTACACGCCAATTTTTCCGATTGATACGCAAAACTTTAAAGTTTATACAAACGTTTGCCCGAAGGGCTCGAAAGATTTGCAAACAAATAAAAAAAAATATCCTAGAACAATACGTAAATGGAATATAATTCCGTATCACCGAGGTGTTTTTCGTAAAATACAATAATAATTTTAAACATTTCTTATCTCTTTCCATTACAACATAAATAAATAAACAAAATTTTTCTTTTCCTCGCGTTTCCATAAGAATTATTTAAACCATTCTTTTTTCATAGGAATGACTGTACCTAAAAAAGGAAGAAATCATTTAAATATCCTTTTTCGTCAAGAAAAAAAAAGCACAGTCGAACAAATATGGTTCGAATCGAATCCGAAACCGATTAGCGAACTCGACTCTGACATTCATCTATATATCCACACATCCATTAATAAATAAAAAAAAATTCTAAAATTTCCCGTATAATACACGTAAAATTTTCGCGAAACAAAGAAGAATTAAAAAACAAAACGAAATATAAATCTACGAATATATACCCCTAAAATGAAAATACGACCATTTCATATATATATATACATCATTCACCCTATCAGTTTTACGTTGACAATTTAATCTGAAAATTCGGAATGTCAAAGAGAGAGAGAGAGAGAGAGAGAGAGAGAGAGAGAGAGAGAGAGAGAGAGTAAAAAAAAATACAACAATCCGTTCGCTCGTGTCATTCGGTCTTATTATACGAGCCATCAAAATATTCCGTTTTTCTCTCATACACACACGCACACACACACACATACATATCGGCAATGTTCCATAAAAAAATACATAAAGATATTGGTATATATGTAAGAGTTATACAACGCATTAATAGAGCACATCGCGGTGATAATAATCGCACGCGTATATCTATATATATATATATATATATACATAGTAGCCATAACCATGGAAACAAAAGGGAGAGAGAGAGAGGAAGACAGTGGACGCATGTACAGAAGAGAAACACGTCAGTCAGTCGAAAATTTAGACTAATCGGAGGGGGGGATCTAATGGAACGGACGCGATCATCGGTTGGACAATACGAAATCGTACATATACGTATAGCCTGGAGCACACAGAGACACACAGACACAGACACACCGAACGTATCGAAGATAACACTCCGGTATATGCTACTGGTAGAAACGACACAATTTCGCTGGAGATATGGATGCACTTCCTCGGTGCATCAATTGTCATTAAACGTATACATGATTATTCGGGAGAGCATCTGTCTGTACCTCCTCTTCATCGACTCCGCAATCTCTCTCTCTCTCTCTCTCTCTCTTGCTCTGTGCGTTTCATTATCTCGGACGTATATGTACACCCATTTCGTCGTCGTCTTTCCCCTCTTCGTATCGGGTGTGTATGCCTGTGTGTCTATAGGCGGTGCAAGTTACGAGACACTTTCTTTTTCCAACCAAAATTTTTAATCTAATATGTGTGTGCGAGGATTCACCCCTATATACACCCGGTGAATGACGTTGACGTTTTTCACGATCGTATTATACGGGAGATGAGAGGAATTAGGATGTCGCATTGTTGAATTTAAGTTTATTAGACTCGTCTTACCTATATATGTAGAGAGAGAGATGCGAGTTAATTTTGTATCGAGTGGAGCTTCGATGGCGATTATAGTGTGAAAATAAAGTTACTTTGGTGCTTTATACATATATATATATACGTATACTTTCGATCAAGAGTTCCATTGTTTTTCATTGAGGACATTTAATAGGGTCCGGCCACTCTGCCAGTATAATACGATGTGTCAAGAGACACGCAGTGTTCAAATTAATGTTACTGTATATCGTCGGCTATTATGAATTATTTTTTAAAAATTGTTGATTCAGAAATTATTGTGCATCCATTGAAAATTCGTGTCAAGTAGGTTCCAAAAAATAATAGTTTTTTTTACAAGTGTTGAAATCGCTTTTCAAAATGTGTTTGTTACAAATGCGGTACGTTAACTATTAAGACTTCCGACTTTGAATGCCGTTAAATTAATATTATTTAACAGTTAATAAATAATTATTGAAATTATTACTCTGAAGAAAATTTGTGCATCTTAATATAATTAATGCACGAATAAAAAGCAGGAAAACGTACAAATTTAATCTCTAAGTTTTCTATAAATTTACATTATCTTGAAATATTAAAGCCAAATTTTCCTCATCCCAAATTTTTGTTTGAATTTTTATTATTACCGAAATATACATTTATACATTAAATTCGCACACAACGTGTGTTTCGATGAAATTTAATTAAAAAATGTGTACAAAAAACATGAACACAATAATAATTAAAAGATATAAGTGTAACCTTAATATATATGTAAATTTTACATTTGTCCAAAATCATATTCGTTAACTGTTAAGAAATATACTTCAAGAAATAATTTTTCAGTACTTAGTAACTAATGCATATATTCCTATTTATATCAAATGAATTTCTACTTGTTTTTAAATAAATATTTGTATTTGCGACAAATACATTTAGATCTCAGTGTGTAAAATGGGATGACAACGTCAGGATCTTGTATTTGCTTTAAACACATTACCAAACTGCTAAGTAAAATTTACAGTAAATGTAGTAAAATTTACTCTAAATGTAGTAAAATTTGTGGAGTTAGCGTACTAAATTTTACAATTAAGCTTGTAAATTTTATTAACTCTGATTTTTTCCTATACTGTTTACGAAATTCTATAAACAACAGTACAGCACGAGATACCGAAAAGAAGCGATAAATAAAATTTTTATTGGAATCGCGTCGTTCGTTTGTTTACTTTAAAAGGACGATTCGATGAAACACATGCAAGTGACGCGGTGGCGCAATGGTAAGGACTTGGATCTCAACCCAAACTTCGCAGGTTCGATCCCGATGACATCCAGAATTTTTTTCACTAATTAAATTTCATTTAAATATTTAAAATTTCCATAACACTCGAATAATATACATAAACTCAAAAATAAATAATATGGGAGGAATAAAATTTTTTTTCTGATGTTAAAAAAAAAATTAAAATTACAATTTAGTCTAGTAAAAATTACGAGATTCGAAGCCAAATTTTCCTCATCCCCCAAATTTTGTTGAATTTTATTATTACCGAAATCTACAATTTATACATTAAATCGCACACAACGTGTGTTTCGATGAAATTTAATTAAAAATGTGTACAAAAAACCTGAACACAATAATAATTAAAGATATAAGTGTAACCTTAATATATATGTAAATTTTACATTTGTCCAAAATCATATTCGTTAACTGTTAAGAAATATACTTCAAGAAATAATTTTTCAGTATTAGTAACTATGCATATATTCTCTTTATATCAAATGAATTTCTACTTGTTTTTAAATAAATATTTGTATTTTGCGACAAATACATTTAGATCTCAGTGTGTAAAATGGGATGACAACGTCAGGATCTTGTATTTGCTTTAAACACTATATATAATTTTTATTAAATTTTTAAATTGTTAATATCAATATAATTTTTGTGTTGGAAATAGTGCTTATTAAATTAGTAGAATGTTCCCATTTTAAACAACAAATAGAAATTTACTGGAATTAGTGAATAATGACTAATACAAAAGGTAAATCCCAATGCCCGTATATTCAATGCACAAATATAATTTGATCGCTTATAATTAATCAGACGTCGAAAATACCTGTTAGAATTTATGTTGATGTTTTTTATTTTATCACTGGGTGGTTTATGATTAGAATTTATTGATCTTGTTGAATCGAAGGTAAGGAGATGTTAAAAAAAAAAGAATAATTGACACACTTTTTTTTGTGATATTTTTAGTAGTCAATGCTATCCTCTTCGGACTGGAAAAATTTCTGTTAATTATTTTAATTAGTACATTACAGAATATAAAGCAAAATGATATATAGTGAAAATAATGGGAAAAAATAATACCTGTTTATATCAATTGACTAATTGGTCATTTTAAAAATTCATAATTTACATTAGAAAACATATCCTATAGAATTTGGATAAGATCCGTAATCCGGAGGTCTTGGTAAGCGAAAAAAAATATCACGTAACCTGTTCCACTGGTGAAGGCACTATATGAGGACGTCGAAGCTAGCGATTTTATCGACATGTTAAAGTGACCGTTTTTAACTTTTATCAATAACTAAACCAATTTTTGGATAATTTTGGGACCAGAGCGCCATTCTATACAGTATTACAAGTAACTTGTCAAATTTTAATGAAAATTCATTGAGTATTTACGAAGAATAGTGCGAATCTGTAATTCACAATAATCATCAATATATTCCATAAAAATTGAACAATAAATTTGCACCAAAATTCGATAGATTACTTATATTATTGTATAGAACGGTGCTCTGGTGTCAAAATTCCTTATAAACTTTTTTAGTTATTAATATTAAAAATTAAAAACGGTCACTTATATATGTCGATAAAATCTCTAGCTTCGACGTCCTCTTAATTAAAGTTTCCATAACGGAGAAAAATTATTTACCTATATATATCACTGAGATAAAAGAATATTAATCACGAAGACTTATCTAATAAAATTATATTTCTCTGTTATTAACAATCATACGGGGAGTATTTGAACACCGAGGTTCGGACCTTATCCAAACTTTGTGATAGGTTCTGTAATACAAAAATTTAAAATAAACTGTGTTATTATACTTCGATGGCCGGTTTCACGAAAGTTTACACGACATTTAATAATAATTTCAATAAAAATTAATTTTACTTTTATGACAAGGGTAGATTTGTACACCCAAGAATTAAGGGGGTTCCATACTCAATTTTTGATGATTAATTAAAAAAAAAGTAGGACAGTATGTGAAAAAATAAGAGAAGAGGCGCCTTCGTTTATTGACAATCTAACTGTGTGCTGAATTTAGATTAATGCGCATATATTTTGTCACGTTTCTTTATGCACACAATTTTTTTACATATTATTGAATTTATTTATTCACGTAGATTTGCGCACACGAAAAATTAATTCTTCATAACATTTATACGTTGGTATTGTACACATAATTAATTTATTCTGCTCCAAAAATTGTGCACGTGAAATATTGTTTATTATGAAACATAAAAATCGTAACAGAAGAACAGTTTTATTGGCGTCGTGTATACATCTGTTTGACGTTTCCTTGTATATAATGTGAAAGAAGAAGCAGATATTTAAATAAAACCGCGACGAAATTTTTGTACACAGATTACAGGATTTATATTAAAAGTTTCAAGAGTGTAAATAATATTGACCACCAAAACGTTACTAAAGGAAAAAAAATGTGTTTAATTTTTAATTTTTCCTCTTCCTTTTCCTTCTCCTCTCACTCCAAGAGATCGAAAAATCGACATCAATCAATATTGAAAACAAACCACCGTGTGATAAATAATCGTGCCTTAACGGAATGTCGGATCCAAACTATAGGAACCTTTCAACCCAAAAATTATATCTAAAATATTGCATTAAAAATCTGAACAAAATTAATATGGATATAGGTTAAAAAGGTAAGGAAGGGCCCTAGTAGAAATCTGACCATAAATGTAAGCCAAAAAATGGCCAAATGTCATAAAATACCCAATAAATGCCCAATTAATGGCAAAATCAAACATTTATTTAACCTTTAAATGTTGAATTTTCACTAAGGGGCTTGACGTTTTGATCTTTTTTAAGAAAAAATAATTTCTGTTAACAATAATTGAGTGAGCAAAATTTTTGGTCGGTAATTATTAACGAAAAAAGGCGTAATCTCTCAAAACCCAAAAATCGTAATCAAATAATGTATTTAACAATTTGGAGAAAAATTTGGGTGTACTATTTAAAATATGTTTAAAGACCTGGGGTTCAGGGTTTCTTTTAAAAAAATGTATTTATTTGTTTATAAAAGAAAATTAAATAATAATCTTTTTCTGAGTCCGTCATCCCCATAATATAATATATTTGCTACGCACACAAACAGACACACACGCAGACACAAAAAATAAAAACATTTCTTTTTCGCTTTTACCCACACATAAACACGAAAAATTGAACAAATTAAAAAAAAATAAATATAGATAAATTCGTGGACATATATATATATATATGTATAAAATTAGTTGTAAAGGTAAATTAGAAGAATAACGAAAAGTGAGAGTAGATAATAATAGCTCCTGTAAATGTGCGAGTGTCTATATCTAAGTCGTATGCATTGACGATTATTTGGAGGAACGGTGCGACGTTATACATATATATATATATATATATAAAATGAGGGAAACCGAAAGAGAGAGGGATATAATGATCGATGCCCGATACTCATTGAGAATTTCGTTAATGGCAGTACTCTCTCTTGCATTGTACGTACATGTATATATGTACACATATGAGATATATGTCGTGTCGTTTCGTGTGAATAGAGCGGAGGGGTACATCCGAGCCAGGTTCTCTCGTAGGCGCCCGCGGACAACCGAACGGGACACGAATCCATGAGCGAGAGAGACGATGCGCCCACACACACACACGCACGGACTGGTCAGTACATACATATAACATACATACATACATACATACATACATACATACATACATACATATATATATGAATGCCCCTCGGCATTTCGCTAACGAGGTATTTCGTCCGTCACGGTTAGTGATTAACGAAAAGCGCGCCGATGTATTCCGATTTCCATCGGAATTCGATCACCTCTATATATCTATATATATATATATACATATACATGTACACGTATAGATCGTCCGCGGAAAATTAACGAAAAAGGTCTGGGCTAACAGGAGCGTGGTAAAGCTCGGTTCTGTGTATATACCCAGTTTTTGTTTACCTCTATATATATATACAACGAATAGTATTGTTACTTTAGCAGTTTACCTATATATATGCAACTCCCTTGAAAAACGCATTTTTCTTTCTTTCTACTTTTTTTTTTAAATATAAAATATATGTATACTACATATATACATGTTTGGTTCGCGCACGCGTGTGTGTACGTGTATGCGCTATTTTATGGTTAAATTAATATATATAGGCAAAAGTGCGGAGAATGTTGAAATAGATATTTTTTTTTCGTTCAAGACTCTTAATTATGGAGAAAAACTCCGGGAGTGTATATATACCGTCATTTACTGGTTTTTTTTTTACTTTCCTCAAAAATGTTATGATAAATTTAATTAATTATCTTCACTGTCGAATATTCAATTCCCAGAGATTTTTCACGGTGATGTATATATGTACACGTGTGTGTGTGTGCGTGGAGAAAAATTTTTTAATTATATTTTCTTCGAGTTTAATTGGTGAAATTATTTTATGTGTACAGGTATATATATATGTATATCAAAGTAAAAACGTATCCGCTCGCGTTTTTTATTATATTAATTCACCGAATTTTATGATGAATATAAGGATTTTTTGTACATATATATAGACGTATATATTAATTAGTAATTGAAAAGTCGTTTTCATTTGGGTTCGTTTTGTTTTCTCCTCCTCGGATACCGGCCGTCTATTAGTGGTGATTGAGTATGTATATATATATATGTGTGTACACTTCGTTTCATTTAATAATCACGTAAGCTCTCTAATATATATCGCACGGGTATTAATGCGCGTATCTCGAGTAAATCATGGTTGAATTATTATATACTTATACGTGTCTTTTTTGACTGTTACGAGGGCTCAAGGTGTAAGACTCTCAAGTTATATATATATATATGACGCATCGACGAATAATAACGTTGGAAATTTGAATTTTTCTTATTCTTCGCGCGTGGTCATTTGCAACTTTATCTTGCAAATATATATATATATATATTTGTATTTCCCGCACTTCTAAATAAATTTAATAATTCATATTCCAAATTGCAGATTATAATACATTTTATTTTATTATGATATTTATTGAACGAAATCATAAAACAATACATGTACACGTCTAGATCGTCCGCGGAAAATTAACGAAAAGGTCTGGGCTAACAGGAGCGTGGTAAAGCTCGGTTCTGTGTATATCCCAGTTTTTGTTTACCTCTATATATATATACAACGAATAGTATTGTTACTTTAGCAGTTTACCTATATATATGCAACTCCCTTGAAAAACGCATTTTTCTTTCTTTCTACTTTTTTTTTTAAATATAAAATATATGTATACTACATATATACATGTTTGGTTCGCGCACGCGTGTGTGTACGTGTATGCGCTATTTTATGGTTAAATTAATATATATAGGCAAAAGTGCGGAGAATGTTGAAATAGATATTTTTTTTTTCGTTCAAGACTCTTAATTATGGAGAAAAACTCCGGGAGTGTATATATACCGTCATTTACTGGTTTTTTTTTTACTTTCCTCAAAAATGTTATGATAAATTTAATTAATTATCTTCACTGTCGAATATTCAATTCCCAGAGATTTTTCACGGTGATGTATATATGTACACGTGTGTGTGTGTGCGTGGAGAAAAATTTTTTAATTATATTTTCTTCGAGTTTAATTGGTGAAATTATTTTATGTGTACAGGTATATATATATATGTATATCAAAGTAAAAACGTATCCGCTCGCGTTTTTTATTATATTAATTCACCGAATTTTATGATGAATATAAGGATTTTTTGTACATATATATAGACGTATATATTAATTAGTAATTGAAAAGTCGTTTTCATTTGGGTTCGTTTTGTTTTCTCCTCCTCGGATACCGGCCGTCTATTAGTGGTGATTGAGTATGTATATATATATATGTGTGTACACTTCGTTTCATTTAATAATCACGTAAGCTCTCTAATATATATCGCACGGGTATTAATGCGCGTATCTCGAGTAAATCATGGTTGAATTATTATATACTTATACGTGTCTTTTTTGACTGTTACGAGGGCTCAAGGTGTAAGACTCTCAAGTTATATATATATATATGACGCATCGACGAATAATAACGTTGGAAATTTGAATTTTTCTTATTCTTCGCGCGTGGTCATTTGCAACTTTATCTTGCAAATATATATATATATATATTTGTATTTCCCGCACTTCTAAATAAATTTAATAATTCATATTCCAAATTGCAGATTATAATACATTTTATTTTATTATGATATTTATTGAACGAAATCATAAAACAATTTTTATTCTACGTTTTTTTTTACGAAAAACGATAACTCAAAATATACATATATATATATATATATATATATACGAAGACCAGCAACAAACGACGTGTAAGTGTCGAAAAAAAGTAACAAATTCTTATACATATACACATACGAAAAACGCAGCAATAAAAATGAGTGGATCGCTTAAAACGAGCAACAACAAAAAAACTGCACGAAAAATAATTAGAAAAAAAAGGTATATAGACGAGTAATTATCATAAAGGTGAAACGACCAATGTATACACACACACGCACGCATACACGTATATACATACCACCTTTAATTCGTGTGCGTAAGAGGGAAAAAAGATATATATATAAGCATTACAGTGTGTTGAATACGGGTATATATATATAGACACACTCGTAAAAGAGAAGTCAACGAAGGGTGACCAATCGTTTTTCCAGACTCCTGATTATTTCATTCGAGATGGGAACACCTGTAAACTCACTGGTGGTAATTAGGTATATAGTTTGGGGACACACCTGCTGGCTATTACATTTTCCTTCAAACGGGAAAACTACCCCCGTGGTAACTATATATACACTGTACGGCGATGTTTGAAAAAAAACAAAGAGTCCGCGAGGAGGAAGAGAGAAGGAATGGAAGAAAGGCGAATAATATAATAAAGATTACGATATGAAGTCGGACGGTATATACATATATACATATACACACGGATTTTATATGAGAAAAGAAAATGAGGAAGTTTATGAGAAAACGAAATTAAAATATGGGAGATGAAGCACATCTCTATATATATGAAATAACCAACGTGTACACGGGCATTATAATAGTAGATGTGTATATATGTATATATGTACGAAACTTGATGATAAAAGGGAGATAAGAATATTTAAGGATAACGCGTTTCTCTATATATATGCACAGATGAGACGGAAAAAATAATTAATTCAAGAAAATTTTCACCCAAAGAGAACTTTCGGATTAATAATCAGGAGTGAGAGAAAGAGGGGCATCGAGTAACAGACTGCAAACAAGAAAAAGAGGGAATCTGAGATATAACTAAAATAAAGTCCACATAATTATGTGAGAGCATACCTTTATCCCTCATTCCTTATACCCGCTGTGGATAAAACAGAATTTTTTAACGCAATCGTCTATTCATGAGAAATGTAACCCTGGTATAGAAATCGAAAAACATTGTAACAGACGTTTCGAATGTATAGAAGGTATTAAAAAGTTATTCTAATTTTTTTGGTTTCATGACACTTTGCCGTATGACACTTCGCCGTCGGACAAATCGCCGTATTACTTTTCGCCGTGTAGGACATTTCGCCGTATAAAATTTTGCCGTATGTGACATTTTGCCGTAAGGAACTTCTCTTTGTAAAATAGGAAAAAATACGTACGGCGAATTTTGATACAGCGAAATTTAATTTAATTTTATATTCAAATAAAATAAAAACTATGTTTATATTTTAAAGAGCATTTGAACTATAATTGTATATAAATTTTTCAAAACATCGATTGTAAACAAAATCATATATTGAAATTGAAAAATTGTTTGTTATTATAGTCAAGTTATAATTACAAATAATTTACCGATACTGTATGTGTGTAACAACAAAAGTGTAATGGGGGCGCCCCCCAAACCCCCAACTCAACCAATAACCCTATAACCCTATAACCCAATCGCGTACGGCAAAATGTCTCCTACGGCGAAATGTTATACGGCAAAATGTCTCATACGGCGAAATGTTTACGGCAAAAGGTCCGACGGCGAAATGTCATACGGCAAAATATCCGGTCACGAATTTTTTTATATCATTAATTAGCTATATGAGAGATTCCACAGAACTTTTGACTTTCTTGTTACTTTCACTTTTCAATACTATTTGATGATTTTCATCATATTAAAAAAATCATTCCTTGTAGAAAAAAGTCACAAAGTATAGTAACCGTTATTTATTATATTAATAATATATAATATATTACTTAAAAAAATTATAATTTATCGCATTTTAATTAATTCTTTGTGTTACTCACTCTACTTTTTTGCTTTATTAGGTTTATATAAAAAAAAACTTTTATTAAAAATGGTTTGGATAATTTTTTATATAATCTTCACATATCACAGAATATAATGTAAAAGTTTTAGAGGTGTGCTTCAACCTACATAGATTAATTTATTTTATGAATATCCGTAACCACTATTTAAAAAAAACTAATTTATTTTACTTTTAGCTCTTAAAAAAAATAATAAATTATTCTCATAAATTTTCTTCATGGAAAATGACACTTATTGAGCAGACAAATAAAATCGCGTTTGGTTTGTAAGTGTGCTACTTACAGAAAAAAAATTGTACCCTCGCAAAGTTGGGTACACGTATGCGCCCCCCATTGAAAAAAATCGTACTTTTCGTCAGCACATCGATAGTATGTTATCAATGGTTATAAAAGTAATTGCTCTTTTTTATTAACCTTTTAAAAAACATGTTTTAAAATACTTTGCATAAAATTCTTCTTTGTTTGCCTGAAATGAACTTACGAAAAATGTAACAAAATGAAATTCTTACTTTCCGAGAAAAGAAGGTATTTAATCATCTTATAGTAAATATTTATAATTGTAATACTTAAACACAAATACACACACATTAATGGAACTTAAATTAAAGGTAGGAATTATAATTCAAAAAATCTTTGTATTAGTTACAATGTTTGTATATATTATATATTTTGTTACATTTCTTTAGTTTGAAAAATTATTAATTGCTTAAAATAAAATTTTATTATAATGATATTTTTGTGTTACAAAATTTTTCTTTCCAACACATATTATGCTACATATTTTATCAAATTTTTTAACATTTTACCTTAAATTTGAAAGAAAAATGTAAAATTTTATTTTTTTGATGCAAAGTAGTATGTTTTACATTAAAATAATTGTTTTTGATTTTTTACAAAAAGTTTTTTTAAAAAAATGAGGGGCACCATGTTTTTTATGCTACTACTGTTATTTAGAAATGGATTAATAAGTTTCAAAGATGTGCCTTTAAAATAAATTTTCAATTTTCTTTTGACCTTAAAGTCAAAAGTTCTGTGGAATCTCTCATATACATAGACCAAATGTATACGTGACGCGTAGCTTAACAGAGATAAGATCAGCAACTTATATATAGATAATAATAGAAGGCAGTTTTAGTTATCAAAGGTATCGATGTCGACGGTCAATATTAAATAAATAAATAAATAATTATTTGCTTAAGGGGACCAGCCAGTGTTAAATTGAATATTTAATATTAACATATAATAACTATACTATATATGGGGATGTCGGACCCAGAAAAAGGTCATTTTGTACTTTTTTTTACAAACAAATGAATAAAGTTTTTGAAAAACGCCGAACGTCAAGCCCTTAGGCATGTTTTGAATAATATACCCAAATTGTTCCAGATTTTTAATCCATAATTTCATCACGATGTTTGGGTTGAAAAATTATGCTTTTTTTGACTAATAATTACCGACCAAACATTGTTTATTCAAGCATTATTTAAGTAATGTTTTTTCATTAAAAGATCAAAACGTCAAGCCCTTCCTTATGTTTTCAGCTATACGTATGAATTTTTTCAGATTTTTAATGCAATATTTTAGATATAATTTTTGGGTTGAAAAGTGCAGATTCCTGTAATTTAGGTCCGACATCCCGTTAAGTTAGTTGCACAACGTTTACAGACCTCTTCAGGTACTAAATTTATTGAACGCAAAAATTATCAAAATTTAACAATTGAATAATTATAATGAACTAGTGGGGCCGAGCCCCCCTGCGCGCTGCCGCTGCGCCTGAGAACAGAAATTTATAAGGCACGACCGAATATAGCTCGCGCTTCGCCCTCGCACCGTTGGTGGTTTTTGTTATTATATAAAATAATAATAATAATAATCAGAATTGTAATTATAGTATGCAGAATTATTATTTTGCATATACATATATGTTCTAATAATAAATTTAAAATGTATTTATAGATGTTAAATTTTAGATATTATTCTAATATTTTGAATATCAATGTATTGAAGAGAAAAGTGTTGTTCCTCAAATATCTCAAAAATTAAAAAAAAAAAATATTTGGCAAGTAAGAAGTAATAGGAAACACATTTTTGAAAGAAGAGGTAACGTGATTTAAAAAAAAATACATATGTACATAATTTACATATGTTTATATAAAACCATATAGTTTATTTGTTTTACATTAATGTTCCTTCTAAAGAATATTTGGTGAAACAATATTAATGGGACGTATATTTTGGACAGTAAAGGTAAGTAAATGTGATAAAATATTGTATACAATTTAAATTTGTCTATATGAAACAATATAATTAAATTATTTATTCGATATAGAGCAGCATTCATGTATATAGTTTAAGTTTGTTAATTTTTGAAGAAATTCATTGGTATGAAGCTTTGTTTTTTTATTATGCAGATGGTGGAATGGTTACTGGAGCATTATATAAATTTAATTTAGGTCCCAAAGATGTGTTTTCGGGTGCCTTCTTTGGTAGTATATTTAGAGTAGTGTATGGTACCTATATGTACTTTATGTTTAAATTGATGAATTTGTCAAGTGAAAAACTCAGTGAACAAAGTCATAAATTGAAATATGTACGTGAAGAGTGAATTATTAACTTCTATTTTAAATTACAATGTTATTAATAACATGTAAACGTTAATAATTTCTTTATTAAAAAAGTAATTATAATATTTGAAAAGACAAATATATTTAAGTAATATAAAATCAATACATTCTTAGAATTCGTGGACACAATAAATTCGTTATGTTTATTTCATGAAGTTTTACTGTATGATATTAGTTATTCTAATATAAAGTTAAGTGAGCATTACAAAATAGCAGAAGCTCTTGTCCAGTATTTGTCCAATGTTGGCAGTGTTTGAATAATAGAATAACTATTTTTATAACTATGGTAAATAATTTTTATTTATTATTTAGTTAATTTATTTATTGTATCAGATTTATATTTTATTTATTTTTGAATATATTAAGTTGCCGTAAGTTGTCAATAACTATAAGTAATATTTATTTTTTTACATTTTATTTATGTTTTAAATTGTAGAATACATTATAATTAAATTTAAAGATAATTTATATAAGATAATTATGATTATAGGAGTATTCACCTACTAGTCAATTTAATACAGGTATCATTAAAATAATTGTTTTTGATTTTTTACAAAAAGTTTTTTTAAAAAAATGAGGGGCACCATGTTTTTTATGCTACTACTGTTATTTAGAAATGGATTAATAAGTTTCAAAGATGTGCCTTTAAAATAAATTTTCAATTTTCTTTTGACCTTAAAGTCAAAAGTTCTGTGGAATCTCTCATATACATAGACCAAATGTATACGTGACGCGTAGCTTAACAGAGATAAGATCAGCAACTTATATATAGATAATAATAGAAGGCAGTTTTAGTTATCAAAGGTATCGATGTCGACGGTCAATATTAAATAAATAAATAAATAATTATTTGCTTAAGGGGACCAGCCAGTGTTAAATTGAATATTTAATATTAACATATAATAACTATACTATATATGGGGATGTCGGACCCAGAAAAAGGTCATTTTGTACTTTTTTTTACAAACAAATGAATAAAGTTTTTGAAAAACGCCGAACGTCAAGCCCTTAGGCATGTTTTGAATAATATACCCAAATTGTTCCAGATTTTTAATCCATAATTTCATCACGATGTTTGGGTTGAAAAATTATGCTTTTTTTGACTAATAATTACCGACCAAACATTGTTTATTCAAGCATTATTTAAGTAATGTTTTTTCATTAAAAGATCAAAACGTCAAGCCCTTCCTTATGTTTTCAGCTATACGTATGAATTTTTTCAGATTTTTAATGCAATATTTTAGATATAATTTTTGGGTTGAAAAGTGCAGATTCCTGTAATTTAGGTCCGACATCCCGTTAAGTTAGTTGCACAACGTTTACAGACCTCTTCAGGTACTAAATTTATTGAACGCAAAAATTATCAAAATTTAACAATTGAATAATTATAATGAACTAGTGGGGCCGAGCCCCCCTGCGCGCTGCCGCTGCGCCTGAGAACAGAAATTTATAAGGCACGACCGAATATAGCTCGCGCTTCGCCCTCGCACCGTTGGTGGTTTTTGTTATTATATAAAATAATAATGGAATAGGGAGTAATTCACCTCAACTAGTCAATTTTAATAACAAGAGTAACAATGGTAGTGAGTGGAACAATAATAGTTCAATTCGAACAATAACCACGAGCCCTCTTGTTTTATACATAACGGTTGTCACATTTTATTATTACCATTTTTTAATTTATTTTAAATTACATTAAAATTTGCATTTTAATGTTGTATTTATTATTTTACTATTAAAGTTCTTATTATGTAATAATAAATACAATAATTTAAAAGAATGGCACTTATAATTATTAAGACCGAGAACATATTCAGTGTAAATATATAAATTACATAGATATTAATTTTCAAATAAGCTTATAAAATTTATAATTTTAGCACAGTATAATTTTTATTTAACATATATAACAATTGTTAAATTATGTAATTATGCAATATTAATTAGTGTTTTGCGAACATCATTAAGATTTTCAATCCATTAACTGATATTTAATGTGTTATCTTCTAACAACTTTTATTATTTAACGTGATATTTTTTATGGTTTTGAATATTTAGCTTTATTTTCTATTACAATAATAATAGGTTTTTCTTTTTATTTTATATTTACAGAAGTAGTGCTGATACAAATTCAAACAAAGGTTTCTTAGCTAGTAGTTACGGATACAGACACTATTATATAGATAAATTTGTATAAGGAAATACAAATGTGAATGTGATTGTTAATTAATTTATAAATTTTATTACTGAATAAAGGACTACACTTGAAGAGGGAAACAAAAATGTTCTCGAAACGTCGTGCCAAATAATCACAAATTGACTTGAAATTAAATCAATTAATAATATTATCAAAAAATATACTTTCATACGAGTGAATTTATTTATTTATTTGTTTACAGAGTTACGTAGATCCCACGTACATCATAATAAAAAAATAAGAAATATTAAAAAATTATTTTCGAGATGTATATACAATCTGAGGCGATATTTTCTGTTACTTATTTTTTAAGACAAAGGCAAAAAATTTTGTTTTTTCGTCGTCACACGCGCTGTTGTTTACAGCGCCGCAGATTAGACCTTCTCGACTCGCTGGTCGGTTCAGTTACGCGCCAAAATTCTATACATATTTAATTAAGGAGATTTTTTTTATAAACAAAAGAATAAATTTTTGAAAAAATCCTGAACGCTATGCCCTTAGGCATGTTTTAAAAAGTATACTTAAATTTTTTCAGATTGTTAAATTTGTAATTTAATTCTGATTTTTGCGTTGAAAATTCGTGCGTTTTTAGATAAATAATTACCAACCGAAAATTGTTTATTCAATTATTATTAATAAATTTATTTTTTTCTTAAAAAATCAAAACGCCGTGCCCTCGCTTTTGTTTTAAATTACCCATATGAATTCCTTAATATATTTAATTAAATATTTCCAAGATAATTCTTATGTTGAAAGGTGTAGATCCCTGTAACTTGGGTCCGACATCCCGTTGATTAATTTTAGTGTTACTAATACATTCCCAATGTACGGAACTATTTTACGAAAATGAGTGTTGTACAATTTGACACTGGATGAAATAAATAAATAAACAAATTACCTTTGCACACAATCTATATAGACACGTACGAAGTTCGTCGACCTTAATGTACAAGGATTATCCGCAAGTCATCGCGATGATCTTTCGTCACTCTCGACGAATACAACCCAAATGTCATCGTGATTCTGCGATCTCAGCTCGTACATATAGATATACGTCTATGTGTATTACATCGATCCCTTGCGTGCACTTGAACCTTATGTGATCATGGACATAGGGTAGGACAATGAATTTCTGATCGATGGTTATAATACCCCACTGTTGAGGATTTAATCCTGATGCATATACATACATACGAAAATTAATTATTCATTTCTTTCTTCTTATTTCGGAGGAAGCTTTTCGCGTTGATTGAATTAGCATACATATATATGCGATTTTGACATTTTTTTGATTTTTTGATTCAATTTTTAATCTTTTACAACTCAAAATTAGCTAATTCAATGTAAAAAGCATAAAATAGTTTTTTTCTGCAAATAACGTGAATTTTAAGAAACAAATTGTCCACGATCATTCAACGTACTACAAAAATTCAGCATTTTAAAGAAATCATTAAAATGTGAAAACGTGGTATCGTTCCAAGCTACCATGTGCTTACTCAGCTGTAATTTGATTTTCGTTATATATGAGTGGTTCTCTCTGAAATCGCATATTAAAATAATGAATATTGCTATAACTGTGGGAATATGTTTTAGAGGTGTTCAGTAGTTCTTCTAAATTTTTTCAGATGTTATCGAGACCATTATTTTAAGTTACAGAGAGTCAAAGTTGACATTTTAGCACTTTTTTGCATTATATGTCCATTTTCATGAATAAAAATTAGGGTACTAATCAGAGGAATTACTATAAATGTATCTACATTATTATTATAATAACTGAAGATACGTATTTAATATAAAAATATATATCAATAAATCAGAGCTAAGATTATAATGATTAATATGATTAATTTATAGTGGCAAGTTTGTGAAATTCAAACAACATATTGCTGAATAATAATAATAATAATAATAATAATAATAATAATAATAATAATAATAATAATAATAATAATAATAATAATAATAATAATAATAATAATGTTGATACTTTTATAGTAATCCTTCAGATTAGTATCATAATTCTTGTAAGGGTTGTAAAACTAAAAAGCCAGCATTATAAATGTTTAAAAATTAATTTTTTATAATTGTATAATAAAATTTGTATTTTTAACTGCTTACAGGAGATTAGATGGATACTGAAACAAGTGGAAATACTTTTTTACCACTCCAAGGTAAGTGAATAAATTTTTTTGCAATGATCATGCTAATAGATTTATCGTTATAAGGCAACAAATATACATTTCTATTAATATTTCGGGCACTTTTCCCGGATATTTTGACCATAAGAGATCTTAATGATTTAGACCCTCTCTGGAAATTTATAGGCAGTTTCTGACTATAAAAAGACATCTTTTAGATAGCATTAGGTTTCCGGAGTCCGGAGCAGAATTGCTGATTTTTACTATTTAAGATTTAAATGGCTTACAAGAGTGTGACAGCATTCATTTATGACTTTAAAAATATTTTTAATGAAAAATTCAGAAAATTTTACCAAAAAAGTCATGTGTATGTTTTTAGTGAAAAATGCATCCCCTGGGAGCTAAAAATTCATAAAAATGGGCATATAATGCAAAAAAGTGCTAAAATGTCAACTTTGACTCTCTGTAACTTAAAATAATGGCCCAGAAAAAATTTGAAAAAATTCAGGAGAACTACTGGACACCTATATATTTGGAAGCATATACTTGATCAAAGAAGAAAAATATAGTATTAACTATAGAAAATTTAAAATATTTTAAAAATATCTATAATGACAATTACCTGGCTATAGATATATAAAAAGCATTAATACTCGATGACACTCGTGAACAAGCAGGAAGTAAATTTCCAAATTATCAATGTATAACAGCCATTCTCGTCTTTATATTTTTAAGGTACTACTCACATAAATACTGCACAATTTTTTCACCAATTCATCAGTAATGGAACTTTTTCTGAGCTATTCAGATTAGCAAATAATTTTTCCCAATTTAATTCGTAACATATCAAGCGCGTTTCAGACTTCTCAGTAAAAATTGGTAGAAAGTTCATTAAAAATTAACAAAAAGTTGTGCAACATTCTTGGATTTCGGCAGTCTGTTTCCGCGTTCAGTAAAATTAACTCTTCTCTCCGTGAATATACGCATACCTTATCAGAATTAGATCCGAAAAATCAAACAATTATTGCGAGGAAAAATTATCGAAAATTGTAAACCGCGGATAAGCATCCCTTATCTCGCGAGTGGCGTATAAATTGAAATAAAGTATACGCGGAATGATATTTTTAAATAAATCTGAGAAAAGCTTTCGCAACGATAACCGTCGTAAATCCCGTCGGTCCTCCTCTTCGGCAGTAGGAAAACGCATAAAAAGAGAGAGAGAGAAAAAAGGAGAGAGAAAGACCGGAGTGAGGGGGTGGTGTCTTTTTATTTTGGCGAATGTCTTATCCCAAAGCGTAATCTGTCAGATATCCACGCAAATTTATTGATCTGTCGGGTCGCGGTGCGGTGGCGTTTCTTTCCCCCTCGAACCATCGGCGTACAGAAGTCGCCGCGCTCCTGGTGCAAGCGTCACTTTTATGCGAATACCCTCGGGACGTGATAAGGCAAAATATAAGGAAAACTCGGTGAGTCGCGCGTTATGAGTTTGAATTTTTATATCGGTGAGATCGTATCTCGTATCGCTCGGAATAAGAGAGAACGAAGAAAAAAATAGGAAGGTATATATATACGTATATATAGGGCGAATGCGCAATCACCAGAAAGAAGAATCAAATTAAAATGAAGTGAGGCCTCGGCAGTTATACGCGCTTCGTATAACGACCGTCTGTATCAATCGCGATACGCTTTCGACTTTTCTTTTCTTTTCTTTCCTTCCTTTTTTTTGATGGTATTACCTTTTTCGCATATAAAAATATATATTCTAAGTGAGACGTTAAATTCCTTTCGGGGAGGGCATTAACTGATATTTAATGTGTTATCTTCTAACAACTTTTATTATTTAACGTGATATTTTTTATGGTTTTGAATATTTAGCTTTATTTTCTATTACAATAATAATAGGTTTTTCTTTTTATTTTATATTTACAGAAGTAGTGCTGATACAAATTCAAACAAAGGTTTCTTAGCTAGTAGTTACGGATACAGACACTATTATATAGATAAATTTGTATAAGGAAATACAAATGTGAATGTGATTGTTAATTAATTTATAAATTTTATTACTGAATAAAGGACTACACTTGAAGAGGGAAACAAAAATGTTCTCGAAACGTCGTGCCAAATAATCACAAATTGACTTGAAATTAAATCAATTAATAATATTATCAAAAAATATACTTTCATACGAGTGAATTTATTTATTTATTTGTTTACAGAGTTACGTAGATCCCACGTACATCATAATAAAAAAATAAGAAATATTAAAAAATTATTTTCGAGATGTATATACAATCTGAGGCGATATTTTCTGTTACTTATTTTTTAAGACAAAGGCAAAAAATTTTGTTTTTTCGTCGTCACACGCGCTGTTGTTTACAGCGCCGCAGATTAGACCTTCTCGACTCGCTGGTCGGTTCAGTTACGCGCCAAAATTCTATACATATTTAATTAAGGAGATTTTTTTTATAAACAAAAGAATAAATTTTTGAAAAAATCCTGAACGCTATGCCCTTAGGCATGTTTTAAAAAGTATACTTAAATTTTTTCAGATTGTTAAATTTGTAATTTAATTCTGATTTTTGCGTTGAAAATTCGTGCGTTTTTAGATAAATAATTACCAACCGAAAATTGTTTATTCAATTATTATTAATAAATTTATTTTTTTCTTAAAAAATCAAAACGCCGTGCCCTCGCTTTTGTTTTAAATTACCCATATGAATTCCTTAATATATTTAATTAAATATTTCCAAGATAATTCTTATGTTGAAAGGTGTAGATCCCTGTAACTTGGGTCCGACATCCCGTTGATTAATTTTAGTGTTACTAATACATTCCCAATGTACGGAACTATTTTACGAAAATGAGTGTTGTACAATTTGACACTGGATGAAATAAATAAATAAACAAATTACCTTTGCACACAATCTATATAGACACGTACGAAGTTCGTCGACCTTAATGTACAAGGATTATCCGCAAGTCATCGCGATGATCTTTCGTCACTCTCGACGAATACAACCCAAATGTCATCGTGATTCTGCGATCTCAGCTCGTACATATAGATATACGTCTATGTGTATTACATCGATCCCTTGCGTGCACTTGAACCTTATGTGATCATGGACATAGGGTAGGACAATGAATTTCTGATCGATGGTTATAATACCCCACTGTTGAGGATTTAATCCTGATGCATATACATACATACGAAAATTAATTATTCATTTCTTTCTTCTTATTTCGGAGGAAGCTTTTCGCGTTGATTGAATTAGCATACATATATATGCGATTTTGACATTTTTTTGATTTTTTGATTCAATTTTTAATCTTTTACAACTCAAAATTAGCTAATTCAATGTAAAAAGCATAAAATAGTTTTTTTCTGCAAATAACGTGAATTTTAAGAAACAAATTGTCCACGATCATTCAACGTACTACAAAAATTCAGCATTTTAAAGAAATCATTAAAATGTGAAAACGTGGTATCGTTCCAAGCTACCATGTGCTTACTCAGCTGTAATTTGATTTTCGTTATATATGAGTGGTTCTCTCTGAAATCGCATATTAAAATAATGAATATTGCTATAACTGTGGGAATATGTTTTAGAGGTGTTCAGTAGTTCTTCTAAATTTTTTCAGATGTTATCGAGACCATTATTTTAAGTTACAGAGAGTCAAAGTTGACATTTTAGCACTTTTTTGCATTATATGTCCATTTTCATGAATAAAAATTAGGGTACTAATCAGAGGAATTACTATAAATGTATCTACATTATTATTATAATAACTGAAGATACGTATTTAATATAAAAAAATATCATCGCATGAGTAAAGCTAATAAATTGTATATTCTTTATTCTTTATTTAACCCATTAATAATTACAGATTTATTACATCTGCAAACCCTATAGAGATAAATAAATCACCTGTACATAGGCTAGGGTTCCACTTATATACAACTTAAACTAATTAGTTAATGATCAGCTGCATTTCTGCAGCCTATAACTATTATTCTCAAATCTAATATTGTATAAAATAATTTTTTTTTATTATTTTTTTTTAAAACATACGATAGATTGTAATTAACAATTCATAAACGCTTGAAAAAGGTGATAAGATAATTAAAAAATTAAATTAAATAAATTCATCATTTACAATTTATTATTAACTATTCATAAATTTAAGCACAAACGTGTATTATCAACAGTACATACTCTTAAAAACGTAATTCAACCAAGAGATCGTCAGCGACCGAGGTAATGTGGTTGGTTATATTTAAACGTTTTCAAATATTTAATTAAAAATCTGACAAAAGCTTAAGAATACGTGACACAAATAATTGGAATCTCTATTATTTTTAATTAACAATGGGTTAACTTTCTCTAAAAAAAGTTTTTTTCTAAAAAATATGTATGATTTTTCAAAATTTTTATCATTAAATTATCGAGATTTTCGTGCAGCGGCAAGGTCATTTTTTCACGTACTCATTACTGACGAAAAGTGGTATTAATTTTTAATTAATTTAAAATTAATTATTTTCAAAAATCTCTCTTTCAGTTTCTTTTACTACTCAAGTAACACGTATGAATTTTTCCAGATTTTTAGTTTAATAATTGCAGAATATTTTTGAGTTTTTTATAACCAGATCCCTATAATTTGGCTCACATTTCCTTAAAACGTAAGAATGTGCGAGACGATTGACTATTTTGAAAAAAACTTATATTTGTAATTATAATTAATTATACAAATTTTTGTTCGGTAATTTTATGTAAAAAAGATATAAACTATTTAAATTCAAATATATAGGGTAATTACTGATTTACACATCTGAAAATATTTGGGTACGTTGTTTTAAAGCTTACATAAAAGCATGAAGTAAGTGATTTTTCAATAATAATTTTTTTATTTAAAAATGAAACGCCAATTTCTGAGATTTGATAATATGAGACAGACGCACCTTGAAAAAATTTACATTCATTAAAAATGAAATATTTTTGTAAAATGATTTCATATAGTTATTGGATTATGGGTTATTAGGCTATTGGATTGCCGAAGTAAAATGAGAGAAAAAATTTGTTAAAGTAAATGGTGATTTTTATATGTCTGATAATGGAAATCACATGATTATAATTTTTTAATCGTATTTTAAACGATGAGAGCTTAGAGACCTAAAAATAGGTAAATTGATAAAACTCTATTCTTTCACGAAAGCAGAAAAAAAATGTATATCAATCGTCTTTATCGGAAGTATTTAATCATCGATCAGATTGATTACATTTTAACCTCTTACCGGACGCCTTCAAAACATTCCACTGTCGCGTGAAACGACTGGTCCCAAAACTTAGTTATTTTAATATTATTTACAGAATAGAAATATATATAATTTATTTAGAGATGTGACAGTAAATTACGGGTTCTATCATTCAAAACTCAAAAATTTTCAGTAATTATTTAACTAAAATCTGGGTACATTCATACGTGACACTTGAGTAAACATAGATGAAGCTGGCAGAGAGATTTTTTAAAAGTAAATTAATTTTAAATAATTGAAAATTAATAACCACTTTTCGTCGGTAATGATTAGGTAAAAAATGCATCCCCTGGGAGCTAAAAATTCATAAAAATGGGCATATAATGCAAAAAAGTGCTAAAATGTCAACTTTGACTCTCTGTAACTTAAAATAATGGCCCAGAAAAAATTTGAAAAAATTCAGGAGAACTACTGGCTACCTATATATTTAACATCAATGTAACAGCCATTCTCGTCTTTATATTTTTAAGGTACTACTCACATAAATACTGCACAATTTTTTCACCAATTCATCAGTAATGGAACTTTTTCTGAGCTATTCAGATTAGCAAATAATTTTTCCCAATTTAATTCGTAACATAAAGCACGTTCAGTAAAATTAACAAAAAGTTGTGCAACATTCTTGGATTTCGACAGTCTGTTTCCGCGTTCAGTAAAATTAACTCTTCTCTCCGTGAATATACGCATACCTTATCAGAATTAGATCCGAAAAATCAAACAATTATTGCGAGGAAAAATTATCGAAAATTGTAAACCGCGGATAAGCATCCCTTATCTCGCGAGTGGCGTATAAATTGAAATAAAGTATACGCGGAATGATATTTTTAAATAAATCTGAGAAAAGCTTTCGCAACGATAACCGTCGTAAATCCCGTCGGTCCTCCTCTTCGGCAGTAGGAAAACGCATAAAAAGAGAGAGAGAGAAAAAAGGAGAGAGAAAGACCGGAGTGAGGGGGTGGTGTCTTTTTATTTTGGCGAATGTCTTATCCCAAAGCGTATCTGTCAGATATCCACGCAAATTTATTGATCTGTCGGGTCGCGGTGCGGTGGCGTTTCTTTCCCCCTCGGAACCATCGGCGTACAGAAGTCGCCGCGCTCCTGGTGCAAGCGTCACTTTTATGCGAATACCCTCGGGACGTGATAAGGCAAAATATAAGGAAAACTCGGTGAGTCGCGCGTTATGAGTTTGAATTTTTATATCGGTGAGATCGTATCTCGTATCGCTCGGAATAAGAGAGAACGAAGAAAAAAATAGGAAGGTATATATATACGTATATATAGGGCGAATGCGCAATCACCAGAAAGAAGAATCAAATTAAAATGAAGTGAGGCCTCGGCAGTTATACGCGCTTCGTATAACGACCGTCTGTATCAATCGCGATACGCTTTCGACTTTTCTTTTCTTTTCTTTTCCTTCCTTTTTTTTGATGGTATTACCTTTTTCGCATATAAAAATATATATTCTAAGTGAGACGTTAAATTCCTTTCGGGAGTGGCATTAATCTTTTTCTTTATTCTCGGTTTGCGTATATTTATCGTCGATGAGGTAATTCGTTCGGACTGTATTATGGATTTTTATTTTTATTATCCTTTTATTTTTATACTTGCATCGGATTCTCTTTGTCGACACTCGGTATAATTATGATTATGCTGTAATTAATTAATTACTGTTTGTATAACGTTTCGTATATGTATATGACCAAAATTATATATAGGGATATTATAAATTGTAAATGCAGAGAGAAAATAAAACTGAACAACATTTATAAATAAAATATCATCGCATGAGTAAAGCTAATAAATTGTATATTCTTTATTCTTTATTTAACCCATTAATAATTACAGATTTATTACATCTGCAAACCCTATAGAGATAAATAAATCACCTGTACATAGGCTAGGGTTCCACTTATATACTAACTTAAACTAATTAGTTAATGATCAGCTGCATTTCTGCAGCCTATAACTTATTCTCAAATCTAATATTGTATAAAATAATTTTTTTTTATTATTTTTTTTTAAACATACGATAGATTGTAATTAACAATTCATAACGCTTGAAAAAGGTGATAAGATAATTAAAAAAATTAAATTAAATAAATTCATCATTTACAATTTATTTATTATTAACTATTCATAAATTTAAGCACAAACGTGTATTATCAACAGTTACATACTCTTAAAAACGTAATTCAACCAAGAGATCGTCAGCGACCGAGGTAATGTGGTTGGTTATATTTAAACGTTTTCAAAATATTTAATTAAAAATCTGACAAATAGCTTAAGAATACGTGACACAAATAATTGGAATCTCTATTATTTTTTAATTAACAATGGGTTAACTTTCTCTAAAAAAAGTTTTTTCTAAAAAATATGTATGATTTTTTCAAAATTTTTTATCACTAAATGATCGAGATTTTCGTGCAGCGGCAAGGCTCATTTTTTCACGTACTCATTACTGACGAAAAGAGGTTATTAATTTTTAATTAATTATTTTAAAAAAATCTCTCTTATAGCTTCTTTTATACTACTCAAATAACACGTATGAATTTTTCCAGATTTTTAGTTTTAATATTGCAGAATATTTTTGAGTTTTTATAACCAGATCCTATAATTTGGTCTCACATTCCTTAAAAGTAAGAATGTGCGAGACGATTGACTATTTTGAAAAAAACTTATATTTGTAATTATAATTAATTATACAAATTTTTGTTCGGTAATTTTATGTAAAAAAGATATAAACTATTTAAATTCAAATAATAGGGTAATTACTGATTTACACACATCTGAAATATTGGGTACGTTGTTTAAAGCTTACATAAAAGCATGAAGTAAGTGATTTTTCAATAATAATTTTTTTATTATAAAAATGTAATGAACGCCAATTTCTGAGATTTGATAAATATGAGACAGACGCACCTTGAAAAATTTACATTCATTAAAAATGAAATATTTTTGTAAAATGATTTTCTATAGTTTATTGGATTAATGGGTTATTAGGCTATTGGATTGCCGAAGTAAAATGAGAGAAAAAATTTGTTAAAGTAAATGGTGATTTTTATATGTCTGATAATGGAAATCACATGATTATAATTTTTTAATCGTATTTTAAACGATGAGAGCTTAGAGGACCTAAAATTAGTAGAATTGATAAAACTCTATTCTTTCACGAAAGCAAGAAAAATGTATATCAATCCGTCTTTATCGGAAAGTATTTAATCATCTGATCAGATTTGATTACATTTTAACCTCTTACGGACGCCTTCAAAACATTCCACTGTCGCGTGAAACGACTGGTCCCAAAACTTAGTTATTTTAAATATATTTACAGAATAGAAATATATAAATTTATTTAGAGATGTGACAGTTAAATTACAGGGTTCTACATTCAAAAACTCAAAAATTTCAGTAATTATTTAACTAAAAATCTGGGTACATTCATACGTGACACTTGAGTAATACATATGAAGCTGGCAGAGAGATTTTTTAAAAGTAATTAATTTTAAATAATTGAAAATTAATAACCACTTTTCGTCGGTAATGATTAGGTAAAAAATTCATCCTTGCAGCTACACGAAAATCTCGATAATTTAGTAATACAAATTAAGAAAAAATCATACGTATTTGTTTTTTCGTATTGAAAACAATGAAAAGATAAGTGATCCTACACGAATTGCTAATAATATGAACAAATTTTTACTAATATAGGTAAAACTTTAAGCGATAAAATACAAACAGAAACAAATGAAAATTTAAAATTGCCACAATTCAATTCAAATAGCATTTTATTACACCCACATATGCATATGAAATCAAAATATAATATTAAATTTAAAGAATAAAATGGAGGAGTATAATATAATGCAAAAACAATAAAATGCCTATCTCGATTTTTAATATACCATTAGTACATGTCATAAATTATGTATAGAAAAAACTACTTGGCCAAGCACTAAAAACAGCAGAAATAATTCCGATTCACAAAAAGTAGCGAGAAACATAAATAACGAATTATAGACCTATTTCGCTTATTTCAAACTTAGCAAAAATTTTCGAAAAAATTATTTTCACTAGATTAATTAAGTTTTTAAATGACAGTAACATACTAGCAAAAAACCAATATGGTTTTACGAAAAACAAAAGTACTAAGGATGCATTAAACTACATAAGTAACATAATACAATAACCTAGATTCAAACACTCCAATAGCAGTAACTTTCCTTGATTTAGCCAAAGCTTTTGATACTGTTAACCATACTATTTGTTGGATAAATTATATAGGTACGGAATCAGGGGTAAAGCGCAGAAGTTGATAAAAAGTTATCTAAGTAATAGGGAACAAAGGGTAAAAATAAATGATGCCTATAGTGTATATGAGAAAATAACAACTGGAGTACCCCAGGGCACAATTTTAGGACCATTATTATTTATATTATATGTGAATGATCTATTGACAACAATGCCAGAATACAATATTATCTTATGCTGATGAGATACTGCAGTAATATCAACAAGCAATAGTTGGAAAGAAGTAGAAACAATTATGAACTCAAATCTTGATAAAATAGCAATTGGCTAGCACTTAACAAACTTTCACTTAATATTGATAAACAGTATATTTAACTTTTGTGAACCATAAGGATTGTATTCCAATAAATTTTCATATAAACATAAAAGGAACAAAATTACAAAGAGTGGAAAATACAAAGTATCTAGGAATTATTTTTGACTGTCACATGAGATGGGATAAGCACATAGAGTACATATACAAAAAACGAAATATCTAACTTTTATCTTTCACAAAATAGCTAAAATCATGTCCACTGATACTCTCAGAACACTGTATTATGCTTTTACCATAGCATAATATGTTACGGAATAATAGCTTGGGGTGGTGCATATACAAATATCAAATCTATAATACAAAATCAACAAAATAGATTACTTCGGCAGTAGGAAAACGCATAAAAAGAGAGAGAGAGAAAAAAGGAGAGAGAAAGACCGGAGTGAGGGGGGTGGTGTCTTTTTATTTTGGCGAATGTCTTATCCCAAAGCGTATCTGTCAGATATCCACGCAAATTTATTGATCTGTCGGGTCGCGGTGCGGTGGCGTTTCTTTCCCCCTCGAACCATCGGCGTACAGAAGTCGCCGCGCTCCTGGTGCAAGCGTCACTTTTATGCGAATACCCTCGGGACGTGATAAGGCAAAATATAAGGAAAACTCGGTGAGTCGCGCGTTATGAGTTTGAATTTTTATATCGGTGAGATCGTATCTCGTATCGCTCGGAATAAGAGAGAACGAAGAAAAAAATAGGAAGGTATATATATACGTATATATAGGGCGAATGCGCAATCACCAGAAAGAAGAATCAAATTAAAATGAAGTGAGGCCTCGGCAGTTATACGCGCTTCGTATAACGACCGTCTGTATCAATCGCGATACGCTTTCGACTTTTCTTTTCTTTTCTTTTCCTTCCTTTTTTTTTGATGGTATTACCTTTTTCGCATATAAAAATATATATTCTAAGTGAGACGTTAAATTCCTTTCGGGAGTGGCATTAATCTTTTTCTTTATTCTCGGTTTGCGTATATTTATCGTCGATGAGGTAATTCGTTCGGACTGTATTATGGATTTTTATTTTTATTATCCTTTTATTTTTATACTTGCATCGGATTCTCTTTGTCGACACTCGGTATAATTATGATTATGCTGTAATTAATTAATTACTGTTTGTATATCGTTTCGTATATGTATATGACCAAAATTATATATATGGGATATTATAAATTGTAAATGCAGAGAGAAAATAAAACTGAACAACATTTATAAATAAAATATCATCGCATGAGAAAAGCTAATAAATTGTAAAATAATTAAAAAAATTAAATTAAATAAGTTCATCATTTAAAATTTATTTATTATTAACTGTTGATAAATTTAAGCACGAACGTGTATTATCAACAGTTACATACTCTTAAAAACGTAATTCAACCAAGAGATCGTTAGCGACCGAGGTAATGTGGTTGGTTATATTTAAACGTTTTAAAAATATTTAATTAAAAATCTGACAAATAGCTTAAGAATACGTGACACAAATAATTGAAATCTCTATTTATTTTTCTCTAAAAAAAGTTTTTTCTAAAAAATATGTATGATTTTTTCAAAATTTTTTATCACTAAATGATCGAGATTTTCGTGCAGCGGCAAGGCTCATTTTTTCACGTAATCATTACTGACGAAAAGAGGTTATTAATTTTTAATTAATTATTTTAAAAAAATCTCTCTTATAGCTTCTTTTATACTACTCAAATAACACGTATGAATTTTTCCAGATTTTTTGTTTAATAATTGCAGAATATTTTTGAGTTTTTATAAGTAGATCCCTATAATTTGGCTTACATTTCCTTAAAACGTAAGAATGTGCGAGACGATTGACTGTTTTGAAAAAAACTTATATTTGTAATTATAATTAATTATACAAATTTTTGTTCGATAATTTTATGTAAAAAAGATAGAAACTTTAAACTCAAATAATATAGGGTAATTACTGATTTACACATCTGAAAATATGTGGGTACGTTGTTTACATAAAAGCATGAAGTAAGTGAATTTTTCAATTAATAATTTTTTTGTTTATAAAAAATATAATGAACGCCAATTTTCTGAGATTTGATAAATATGAGACAGGACGCATCTTGAAAAAATTTACATTCATTAAAAAATGAAATATTTTCGTAAAATGATTTTCTTATAGTTTATTGGACTAATGGGTTATTAGGCTATTGGATTGCCGAAGTAAAATGAGAGAAAAAATTTGTTAAAGTAAATGGTGATTTTTATATGTCTGGTAATGGAAATCACATGATTATAATTTTTTAATCGTATTTTAAACGATGAGAGCTTAGATACCTAAAAATTAGGTAGAATTGATAAAACTCTATTCTTTCACGAAAGCAAAGAAAAATGTATATCAATCCGTCTTTATCGGAAAGTAATTTAATCATCTGATCAGATTTGATTACATTTTAACCTCTTACCGGACGCCTTCAAAACATTCCACTGTCGCGTGAAACGACTGGTCCCAAAACTTAGTTATTTTAAATATTATTTACATGAATAGAAATATATATAAATTTATTTAGAGATTAGACAGTTAAATTACAGGGTTCTACTTTCAAAAACTCAAAAATTTTTTGTAATTATTAAACTAAAAATCTGGGTCATTCATACGTGACACTTGAGTAATATATAGATGAACCTGGCAGAGAGATTTTTTAAAAGTAAATAATTTGAAATTAATTGAAAATTAATAACCCTTTTTCGTCGGTAATGATTAGGTAAAAATTCATCCTGCAGCTCCACGAAAATCTCGATAATTTAGTAATAAAAATTATGAAAAAAACAAATGAAAATTTAAAATTGACCCAATTCAATTCAAATAGCATTTTTATTACACCCACATATGCATATGAAATCAAAAATATAATATTAAATTTAAAGATAAAATGGAGAGTAGATAATATTAATGCCAAAAAACAATAAAATGCCTATCTCCGATTTTTAATATTACCATTAGTACATGTCATAAATTATGTATAGAAAAAACTACTTGGCCAAGTGCACTAAAAACAGCAGAAATAATTCCGATTCACAAAAAGTAGCGAGAAACATAAAATAACGAATTATAGACCTATTTCGCTTATTTCAAACTTAGCAAAAATTTCGAAAAAATTATTTTCACTAGATTAATTAAGTTTTTAAATGACAGTAACAGACTAGCAAAAACCAATATGGTTTTACGAAAAACAAAAGTACTAAGGATGCATTAAACTACATAAGTAACATAATACAATAACCTAGATTCAAACACTCCAATAGCAGTAACTTTCCTTGATTTAGCCAAAGCTTTGATACTGTTAACCATACTATTTTGTTGGATAAATTATATAGGTACGGAATCAGGGGTAAAGCGCAGAAGTTGATAAAAAGTTATCTAAGTACTAGGGAACAAATGGTAAAAATAAATGATGCATATAGTGTATATGAGGAAATAACAACTGGAGTACCCCAGGGCACAATTTTAGGACCATTATTATTTATATATATGTGAATGATCTATGACAACAATGCCAGCTAATACAATATTATCTTATGCTGATGATACTGCAGTAATATCAACAAGCAATAGTTGGAAAGAAGTAGAACACAATATGAACTCAAATCTTGATTAAAATAGCAATTGGCTAGCACTTAACAAACTTTCACTTAATATTGATTAAAACAGTATATTTAACTTTTGTGAACCATAAGGATTGTATTCCAATAAATTTTCATATAAACATAAAAGGAACAAAATTACAAAGAGTGGAAAATACAAAGTATCTAGGAATTATTTTTGACTGTCACATGAGATGGGATAAGCACATCGAGTACATATACAAAAAACGAAATATCTAACTTTTATCTTTCACAAAATAGCTAAAATCATGTGTCCACTGATACTCTCAGAACACTGTATTATGCTTTTTACCATAGCATAATATGTTACGGAAAATAGCTTGGGGGTGGTGCATATACAAATATCAAATCTATAATACAAAATCAACAAATAGATTACTTAAAATAATAATAAAAATAAATTTATAAGCGATATAAATCCAATGAACATTGACAAACTTTTTATTTTTGAATCCCTTAGTTTTCATTATAGTACATTGCAAGAAATTTATAAAAACTCAAAAGTATAACAAGAAATAGGAATATCCAAATGCCACGTCGATGTAGCAATGTCAGTTCAAAGAACAGCTATATAAGAGCAGTAAGCCATTACAATACCTTACCAAACGAACTTAAAAATATAGATAATATTAAAGTAAGAAAAGCAAAATTAAAAACTGGATCAAGACAAACATATAAAGAATTAGTAAAAAATGTTTAAACAAGTAATAATATTAAACAATAATATGAGCATTTAAATTTAAAGTGTTTAAAAAAAAATGTAAAAGAGTGATGCACTAAACAGTATACTAGTTATATTGATTAAGTTGCCAAACTCTTATTTAAATATAGTATTAGGTTAATTTAGTATTAGGATATAGTGTTAAGTTTTCTCCGGCTCCTATGTACAGGTGCAGTGTGCACCTCTATAGGATACATTTTTTATTGTAAATATTGTAATGTCTGGAGTTAATAAAAATAAATAAATAAATATTATTCGAAACAAGTAGAAAAGCGTTACAGAGATTTTTTTTTAATACTCCCCTAGTAGAAATCGTGTTCCATTAAATACGTAATAAATAGATATTCTAAATAGAATGGTCGAAAAATGGGTGAAAAATAGGCGAAAAATGTGCCCATTTTATCCTCTCGGTGAAACGCTTTTTCTCCCAATTTTTAACCATTAAATAGACTAAAAGATTTTTGTTAACCTCAACCAATGTTAATTAAAAAATAAATATGTTTTCTAATTTTTCTAGCCTTCGATCTCCTTAAACTTACTAAACAGAATTAGAAAATTTCTGTTAAATAATTAGTATCGACTATCGACAACTACTTAAAAATTTATAATTGCTGTAACTGTAATTAACATACTTTACAATAGAATCGTTTCAAAAATTATTAAAAATATTCTAAAAGTTTTTTAAACCCCACTTGCTTGTATTTAACAAAAGTATTGATTTTTGTAGAGAAGTTACATTTTTAATTGTATATTAACAAACAGAAAATTTGCTACAGAGATTTTTCTTATCATCCTTGCTGTGTTTTGGTCATCAAGCATATAAAATTAGATTTATTGCAACGAAAATTTAAATTGTACTTCACTGAATTTGCAAAAGTTATTATCGAACTTGATAGTTATAAATAAATAGATATATCAAACTAAATTATATTTTTACTAACTAATTGGTTATAATTCAACAATCTTTAAGTGACACAACATGTTTTTCTCTTTTAAAATAATTATACACATAATTTATGAAATTGTATAAGATTACAATTGTGAACATGAAGATAACAATAAAATATTTATAACTTTATATTTTTTATTTTAATATATTTCCACAATGCTAATAAAAACTATTTGCACTAACAGAATTATGTTTTTTATATTTAATTTTTTTTAATTTTTTACTTTCTTATAATGAATATTTTATTATTTATTTATAGTTAACAAACTACGAAACCAAAATAATTATGTTCCAATTTATATTATTGTCCAGTCGATTAATAAATTAATTGCTAATTATACATTCCTATTTAATTATTTCGATTTAATTATTAAATACGTTTTTTTAAGTTTAAATTTATATTATATATATATATATATATATATATATATATATATATATATATATTTATTAATAAATTAATAGAATATTATAAATAAAATCTTATAGCACGATATAATAAACCAGATAAACGTATTCTAAACAACGTTAAAAAAATAAAGTAGTTTCATTCGAGAGAATATATATATATACATATACATCATAGCTACATTAAAGTCGAAGCATAATAGGATAAGATTAAATACGCCTATAAGCAAACGCGCCAGAGAAGGCAGCGTGGCCGAGCGGTCTAAGGCGCTGGTTTTAGGCACCAGTCCGTAAAGGGCGTGGGTTCGAATCCCACCGCTGTCAAGATTTTTTTTTTTTTCATTTTTTCCCAAATCGACGATCCACTATCGTAAGCAATTAAAAAATCTATTTACATCGACAATAAATTAATAACTATATTTCTAATACTTCAAACTATCAAAAGCAATGATTCAATTCGGTTCCCGTTCGTTCGTTAAATATTATATTTATGAACAACGCGAATTTAATTATTTATCGTTGACATAAATTTTTCCCATATGAATACACATACGTGTACCACATAAATGTATCTATCTACGAATCATTATTACGTAACGATACATATACATATATATATATATATATATAAGCCGCAACGTCGCGCAACCGGTGATGCGCGCGTGTGTTGAGGCGTCGAAATACGGAAAATAAAGGAATGAGGCCGATCGTAGTGGATAAAAAAATATGAAAAAAAGGTCCCACCGAGATTTGAACTCGGATCGCTGGATTCAGAGTCCAGAGTGCTAACCATTACACCATGGGACCTGGTTGTCAGGTAGTTTCCCTAGAACATTGATCTTTTCGCTTCCTAGTATATACGCGAATATATATATATATATATGTATAATGTATACCAGTACGCAAACATTTCTGCGCACATGCAGTATATATACCTTCCTCTTGCGAAACCGAACTGCGCTCGCGCGACTTTGTATCTATATGTATATATATATATATAGGCAACGTTCGCGAAATAGCACGTGTTGTATAGATGTATATATTAGTGGCTTTTAAATTTTTCGATTTCGCTTTTTTTCTTTATTCAGTATGTTGGAGGATGTTGGTATATACATTTTTTATCTTATTTTTAAATATATTTATTTAGTTTTTTTATTATAGCTTTATTTTACAATTGTATCGTTTGTTTATTACAATTGTATTATTTGAAACTTGTAAGTACTGGTTGTACAATTAATTTTGCAAGTAATACAATTTTTTACGAAATGAATATATATAGTGTATTTTTTATAACGAGAATGATAATTAGTTATATATAATATTAAAAAAAGAGGATACATAATAATTAATAATTAAAAGAAAAAAAGAATAATTTGTTGATTATTCAAAAATTTAAATTAGTTAATTTTGTAAACGAAATTTTTATTGAAATATGTAATATGAAATATCTATGATTTAATTAATTTACGTATTTTCTATCAGAAAGATTTGTTTACGACGTAATTTACAATTTGGGAGGAAGTTTAATTAAATTTCGTTAATAATTTTTAATTAATAATTTTGTAATTTTGATTTTTGTATCTGTTAAAAATAAATAATCAGAATATAAAAAAAGTAGTAATTATATAATAAATTAATATTAATCCGTATGATTAAAGCGATCGAATTGTAAAAATCATAGTAATATTATAATAATCGATTTAGATGTATAATTCTCTAGAAGAGTTGAGTAAGCTTAATAAAATAAAAATAAATAATCGATTATTAATAAATTAGTATTTTCGTAAATATTAATTTACGAAATAATTTGCATCGTCGGCAAATTTACTAACAAACGTAGATCGTATACTACTTTTGAATAATGCTTACGATAAGAGATTTATAACGATCGCATATCACATTTTTATCAAATTCGGTGAGATCTTAATTGATAATATATTTACATGGGGATGTAGCTCAGTGGTAGAGCGTTCGCTTTGCATGTGAAAGGCCCCGGGTTCGATCCCCGGCATCTCCATTTATTTTTTTTCCTTTCGATCCAGGATTTATATGTAAATCACGTATATTTCTCGATCGGTATTAAGGCGATCGCAAGGACATTGACAAGTGCCGTACTCAAATCTGATCATTTGCGCAACGAGTTCTATTTTTTGCAAGTCCTTTACCTCACTACTTTAAGTGCCGTGTTAATATTTATATTTCCTACCTTACCGACAATTCCAATAATTGGTAATAAATCTGTAAATAAAAGAATATGTGTGGAGAAATATGAGAAGAGACAGTTTTGTTTATTGACAATCTATAAATATGTGTGCTGAATTTGTAATTGATAATGTTTTACCAATAATGTGAAGATAATCTTAACAAGGTGGAAATATTTGACATGTGTTGGCAAGGGATGATTCCCAAAAAAAAATGCAATAATATTTTACTCTATAAAATTCAGCATTCACTTACGATTATCGATAAACGAAGGCGTCTCTTCTCTTATTTTTCCAAGTGTTCTTTTATTCATTTTATTTATTATATTTTATTAATTTTTTATTAATTAATCAATGAAAATTGAGTTTGGGACACTCTTAAGGCTCTTGTCAGCACTGTACGTGGAGTGCCTTGAAATGCCTAATCGACATCTTATCTAATTTAATTTTTTTATATTATACAAGCAATCATTATTAACCGGATGTCTGACCCAAATTACAGAAATCTGCACCATTCGACCCAAAAATTATATCTAAAATATTGTGTTAAAAATCTGAAGAAATTCATACAGATAGCCTAAAATATAATAAACGGCTTGACGTTTTGATTTTTTAAAGAAAAAATAATTTTTTAATAATAAGAGTGTAAACAATTTTGGGTCGGTATTAATCAAAAAGGCATAAATTTTCAATCCCATCATCGTAATTAAATATTGAATTTAAAAATCTGGAAAAATTTAGGTATATTATTTAAAATATGCCTAAGACCCTGACGTTCAGGGTTTTTTAAAAAATATATTCATTTGTTCATAAAAAAGTAAAATAAAGACCATTTTCAGTGTATACTGCACTGTAAAAAATGGTATATTAAAAATGACAATATTATTGTTATAATTATAATGTAGGGATATATTTGGATTATTTCAATATTTACTAAATTTTGCAGTAATTTGTTGTTATAAATTCTAATAAAAATATTAGTATATGGACAGATGAATCTTTGTTGTAAAATGTAGTAACAAATTATGCTAATCCATGTGTATTCTTATATCACTATAAAATATAGTAATTTTTATGATATACTATTTTTGTCAGTGTGTATTTAAAAGGTAAATTAGAATTGTCCACAAGTGTGAAAATGTTGCGCAACGTAAAAATCTCGTTTCATCATTAATTTTGAATTATGACATTTTATTTTCATATAAAGAAAATTTAGGGAAATTAAGGGAATAACTACAATTAACCATCAAAGTTTCATTTTCAATATTGAGAGTATACTATCTATCATATCTATGATATCTATATATTTGTATATAGAAGTTTTTCGACATATATAGACATATATTTTCTTACTTTTTTTCTCTTATATCGGTATGAGGTATTGTATCTAACATTCAAAAAGAAAATAATCAGTCAATAACAAATTAAAAATGGATATGATATCTATTCCAACTTATAGTAACTTTTTTGTATTCACTATAAATAGTTTTAAATGTAAGGGTTAACAATATAGTTAAAATATATAGTAAAATATATAGATTTTCCAAAACTATTTTCTGTATATATAATTTAAAAAGAATACTATATTTGGTCTTGCACACATATATTTTTATTCGTACATTTGATGTTGCAAAACAAATAGTAGATAGTATGTTTTTCTAATTAACGCAGTTGTAACTATCAATAGTAAATAAATTTTTAAATTTTAAATTTAAAATTGAATTTGATTCGGAAATACTATATAAAAATTCCATAAAAAAAAGAACTGATATGTAAAAACAAAAAACTTGCAATTAAATTTGCTATTACTTTTATGAAGTTATATTGAAAAATATTGAAAAAAAATATTGTAACTATTAAAAAAATTAAAAAAATTAAAAATTAAGAAAAGAAACATTGATTACAATTTCAGTAATTATTGCTTTATTTATTTATACTAATTATTATACTGAAAATATACATAAATATTTTATGTATATATTTGCAAATCACCGTAGTATGGTGTTCCTTCAATTTATATACATACCCATATCCGGACCTTAAGATCTGCTCGTTACGCGTCACCATATTTTAATCGTGTGCACACATTTCCTATCGGATTCTTCAATGCAAGATATACAATACTCTCTAACTTTATATATCGCTTTAACGACTCTCCGATGTATCTGGGGATGTAGCTCAGTGGTAGAGCGTTCGCTTTGCATGTGAAAGGTCCCGGGTTCGATCCCCGGCATCTCCATTTTTTTATTCTTAAAACATTTTTTAACTTTATTTTATTTATTAATTACGTCGATATATTTAATTAATCATAAATTACGATTATATATTTACACTAAAATATTTGGTTTTCAGGGTATCAATTAACAAAGTGTGGGAAATGTATGATTTATTAATCTATTATTATTATTATTTATTATTATTATTTGAATTCCTTTTTATTATTATTATTATTATTAATTATCATTCAACTATTGAATATAATTATAATAATTCTAACGAAAAAAATGATTATGGGTTAAAATTATATCAAGTTTAATATATTGAATTTTTCAATTAAAAAAAATTAATAATACTATTATTCATATTTAATAGTTATTTTATAAAAGTGCAGACGTCAATACTATACATTTATATTATATATTTATAATACTATTTATTTTTTTATAAATAAAATAATGAAATTTTGTTAAAATCGTGAACATTAAGCACTCAGGTACGTTTTAAAAAATATTCCTAAATTTTTACACAGATACTTTAATTACGATGTTTGAATTGAAAGTTTACATGCTTTTTACTCGAAATTACCGACTTAAAATTGTTTATTCAACTATTATAACAAAAATTGTTTTTTATTAAAAAAATCAAAACCTTGCGGTTCTTCATTACGTTTTTAACTATATGTATTATTTTTATCTGATTTTTTATTCAATGTTATAAATATAATTTTCGATTTGAAAGGATGTATAGATCCCTGTAATTTGGGTTTGACATCCTCTTAAAAATATTCGTAAACGATGATTGGAAAAAAATAATATTATACATACGTAAAATAGTTTATTTTTAAAGAAATATCACGTAGATTTCATTATTTTCGATTATTAAATTTTAAAACACCCGTAGTTTATAAATCATTAAGAACAAGAAGACAATATTACAGTGAGAATGCATTAAAAAAAATGTGGGACGCAGGTAGTTTTCTCGGGATATACTATAGTAATCTCCGTGATACTTATAACACAAATTTATTACATTACTAGCAATTAAGTTTCAGTCCGTCATTGAAAACGGAAAATATTGATTGTCGGATCTTGGCTTACGATATTAGAAGAAGGGTATCCTATAGTTTTTGTTTTTATCATTTAATTAACTCCAAAATACTCATAAGTCTTTATATTTACTCATATTTGAAACATGCATTGTCTAAAATAATAAAAAAATAATTCCTCGTTTTTTTACAGCAATAAAAAACATTTTATCTAATCAAGATAAACGCACCTCTAAATTTATATTGATTTATTTGTTCAAAAAATAAATCACTAATTTATTTATGTTTTTACATTTTTTTTGTTACGATTTTTTATTGTATTAGACGTTTTTATTGTATTTTCCATATTTCCATCTTGTCCGTCGATTTGTGAGAACCTCAAAATTGAATCAGTTTTTCAGTATTTTTTTTCACTTGTTAAAATTATTTTTGAAAGATGATCTTAGACGAAAATATTAGTTATTGTGTCCAGTTTAAAGGAAATTTCTTAATTATAAACATTTGTTGTTATTTTGTACGTTTTTTTTCCATTTCTCGTTAAGGTGTCGGTCTTGCCCGGGTCTCTACTATTTATCAATTGTACTCAAACGCACACACACACACACACACATGTGTGGTTATATTATCAAATACGTCATGTTTTCTTGTTTAGCGCAAAAAACTGCTTGTTATGTAATTAAAAAATTAAATAAATAAATTATAAATCATACGAAATATATGAAATTAAAGATATTTTACCCATCATGATTCGATATACAAATATTTATATATATACATATATAAACTGACGAATGTGTATATATACACATTTTAAAATTCAACTTTAATAATTAATTAATATGCAATCAATTTTATACTAGATTAAAATTAATATTTCTTGTATATATGGGCAAATCTCCCTAACTTTTTTTTGTGTCACTCACTGATTTAACAGCTTTAAAATGTGTTTAACCTCTTTGTACCAGTTTCAATTTATAGTTCTATACTCCATCTATATACGGTTAAAGCTCAATACATACTTTGTCAAACTCGTTTGTCTCAAATTGATGCTTCAATAATTGAAAAATGTAAGAAAAACGATGAAATATCGTGTCACTTGGAAAAAATAATTTATTATGGTTACTGTAATATTTGGAGCATTGCTTGGAAATAGTTGAAGCTTTAAACAAGTATTCTATTTTAATAGTGCATTAAAAAAGTCTTCCATATTTTGATGTGCTCCCTTCCAATAAAAAGTTTCGATGGTTTGAAATTGTGGCACTGGAATATCACTAAATTTTAAAATTATCATATTTTTCTTTCTATTGACTGGAGCATTTTCGAAATCAGCAAATAGCCAAATTCTACATTTAGTGGATGTAAAAAGAAATAGATTGGGGTATAGCGCAACTATGTGCGTGCAAAAATGAAGTAGAAAAAAAAGTAACAGAATTCATGCGAAAATCGTCAAAAAATTCATAGCAATGTGACTTTGGAAGACTGTCATATTTTTTAGGCACGACCGCTACACGGGAGAGCCTTATATTTTCATCATCGCAAAATGTGTGATGCATCAAAATATACTATATAATAGTTTGTAAGAGAAATTTATATGTATTAGAATTCAGTTAAGGCCCTCCCTAAAATGTATGTATGGATGTATGTATGTATGTAATCATGTATCAAAGATAACTCAGTCAATTTTTACCGATTTAGCTGAGATTCACAGGATAACTTCGTCATAATGTAATTAGATAATGGTCCTATTTTCAGATATATAGCACTGAAACACTTTAAGATATAGCATTATTTTTAATTCCTTAGAAACGGTTTTGTAGCATTATCTTGAAATGTATTAATTCTACATAAAAACTTTATACGGACGAAATGTTCGTCTCAAAATAACAAAACTTTTTCCTATTGTACACTTAACGCTCAAAACAATATTTCCGAAGATAAACATAGAAAAACGGTCAAAATAATGAAAAAAGCACACAAAAACACGTTTTTTTTGCAATAAAACAAAATGTATTGTTTTTACTGAAAAACTTTTAATGAACGAAATGTTCGTCTCAAAATAACAAAACTTTTTCCTATTGTACACTTAACGCTCAGAACAATATTTCCGAAGATAAACATAGAAAAACGGTCAAAATAATGAAAAAAGCACACAAAATCACGTTTTTTTTGCAATAAAACGAAATGTATTGTTTTTACTGAAAAACTTTTAATGAACGAAATGTTCGTCTCAAAATAACAAAACTTTTTCCTATTGTACACTTAACGCTCAAAACAATATTTCCGAATATAAACATAGAAAAACGGTCAAAATAATGAAAAAAGCACACAAAATCACGTTTTTTCGCAATAAATCGAAATGTATTGTTTTTACTGAAAAACTTTTAATGAACGAAATGTTCGTCTCAAAATAACAAAACTTTTTCCTATTGTACACTTAACGCTCAAAACAATATTTTCGAAGATAAACATAGAAAAACGTTTAAAGTAATCAAAAAATATGAAAAAACGTTAAAAATTTGACTTCTATTGTATAATTATTGTTGATAATATCATTTTCTTCTATCAGTATTTGTTATATGTAAGTCTTTAATATCTTTCTCCGGTTCATCATTTTCGTCACCAGATAAATTGCTACCATCTTGTAAATCAGGTCCAACTATTTCAGAAATATAGTCAAGTGACGCCTTAACCGCCAATTTTTCAGTCTTTCTTGAAGTGTCAAATTTTGTACACCATTCTAAAATTAATTATATTTATGTAAAAAATGAAAAATAAAATATTGAAATTATTATTATTGTTACTGAAAATAATTCCTATCTAATATTTTTGTTTTGAAGGCGTCTTTTTTTGAAATTCAGGTACCCAACTGGTATGACTTCGTCATTGAAATGCACTACACTTTCATGCTCATCTTTAAAGTAAGTTAATTGTTTTACAATTATAATTCAAAAAGTAAAAAATTATTTTCTTTTATGCTATAATAAAAACTTACATTACAATACTTTTGATGTACAAAGGACAATTTAAACAAATGTTTTATACTCTCCTTCTCCTTCTCCAAAAATGTTTAAGCCATACTTTTCTTTCTAAACAAATAATATATGTATGTATAAAATAATATACCTGTTAATAGACAATTACATTGTAATCTATCTTAAGATTTGTTAATAATATATTTTAATATAACAATTTCAAAGTATAAATTTTATTTGTACCGTAAAATAGAATTTCTATCTAAAAATTCTGAATAGATATCTTATGTAAATAAATGCACGTACAACTTTTATAATTTTTCACTGTTTCCACTTGAAAATCTTTACAAAGTTATGGTCTGCATTTGTGTTCTATACCGTAATTATAAAATCAAAACAGACACTTAAACCCATTACAATATCCTTCACATACGTCTTCATAAGCTATTGTCCTAAACTCTTCGTACATAGTGCAATTAAAATTCTCCTTTAAGAAAAATGACCAAAATTGGAAGAGTGTGTTCACCTCTTGTAACTTCTCTATATCAAGTTGTTTACGCTCTGAAATAAAAAGAGATTCCATGAATTCTAAAGTGAATGACTTTATCTAAATTTTATAAATAATAAATATAACAACATGATTAATATCAACATGATTTCTTTAGCTAAGAAAAGAAAACATTATAATAATCATCATCACATCAAGAATTTATAACTTATAGTTACAAAAAGTAAATTCAAGGTTTTTTAATATTTTACCTATTAAACAACGTAAATGATATTTATGATACACTTGTTGAGTGAAACCGTTTACTTTCAATAACCAATGACTAGGATGTTGGAAAGTTGACAATGATTGCGGAGCACTACCGTAACTATACTGCCTAAGAAACCTTCGTTTGAACTTGTATCAGCACTACTTCTGTAAATATAAAATAAAAAGAAAATCCTATTATTCTTGTATTAGAAAACAAAGCTAAATATTCAAAAACGTAAAAAATATCACATTAAGTAATAAAAGTTGTTAGAAGATAACACATTAAACATCAGTTAATGGATTGAAAATCTTAATGATGTTCGAAAAACACTTTAATTAATATTGCATAATTACATAATTTAACAATTGTTATATATGTTAAATAAAAATTATACTGTGCTTAAATTATAAATTTTATAAGCTTATTTCAAAATTAATATCTAAGTAATTTATATATTTACCCTGAATATGTTCTCGGTCTTAATAATTATAAGTGCCGTTCTTTTAAATTATTGTATTTATTATTACATACTAAGAACTTTAATAGTAAAATAATAAATACAACATTGAATGCAAACTTAATGTAATTTAAAATAAATTAAAAAATGTAATAATAATGTAATAAAAATGTCACAAACCGTTAATGTATACCAGATCAACCTTGAGAAAGATTAAACATCGCCAAAACTATCCCAATACAAAACAAGAGGCTCGTGGTTATTGTTGAATTGAACCATTATTGTTCGACTGTCTACCATTGTTACTCTTGTATTAAAGCTGACTAGTAGGTGAATTACTCCTATAATACATAATTATCTTATATAAATTATCTTTAAATTTAATTATAAAGTATTCTACAATTTAAAACATAAATAAAATGTAAAAAAATAAATATTACTTAGTTATTGACAACTTACGGCAACTTAATATTTTCAAAAATAAATAAAATATAAATCTTATACAATAAATAAATTAACTAATAATAAATAAAAATTATTTACCATCCAAAAATAGTTATTATTCTATTATTTTCAAACACTGCCAACATTGGACAAATACTGGACAAGAGCTTCTGCTATTTTGTAATGCTCACTTAACTTTATATTAGAATAACTAATATCATACAGTAAAACTACATGAAAATCATATAAAAACTATGTGTACATAATGTATATACATAATTTTATATACACAATAAAATAAATAAACTAACTAGTAACAATCCCTTATATTTATTGTCCGTTTAAATAGTGCCATCAGCGCCATCATACACACATAAGAATAATGTATATCGCATTTTATGTAACCCGCGTCCCGTATCCAAATTTGAATTTCAAATTATTGTATTTATTATTACATATAAGAACTTTAATAGTAAAATAATAAATACAACATTAAATGCAAACTTAATGTAATTTAAAATAAATTAAAAAATGTAATAATAATGTAATAAAAATGTCACAAACCGTTAATGTATACCAGATCAACCTTGAGAAAGATTAAACATCGCCAAAACTATCCCAATACAAAACAAGAGGCTCGTGGTTATTGTTGAATTGAACCATTATTGTTCGACTGTCTACCATTGTTACTCTTGTATTAAAGCTGACTAGTAGGTGAATTACTCCTATAATACATAATTATCTTATATAAATTATCTTTAAATTTAATTATAAAGTATTCTACAATTTAAAACATAAATAAAATGTAAAAAAATAAATATTACTTAGTTATTGACAACTTACGGCAACTTAATATTTTCAAAAATAAATAAAATATAAATCTTATACAATAAATAAATTAACTAAATAATAAATAAAAATTATTTACCATCCAAAATAGTTATTATTCTATTATTTTCAAACACTGCCAACATTGGACAAATACTGGATAAGAGCTTCTGCTATTTTGTAATGCTCACTTAACTTTATATTAGAATAACTAATATTATACAGTAAAACTACATGAAAATCATATAAAAACTATGTGTACATAATGTATATACATAATTTTATATACACAATAAAATAAATAAACTAACTAGTAACAATCCCTTATATTTATTGTCCGTTTAAATAGTGCCATCAGCGCCATCATACACACATAAGAATAATGTATATCGCATTTTATGTAACCCGCGTCCCGTATCCAAATTTGAATTTCAAATTTTTTTTATTTTTTTACAAAAATATTTATTTATAACAATTCTCTTTTTTTATTTATTTTTTAATACAAAAAATCGAATAAAAAAAGGAATTATAATAAAAAATTTCATTTATTAAAAAAAACTAATATTTTTATAACAAAATTTGATATAAAAAAATTAAAACAGTAAAAAATATTTACCATACACATAAATAAAATTTTGAAAATAATCGAAACGTCAAACTCTGTAAAGCATGTTTTCAATACGTCCAAATTATTCTAAAATTTTAAATTAAAATTTAATTAAAATTTTTAAATAAAATTGAACAAAAAACTTTGTTCTTAAACTTGAAAAATTTGGACTTGAACGTTAAATAAACATAACGAATTTATTGTGTCCGCAAATTCTAAGAATATATTGATTTTATATTACTTAAATATATTTGTCTTTTCAAATATTATAATTACTTTCGTCTTAATTTATTTAATTAATAAAAAAAAGAAATGATTAACGTTTACATGTTATTAATAACATTGTAATTTAAGATAGAAGTTAATAATTCACTCTTCATGTACATATTACAATTTATGACTTTGTTCACTGAGTTTTAGTTTTTCACTTGACAAATTCATCAATTTAAACATAAAGTACATATAAGTACCATACACTACTCTAAATATACTACCAAAGAAGGCACCCGATAACACATCTTTGGGACCTAAATTAAATTTATATAATGCTCCAGTAACCATTCCACCATCTGCATAATAAAAAAAAACAAAGCTTCATACAAATGAATTTCTTAAAAAATTAACAAATTTAAACAATATACATGAATGCTGCTCTATATCGAATAAATAAATTAATTATATTGTTTCATATAGACTAATTTAAATTGCACAATATTTTATCACATATACTTACCTTTACTGTCCAAAATATACGTCCCATTAATATTATTTACCAAATATTCTTTAGCAGGAACATTAATGTAAAAAAAATAAACTATACGGTTTTATATAAACATATGTAAATTATGTACATATGTATTTTTTTTAATCACGTTACCTCTTCTTTCAAAAATGTGTTTCCTATTACTTCTTTCTTGCCAAATATTTTTTTTTAAATTTTTGAGATATTTGAGGAACAACACTTTTCTCTTCAATACATTGATATTCAGAATATTAGAATTATATCTAAAATTTAACATTTATAAATACATCTGAAATGTATTATTAGAACATATATATGTATATGATATTATTATTATTATTTTATATAATAATAAGCGAGCTATATTCGGTCGTGCCTTATAAATTTCTGTTCTCAGGCGCAGTCTGAGAACAGAAACTTGCGCGCGAAGCGCGCGGGGGGTTGTCGCGCGGCAGCGCGCAGGGGGCTCGGCCCACCTAGTTCTGTATACAGCACATCAAAATAGTAAAAATCTCTTAAACATATATTAGATCCAACAATCTGTCAAATTTACAGTTTTTTTATTAATGCTCAAAAAGTTACAGCAATGTAAACAATTTTTTGAAGAAGTGCTAGTTTAAAAAAAATTAACTAAAATTAATTAAAACATGAATAAATTACAAATTGGATTTTCTGTGACAAGTAGAATACATCTTCATTGAAATTTCAATAAAATTTAGTATTGTTTCCACAAACTATTGGCCGAAATCGTACGCGTTTACTAGAATTTACGGAACCGACCGATGTTTGCTAACAGATAGACTTAACTTGATAGCACGGTCTGCATGAAAATTGTCGTATGAGAAAAGGGAGGAGAGGGAAATTTAGAGTTGTATTGTGTGGAATTTTCAACTATATCGACTATAAGTTGTTATTCTGTGACAGTTACTGATGTTTATTATATTTCGTTATATTTTTATTATTCTATGCTTTATAAATAAAATCTTAATAATCATATCACTATTTTTTCTGATCTTATTATAAAAAAAAATGAAATATCGAGCACAACTTTTGAAGCATTTCTCGCTCATGAAAGCACATTATACCAATCAATTCCAATAATATTCCTAACCTTTCATAACAAATTTCAAAGGTGTGCTCCTAAAATTGCCTGATCCCACATTTTTTCGCCAAAAATTAAAAGTTAGGGAGATTTGCCCATATATCAAAAATGATCGATCTATCAAATAAAATAAATTTTGTCTGAAATCAAGTTTAACCTATAAATTTATATATACATTTCGTTAAATTGTTCAAGATTCGAACTATGTATTTGCATCTATACATAAAATTCATCGACGAATTCCGTTCAATCTCACCCCAAACGTTTCAAATTTAAAGAAAGAATAAGATAAAAGAAATATAAGCATTGGAAATCATGATTTTCTCGATCAGCAGCTGATATATATATATATATGGGGTATTCCACGTGAAGTGGTCCGATCAAAATTTTAAAATGCCCCAAATTTTGGGTACACATTGCAAATGTTTTTCAGAATACACAAAAAAATTTTTAGGTACTGGAATTTATTAGTTCAAAAGTTATTCTAACCTCAAAAAGTGTACTTATTCCAGTTTTTTTCAACACCAGCTGGGTTCATCGCTATTTAACTCAAAATCTATCAACTTTTACTATAGAACATTATATGTAACATTCGTTGCTAGTTATGTCTAGAATTTATCCTTCTGGGTTAGAATTTCTAATTTCAAGGTAAATGTTAGATAAACTACATGTCAATATTCAACTTGAAAAAAATCTAACTTCGCCACAATTGATTCTTTTATCCAAAAGTCCAAAAGAAAGCTTGGAGCAATACCTTTCAAATGATCTGTAGCATTTTTATGGCCTTCAATTCTGCAAAAAGTTATGATAATTTAAAGAAAGACAAAAAATTCACAAAAATTAACATGGTATTTCCTATTTAAATTTTTAAAAAAATTTCGTCTTTCTTTAAATTATCATAACTTTTTACAGAATTGAAGGCCATAAAAATGCTACAGATCATTTGAAAGGTATTGCTCCAAGCTTTCTTTTGGACTTTTGGATAAAAGAATCAATTGTGGCGAAGTTAGATTTTTTTCAAGTTGAATATTGACATGTAGTTTATCTAACATTTACCTTGAAATTAGAAATTCTAACCCAGAAGGATAAATTCTAGACATAACTAGCAACGAATGTTACATATAATGTTCTATAGTAAAAGTTGATAGATTTTGAGTTAAATAGCGATGAACCCAGCTGGTGTTGAAAAAAACTGGAAAAAGTTCACTTATTGAGGTTAGAATAACTTTTGAACTAATAAATTCCAGTACCTAAAAATTTTTTTGTGTATTCTGAAAAACATTTGCAATGTGTACCCAAAATTTGGCGCATTTTAAAATTTTGATCGGACCACTTCACGTGGAATACCCCATATATATATATATATATATATATATATATATATATATGAACCGAGGGACCGAGTAAGAGAGAAGAAATCGTTGATGGGATGCAGATGAAGTCGGAGTAGACTGTGATTGAATGGTAATAGTTTTCAATTCGTCATATATGCAAAAAAAATCTATTCCCCTCATTCTACTTATCAGGCAATATATATATATATATATATATATATAATCGTGTCAAATATACATATACGCACATTTTTTTTCTTTTCGTCGCAATATTTCGACGTATTAATCTTCCTTCACCAAGATGATAGGGACAAAATCGTCCGTGTGTGTGTGTATATAATATTACCGGATCGACGGATCGATAAAGCGATCCGGTGTAATAATATGATAAACCACGAGCAATGATGCTTTTTTTTTCTTTCTCTTTTGGTAATATATCGCGTTTGGGAGCTCGTTTTCTAAGGGGTTGATTTGATTCGGTCATATTTCTCTGTCTCTTTTTCTCTCTGTATCCATACGCACGTGTATGCGTACGTGTGCAATGGTATCAATATTTGGCGCGACGTTACATTTTATTACGTTTTATTTCGACGATCGTGAAAAATCTTCACCTTGCTTTGTATATATAGGGATGGAAAGATTAAGAAAATTTCATATCAAGTTGTATGCAAGATTGATGAATTAACGAAGTATATATCTTTATTTAATTTAGTTCATTCGATTCAATCGTAATTATATAGAACTTTTTCTTTTTAAATATGAATACTTGATTAATCTTGCCTAACGAGTCCGTCTCGCATTTTTATGAGATGCGACATTTTACTTTTATTTTGCAACGCGTGAGAATATTCTAATGATACACAGTGTCGCTATATATATATGCAGCATCGATCAGCTGTTCTGTATAAATATTCGTAATTATTACCGTAATGTCACGATAATTTTTATAAAAAAAAATAATTTTTCTTTCTTCAAATAGTTTTGTTTTAATTTAATTATAATTTTTTTTTCTTAAGTTTAATTGTGTAAATTTAAAATCTTGGTATACACTTATGTCTTGGATTCTGTATTGATATTTATTTAATAATATCTATAATATAATAATATTTATTTGTTTAAGGTGACTATCGAATTAAAAATTAAAAACGATTTTTTAGGTATAAAAAAGCCGTTGTTGGAAAAAAAATCGATAGAAAATTTACATAATATAAAAACCATTGTTTTAATTAAAAATGCCTAGTCGTAACATATACAAACTACTTGTAACATAATAAACATAAAAAAAGTTGTGTAAATTTCTTTTAGCTTATAAATTACATGTATAAGAATTCAATATTAAATAAAAACATTTTGAATGAATTTTGTTTAAAAAAGTATTATATACCGAATACCATGTCATATCCAATATTTCAGGGAATTTAAAAAAAAATGTATTCACTTTTTTACAAAATAAAGTAAAAAATGACCAATTTCTGTGTCCGATATCCCCTTAAGTTAATTCATTATTTCATTTTTTTATACGAACACACACATGTATGTCGAAGTGTCTATTATATATAAGTATGAGCATAAATTCAATATAACCGATTGGTTACAATACGATCCATGTCTAAAAATATGTTTTTCCGAAACCGTTTTTAAGGGGGTATCATACACAATTAAAAATTCAAATTACGCGCCACAAAATAGCAGGTGGAAAAACAACTAATTTACTTATAATAATTAATAAAAATAAATTTACACAAAACCAAGAGTTAGTTGCCCTCTGTTATGTAATTATCTATCCCCCCCCTTTAACTTAAATTTAAAATTTTTTTGTAAAAAGTGTTTAGTGAAATATTTGATAGATTTTTATCAAAAATATGCAAGATCGCATGTGAATACGAAATGTAATATGATTAACGATTGAGAAAAATAAATTATGCAAAGTATAAGTATAATGTAAATTCAAATTTTACTATAGACAGCGGTTTTTTATATAACATATGATATACATATGCATGTATTTTCCATACATTGCATAACTGGATATATTTAACATATTTCTTTTCATCGATTATTTATTGTTAATAGGACACAAATTTTAGAGATATAGCGAGCTATATATATATATAGAGTGACAGTTATAGTCTAAAAATTTTACGAGAAAAATAGTGAAAAATGTCTAAAATTAGTTATTTCATTGCTACATAAACAAATTTGATTTCGTTAAAAACGCATGAAAAAAATACCTAATTTTAGTCTTCTTCGTTTCAAAAAACAAAAATCTGATATCAATGAATATGTTTGAGAAAAACATCGAAAAAAGATTAAGATTAGCTATTTTCTCATATATTCTCATTGAAATTAAATTTTTGGTCTTATATCTATCGATAAAAACAACAATATAGGATTAAAATATATATCTACTTACGTTTACAAGTATCAGATTCACATGAATTTCCCTATAGAGAACAAATAACAATTAATTATCGTAATTAATAAAAAATTAATTAATTATTAAATCCAGAAAATATAGAAAAACATCACAATTTTTATTTTAAATTATAAATTTAAACATTATGAAACAAGAATCTGCATCGATGCGTCAAACAACAACTACGAAAATATATCGAACAAAAAAAAATAGTTTATATATACACATTCGGTAATTAACGAGTTAAGAATGAATTTTCAACACTCCGCATAAAAATCCGTTCTCGTACATAACGCATATTTACATTACAAATATATACATAAACATAAGAGATATATTTTCTTTTAAAAAATATTCGAGGAAAAATATATGCAAATGACAAATTCTAAGATGGAGGAATCACGTCGTAGCCGTGATTTGCTTTTTCCTAGTTTCTTTTTTCTTCTTCTTCTTCTACGCGTCGGCCGCATATTATTGCTCGAGCGATACATATATATATACATACACAGAGAGAGACGAGAGCGAAAAAGCGCGCGCAGTGGCACGACACTAAAACTGCCGGAGATTTATGTAGAAAATCGTAAATTCGTCTCGCGCTTCGAAATCTAATAGAGTCGCGGGTGCGTATGTATATATATATATACACATATAAATTCGGAAGGCGCGTGATTCAAACCCGTCAGAGAGGAAAAAAGAAAGAAGAAAAAAAGTGTATTTGTGTCCTCTTCTATACCTCTCTCACCCCCTCTCCAGATTGGTGTACGACTTGTCAGTCGAGCGTTATAATATTCTGTCCAGCGAGAAGTCTCTTTCATATATATATATATAATATATATACATCCATTTTATTCGGCGAGACTCTCCGCGTAACTATGTGAAAACAGCATAAAAATCTCGAATATATGTATGTGTGCGTGTGTGCGATGCGTATATGTATATATCGAGAATTCTGACCGAACGTACTTTAACTGCACGTGTATTGGGAAGGGTCATCACTGAAGCGTGTGACCATTTTCTTCGCACCCGCGCGCCTTCGCATAAGAATTTTATTTACGAATGTATATCTATATCTTACCAAGATTTCGCGAGATTCTTATATATTTGCACCCGGGTGGACGAGTTATATGACGCGAACGAAATTCTCATCGGTTACTCTTTTTTTTTTTCAAAGGAAGCCGACAGACGACGCTTCTTTTTCTTCTTTTTTTTGGACTGTATACGAGTCGTGTGTAGATCTTTAGTTGTGAAGGAATTTAATGAATTAGTTGCGAGTAGAAAATATTGACCATTTTTTGTATGGTTTGAGGTTAAAGGTATAGATATACTTTCTATAATTAGCCCTGGCAGCATAAATAGAGCGACGTTAAATAACATAAAAAAAAAAAAAAAACTTTCTATAAATATTTATTTTAAATATATGGCTAGTTTCTACTCTAAAAATCATTTGAATTTTTTTTATCTATCTCGTCATATCGTTACATGAATAACGTTGCGTACATTCAAAGAGTGTATCTATGATTAGCCGTTTTACAGTAAAAAGACAAGAGTTAAATAACATTGTTAACTTTCACTAAGGTTGAGGTTATGTAATATAAATTTACCTTTTCTTCGCCATGTAAATACCATAATCAACGTATTTTTAAAAAAGAACTTTTACCATGAGTTCCTTTGTATAATTAAAATTGCACGGACGTCAATATTGAATAAACAAAAGAAATTCTAGTTACCGTTTAACTGGGAAGTTAATGGCGAATCGCAGGAATTACGTTGAAAAATTTTTCTATTACTTTTAGGGTATATGGATTTAAGTTTTGCGATATGGTTTTAATTTTTAACGCTTACGACTTTGACAAAGAACAAAAGTTGTGTTTCTTATATTCATATATTAATATTTTTTAAAGGAGCAGTTTTTTGAACAATGCAGATGATACGTTCATTATTTATTTAATAATAATAATTAAATTTCTTTTCCATGATTCTAATACGGGAGGATTATAAGTCAAGCCGACTGACGAAATTATTTTCATTTTATCTTTTTTTTTTATTAAGGGGATGTCGGACTTAGAAAATGGTAATTTTTAATATTTTTTTTTATAAACAAAAGAATACATTTTTTTTTAAATCCTGAACGTCAGGCTATCCGACATATTTTAAATGAAATAACCAAATTTTTCCCGATTTATAAATTCATAATTTGTTTGCGATGTTTGGCCCTTCCTAATGTTTTTAGCTATCTCGTATGAATTTTTTCAGATTTTAATTCAATACTAAATTTGAGTCCTTCCGTAAAACAGGAACTTTGTACAAGATTGACAAATTTTTAATCGTATACCATTGGAAAAGCACCGAGTAATAAAATCCATACATCAAATTTTAAAATAGAAAAGTGCCATTTTAAAAAAAAAAATTGAAAATGGCTCTTCCTAACCTCAAAGCATTAAAAATCAGAAAATTACTGTCAAGCTATAGAAATTTACATATTTGTAAACATAGAACATTAATCTTTTGTTTAAAACGAATATATATCAAATTTTATACTTTTAACAAAATAGAAAAGATTCGCAAAAATTCAACGCGAATGTGTAAAGATAGGAACTTAAAACCATATTTTCTAAAAACCTCGTATCAATCATCGTAAGGAAATTTTCAGTCCTACATATCTCTTTAAATTCCATCTTCACGTTTAAAAAGAACTTTCTTATCACGAAAAAAAAAGATTTCATGAATTTGCAAAATAGAAACACTTGCTCTCAAACTTTCTATTACACTTACCACGTTACATTGAACTAAAAATGTAAAAATTATATAAAACGTAACGCTGATAAAAAAAGAAGAGTATTATCTAAAAAATTAACTATACAATCCATCTTCTATAACGATTCTTATCATCATCAGAGCGCTCAAAAAAAAAGAATAACAACTCATCGCCAAGTCCAATTACGGTTTATTTAATCAGCACTTATAAGCGCCTCCTCTCAACGAAACCCGTCAAGAGTCGTGATTAAAAAAAGCTGATCAATTATTAATGACAGAATTCTTAATAATATTCTTCCTCTCCCTCTTTTTTTTCTTCTTCTTTACGTTGAACGTACATAAAGCGTAAGGATAATTACCGGAGAAGAAGAAAATATATCTTCTTTGTGTCAAAGGTCGGACGAGGGAAAGAGGGCGAGAGAGAAGACATCGAAATCGCGCGTTATACGTGAAAGGACAGTTTTCTTTCCTCGCTCCGTTTTGTAAATGTTTAATATCGTGATTATAGGCCCGACCTTATATATATATATATACACACGTACACACCCATTATTATTATTATTATTATCATCGTCATCTCAGCCGGTATATAAAGACGATCTCTTAACGAAAGGAGGCGCTTCAAAAATCCTTCACGAAAATTAGCCGTCTAAATGTTTAACGGCTCCGCGAACATTAATTTTCCGACAAAAGAATTTGCCTCTCTCTGACGGTGTAACAAATAAAAATGTCGGTGTACATTCGCGTGTATGTATAGCATATTGTCTTATTCTTCCATCCGATGGAATTCCAACTTTTCTCTCTTTCTTCGCGTTACCCCCCTTTAATTTGTCGACGGTGCACTTTTTGGACGCGAAAAATCGCGCGAGAAAAAAACATAACAAGTGCTGTCACCGCACGGATCGAGATAGGGGAACGAATAATAAAGAGAGTCATGTATATAGATATATATATATCTCAGAGATTTTGTTTACGATCGTTTGTTTAACGCTGCGTGCATACTCGGAAAGAGAGGAAAAAAATGCTCGGTAGAGTAGAAACTTCTGTCAAAGGGGGGCAATTTTTTAAAAATTCCACGTTTTTTCGTATAAGAAAGTGGGAGAGAGAGAGAAGGGCAAGGTTGTACTACTCAAGTTGAGAAAGCAAGCGTATTATTTTGAGGAACTTCCATCATGAATGAGGTTTGTTTGTTTCTTTCTTTCTTTCTTTTTTTTTACGTTGTTTTATTTACTTCTTCCTCGTTAAAGGATGAACTATTTTTTTTTCCTTCTTTTTAGTAAACTTTGAATCGTGCGCGAGCTGCGAATTTTTTTATTGATAAAATAGTATTTTTTTTATTGAAAAAAGACTGTAAGCATTTTATAGACTTTATCCAAGTTAATTTACTTCCTATTTAAGGGGATAGAAATTGGTTATATTTTACATTTTTTTTATTAACAAATCAATACATTTTTAAAAATAACCCTGAGCGTCTGACCTTTATGCATGTTTCAAACAACATACCCAAATTTTTCCAGATTTTTAAATCGACCATTCAATAAGGATGTCTGGGTTGAATGTTTATGCCATTTTGATTCATAATTACCGACCAAAAATTGTTTACTCAATTATTATTTTTAAAAAAATTATATTTTTTTCGAAAAATCATAACGTCATACCCTTTCTTATGTTTTAAGCTGTCCGTATGAATTTTCTTCAGACTTTTAACTCAATATTTTAGATAGAATTTTTAGGTCGAAAGATTCCTTTCATTTGGGTCCGACATTCCGTAAAAAGTTACGAATATATATTTTCAATTTTTTTTAAGTTTTCTTAATTATAATTTATATGTATATTTAAATTTCAGACAATTAAATTTAATATATGAATGTCGTACTGGTCTAAAATATAGTGGATGTAAAGTACTTTCAACTTTACGTTAAGTCTTGCAGAAAGTCAAGGAAAAGTTTTTTTTCTGACATTATAGCAAAACATAATTAACTGAAACAAATAAAAAATTCTCCTGGAATATTAATAACAAATATATATAGAAATTTGTTAAAAAAATCTTACTATTATTCTAAGAATTCGTAGCGAAATAAAATTTGTTTAAAAAAATTTAGGCATATTATTTTCTAAGAATTTGTAAGAAAATAAAATTACTTGGATTAGATTTATGGGAATATTCTGAGAATTTATAATAAAATAAAATTTGTTCGTTAAAAAATCTGATATTATTCTAAGAATTCGTAGCGGAATAAAATTTGTTTAAAAAAATTTAGGCATATTATCTTCTTAGAATTGTGTAACTAAATAAAATTTCTTGGAATAAATGTATAAGAATATTCAGAGAATTCATAATCAAATAAAATTAGTTCGAAAAATATCTATACAATAAAATTTCACGTAAAGAAATTAGAATTTATACGAGAATTCGTAACAAAATAAAACCAATTCGCGAAAAAAATCTAGGCATACCTAATCTGAGAATTTGTAACAAAATATAATTTCTTAGAAATAAAAGTGTGACTAATCATTTCCTAAATTTCTATTAAAAAAAAAAGAATAGTCTGTTAAATTGCCCAAAACTTTTCATGATTTTTTTCCCATTAAATATCGTTCGATATGAAAAAAAAGAAAACGAAAAACACTCGTCTTCTTTGTCGACACAAATATTCACGAAGTACATAAAAATGATTAACCTATTGTTCCCCAAGAAAGACGTATATCAATCCGAGAAAGCAGATCAACTTTTTCTTTCTATTTTAATATCTAATGGAAAGAATAAAAATAATAAAACTGATAAAATAATGTAAGGGGGGTGGGCAAGGTAGTCGACAGTTTGAGAAATCTCATAGGTCCAGTTTGAATGACGCACCCCAAAACGAAATTGAACAGTACGTAACTACATGGAGCATGTAATTGACCGTACACTGATCGATCGGTACGATTAACCTTTTTTTTTCCTCGTACATCGACAAAAAGTAAGAAGGAGGAAAAAAAAAGAAGCAACAACATATTTCGTAATAAGGAGGACAATCATCGTAACGAAAGTAATTTCCTTAAAAAGCAAACATCACTTGACCGAAACATCGGTTCTATCAATCAGGATTCCTTTCTTTTGTTTCCTCTCTCTTTCTCTTCTTATTTATCCTTCACATACAAAATTAAACCAAACAAAGGATGAAAAGTTTCCTTAACGCGAATCGCGAATGAAAAAAAGCAGGGTGGACGCTGTACGTTACCCGATGTAAAAAAAAGAGAGAGAAGAAAAAAATGGGGGATGATCTGTTGACACTGGCATCGGATAAGATTACGCCGCAATATCGATGACAGGACTGACCGGACACAACCAGCCGAATGCACTTCGCCCACCTCTCTCTCTCTCTCTCTCTCTCTCTCTCTATCGCAGGGTTGTACGTTTGTTTTGCCACTCTCCGGCAATTTGTCATCCATTGTCTGACAACACCGTACGTGTACGCGCGTTCCTCTTTCTACATCCCTGGGTCTATCTCGTTCGAGTCGGTGGAGCTTATACCCGAATCGTTATTTATGGTTTCGCGAGTCTCTGATTAATTTCCTTCGTCTAGCGTCGTCATGTGGATTTTTAAAACAATTCTTCCCCGTGTTTGCTCGGTTACGTTTCCTATTCCTCTTTGTCAGTACCAGATATTACCAACGCCCGTCGACACAATTATCTTCGTTCAAATTATACTGATTTTTTTTTCTTCTTTTTTACACGCGCGAAGACTACTTTTTTAATAAAAATTGTATCAGCGCTTCGGGAATTAATTATTCTTACGTGTCGTGATATTTTTAAGGGAAAACGCGATATTTTATTTATTAGCATGTCGTGGTCAGTTCTATTAAAAAATTCTCTCGATTGTTTATAATAATAATACGTATGTATTTTAACCTCTAATACCGTAGCGTAACCAATTTCTGATCAGTTAAGACCATTCTTGATCACAGTATAAAGTTATAAAGTATAAAGTTTGACATTATTTTTCATATTATATCGTAGTGTATGCATTTTACACTTAATTTTTTATCTTTTAACCCTTTGTTGCACGGTGGTTTCAGATTTTCGCTATTAAGGGGACGCCAAAGCCTCTTTAGAAATTCAAATTTCGCACCAAAACCTCAAAAACTTCTAAGTAGTGATTTTTAAGCTGTACATCTATATTTTTCGAATTTTCGGAACCGCCATCTTTTATTGAAAATTTCGAAATTCTAAATTCAGATTTGTGATCAGCGACCCCGAAATCCCTTGAGCGAGAGTTTTCAAGTAATAGACTTTATAATCATTTTAAAAGTCTGGGATAATGCAACCAGACTTTCCCCAGACTTCCCCCTCGTCGAATCTTCGTCGCATTGCATCTTTCAAACATAAAATTTATATTATTTCTAATTAAGAAAAACAATAAATCCTCGACATGTTTTGAGCTATCGAACTCTCAAAACCACCAGATATTTATCTATCACATATAAAAAATCACCAATGTGTTTGTGTATCTCGCGACAACAAACTGATGAAAAGGTTAGGGTACAAAACGATATGAAAACCAACTTCAATTTGATGATTGTGTTTTTATAATTGTAACCTAGCCATTTCTTCAGTTTGTTGTCGCGAGATACACGAAACACATTGGTGATTTTTTTATATGTGATAGATAAGTATCTGGTGGTTTTGAGAGTTCGATAGCTCAAAACATGTCGAGGATTGTTGTTTCTATTAATTAGAAATAATATAAATTTTATGTTTGAAAAATGCAATGCGACACAGATTCGACGAGGGGGAAGTCTGGTTGCTTTATCCCAGACTTTTAAGAATTATTATAAAGTCTGGCAAAATGTGCGGGAGAAAGTCTGGTTGAATTCTCCCAGACTTTTAAAAAATAATTATAAAGTCTAGTAAAATGTGTGGGAGAAAGTATGGCTTATTTATCCCAGACTTTCAAAATAATTATAAGGTCTGGCAAAATGTACGGGAAAAGTCTGGCTTATAAAGTCTTGGCAAAGTCTAGCTGGTGAGACTATCCCATACTTTTTGCCAGACTTTATATTTTAAATCAACCAGACTTTCTCCGCACATTCTGCCAGACTTATAATTATTTTGAAAGTCTGGGATAATAAGCCATACTTTCTCCCACATATTTTACTAGACTTTATAATCATTTTAAAAGTCTGGGATAATGCAACCAGACTTTCCCCAGACTTCCCCCTCGTCGAATCTTCGTCGCATTGCATCTTTCAAACATAAAATTTATATTATTTCTAATTAAGAAAAACAATAAATCCTCGACATGTTTTGAGCTATCGAACTCTCAAAACCACCAGATATTTATCTATCACATATAAAAAATCACCAATGTGTTTTGTGTATCTCGCGACAACAAACTGATGAAAGGTTAGGGTACAAAACGATATGAAAACCAACTTCAATTTGATGATTGTGTTTTTATAATTGTAACCTAGCCATTTCTTCAGTTTGTTGTCGCGAGATACACGAAACACATTGGTGATTTTTTTTATATGTGATAGATAAGTATCTGGTGGTTTTGAGAGTTCGATAGCTCAAAACATGTCGAGGATTTGTTGTTTCTATTAATTAGAAATAATATAAATTTTATGTTTGAAAAATGCAATGCGACACAGATTCGACGAGGGGGAAGTCTGGTTGCTTTATCCCAGACTTTTAAGAATTATTATAAAGTCTGGCAAAATGTGCGGGAGAAAGTCTGGTTGAATTCTCCCAGACTTTTAAAAATAATTATAAAGTCTAGTAAAATGAAAATATGTGCAACAAAGGGTTAAAGGGATAAACCTGGGTTAAAATTAAAAAAATACTATTCAATATTAACAATTAATAATTTTTATCATAATTTCTACTATAAATATATATATCTTAATTTTTCTAAATAATTAACAAATTGTATTACTATTAATTTTGATTTTGATTTTTTAGCCAATTTATTTGTAATATAATTATTATTTTAATTAATTATGATACTCCGTACTCTGATTTTGTTCCACAATGGACTTACCACAAAATATCTCAGGAACCATTTCATGGAATAGGTTAAAATTTGAACAGCAATTTTTAAATGTAGTAATTTAAATGTTGTAAGTAAGAAAAATTGGTAAAAATAATTCTCGAATTTTAGGGATATTTCCATGATTGAAAGATTTTACTGTATTAAGGCAGTTAACGCTCAGGAAAAATACCTCCAGAAAAAATTTCAAGAATCTTCGACATTCTAGGAATTTTGTTCGCCGCGTTAAATTTCATAACATATATTCCGATTCGAATTTTTTGCACTCATGTAGTATGTGAAGTAATGTCAGTCTAGTTTTGCAGGTGTCACAATGAATTGGAGGCTCTTTATTCAGTATGTATATGAGCGAGTGAGTTTTGTATGATCGATTCTAATTCTCGTAATTATTACCTATCCTTTTCTTGAAAGATTTTTTTTTTTTTGGGTCTATACTGAATATATCTTATCTGGATTTTTTTTAAAAAAAGTGTCGATTGATTATCCATTCCTCATTCCAGAGATGTTTAAGCTTCTTTATGTATAAATCAGCTTCCTTTACCTTTTCATTTATGATATGAATTGATTGATCGTAACTTATATATTCTCGGATGGAAAATAGATTTAACCTTTAGAAAAATTGTAAAAATTATTTTTTTTCAGTGATATGCATGTCTAAAAGCATCATGTCACTAATTTCAGATTACGTACATGATCTACCTCCGACCTCGAAAAGCTGAAACATTTTTATCATCTAAGTGGTAAGTATGAATATCGAATATCGGTTCGACGAAGCTCACATTATATTCAAAAATTGAGCACCTGAAGAGGTCTGCGGACCTGGCAAACGAAACGTCGTCTACTTAAATAAATGAATATGATTTATTTATTAATGACCCTTAACAATCGACAATTTACTAATTCATCAATGGAGAGTGAAAAGATATTTTATTAGATTAAAAGAGGAAATAAAATAAAATAAAAATATTCGTCCAATACTTTTTTAAATTACTCTAAGCGACTTACACATCGTTTCATTTCATTTTTTGTTTCATTTCGTCGCAGTTTTCATTTAATTTTTAAAAAGTATTCTTCGAAAATTTGCGAAAACCAAGTAACTCGCTAGAAACCACTTTACGCACATCTCACATTTTTGTTAAACATTTTAATTTTAAAACAAGATTACGCACATTTTCCAAAGCCCACTTCTTACCAAAACCTTTTGTTTTGCCCGTTTCCACAGATACAATGCAATAACGTCACTTCCAACCGACCAATCATATCACATCATTTTTTAAAGGGGGATCACACTATATATCGATGTACCGTTGATAACACAATAATTGATAAACTATCCATAATAATTGATTTCCCACAGCGTTTCGATGAATCTCCTCGAGTCTCATACCAACCTGCGCACAAAGAAAAAGAAGGTCTGACATGATAAATTCTAACAGTATATTACACATCACATTTTCCACATTCCAGCACACTGATTTCATTTCTCCCTTGCACACTATATTACATTTCAAGAATTTCCTGTCCACAAAAGGGACTGCGATGCGCAATCACCACATACACACACGCGCAGCCAGTTATATCAATAACGAGTAAACAAATAACATTACCATAATGTATATATAAGGAAATTAAAGATTACCAAAAGTGAATTACAAGCGTTAGGTTGTACGTATGTATGTATATATATAGGTAAAAATACTTAAAGAGATTATCAGATTACCGAAACAAGAAATATATTATACATGTTAATCTCGAGGGGATCACTTCAAGACAGGAATGAGAACATCAAAACGATGGCTAATTCCCTATCTCTCCTACTCTCTTCCTCCACCCCTATATACTACGAATATTTTCTTCGACTCCTTTTTCCTTTCTTTCTTTCTTTCTCTGTGCACCCTCGTATATATACTAAGCTACTGTCCAACGTTTCCCTCGTCAGAATCGCAATCGAGTAAATTCTTCGGTAACTCGATACGCACCTCCGACAGAATAAAAAAAAAAGTGGAAGGAAGGAAGAAGAGACGTCCCTAACGCATAACTGCGGAAAACAAGTCGTCCTTCGTAAAAGTGATTTCCATTTCTCTCTCTTTCTCTCTGGTACACCATACTTGGAAATCTAAGGGTAAATCGCATTTGTAATGCTTATAGGTGTTATACAACTCAACCTCCCGTTAAATCGCGTTACCACAAGGATTTTCCGAATATTAAATTTACGCCTCTCCTAGTTCTCGCCTCCTTTTCTTTTTGTCGCGCCTCTTTTTTTCTTCTTTTATTCGTGCATAAGTAATGCATATACGAAGTACACGGTGTATATTTATTTGATAAAAAATTTTTTTCATTTTTTGATTAGTCTTGATGCGTCGTCGTCCTAATTGCTTTGGAATAGAGGATTAACCTAGCTATACGGGAGCTTACGACCTTCGTTAACTCGATTGATATTTAATTACGATGATATATCCATGGGGCATTTTGCGTCAAGTGATCGGGACAAAAGATAAATATCGTTTTAAATAGTTGCAACAAACGGGAAATCACTTGACTTTTATCTTACGTTGGTGCATTGTTACAGACATTCAAAAAATTGAAATTTATTAATTGCAATTTTTATAATTTTGTAAGTCTGTCCTCCGTTTATCATTATAGTAGTAACTTTTACTAAAAAATTTTTCTCAGTGTAGATATATAGATTTTAATTTTAATTATATAAATCTTTCAAGTGTATTGCTATATAGAATATAGTACCTTGTAACAAAATATATATATATCGATCATTAAAAAAATGCACGAGATTCATTCTTGTTGCTATAATAAATAATAAATAATTTATTGTAAATAATTATAGATACAAAATGACAATTTGAAACAATGACAAGTTGATAAACGCATTGTGATAATGTTAACGTAAAAATCTTTTTGTTGTTGACCATTATATATTCAATGTATTAATTATTATTAATAAAGTTTAGCACCTGAAGATGGAGACAAATATGCCTCCGAAACGTTCTGCGATTAGACAATCAAATTGACTCGTTAAATTTACCAAAAAATACAACTCACGAGTGTGAAATACAATATAAAATGCACGATATTTTACTAAAATATATATATACAATAGAAATTTGTAGTATACAACCATTATATCAATAATGAATTTTTTACCTCGTTAAATTAATATCCAACGCACTGGAAAAAAAAAATGGAAAACGTAGTAGAGCCTATATTGTTCTCACCGAGCGTAAATCCTTGCAGTGTGATTTTTATATATATATATCGTATCACTTGTCTCTCTTTTCTATCACCGTAACGCGTATAAGTACAGACACAGATCGAGAAGAGAAGAAACGAGAGTAGCACTAAGTCACCCCTCGAATTGGTTGCTATACCCAACCAGCTATTGTTACGCTCTCTCTCTCTCTCTCTCTCTCTCTCTCTCTCTCTCTCTCTCTCTCTCTCTCTCTCTTTCTCTCTCTCTCTTTATAGAGTATAAAAACGTACGCGAATTTTCAACTCCTAAAACTAAATATATATATTCCTTTTTGTACACTCGAGTATTATTACATATATGTATAAGAGAGAGACAACGATTAGAGTAATGCGAGTACGACAACAGATGCGTTCGAATTGAATTAAACGATTGGTAAATTGTTGTATCAACCGTGTACCTATATATGTACGATCGTTTTAGATTTGGGGTGTGCGAATGTACATATATTGTGACCGCTCGAGAGAACTTAAAAAAAATCTCAGTTTTTTATTACTTGAGGTGTTACGAAAGTTATTTTCGAAATTTAAATTTCGCGCTAAAAGTTGTATTGATTATTCCGCGTTTGTTGTAAGAATAATTGTTTTAATTGAAACTTAAGAGTTGTCTTCGATAGTTGATAAATAAAGTTATCGTGAACTTGTTTGCGATAAACACGGAATTATATTGAAAAAATTTAAATAAAGAGGTCTGAAAAAAGTTGTATAGTAAAAATGACAATATACTGTCTAATAATAGAATTACAGATTTTCAGAATTCATTTTATTGTATAGTAACATTTACTAATGATGTATTTATTTTTACTACAATTTTTGTGTACAAAATTTTCGTTTTGGATTATTGAAAAGTAGAGGGAAGGTAATTGTTACTTTTGTTACAATATAACATTTGATAGGTGTAGAAAGTTCTGTGGTTTTTTTTTATTCTAAATTTTGATGTCTTAATTTTTAAAAAAATGTAGAATTTGGCTGTTTGAAAAGTAGAAGCAAGATATTTATGTACTTGAATAAAAATGCAAAATTTTAAGTGTTCTATTTTACAAAAATGCGAAAAAATTCATTCGTTTATTTCAACAGAAGAAAATAAGTACAATTTCTATACTTTTAAAAAAGTACTATGTGTATGCCACTTCTAAATGTTAATAAAATTAAATTCCGAATTTCGAAAAAAAATTTCTATGTTACTTTTTATAAAACTAAGGTTCAATATTTCAAATGTACAAAACCAGAAAGTATCGTTTCAAAATAAAAGCAAGAGTGATTTTAACTTCTGAAAAGAAAAACAAACATCCAAATATCCATTTAATAACAAAAGTATATACAACATTTCGATTCGAAAAGCATAAAAAGTCTATTTAAAAAAGAGCAACGTAAAATTTAAAGATTCTCCTCATTTCTCTTAGAAAGTATATAAAATTTCTACATTTTTCGATACACCAATCGCAACGAAATTTTCCAGTATACATTTCCAAACTTTCGTATACCTAATCGACGAAAATCGCATTCAATTACACAAAGTAAAATACGTTACATCCTCAATTTTCACACTTACACTTTTTTTTTCTATTATACCTATAATATTATCTAAAAAAACTCCCTTAAATCGCGAATGACACTTTACACTCCGGCCTTTTGGGAAAAGGGCTGTCGTCTCTTTTCATTCCTATTTTCTCTTTCTCTCTCTCTCTCTCTCTCTCGCATTAAACTTCCTCCTCGTTGATGTAATCCCATTATACAACCGGGTTACACTTTCTTCTTTTTTTTTTTACTCGTGTGTGCACAGAACGATTGTCGTTAAACAATCGGCGTGAACTGATCGCACTCGAGAGGGTATATACATATATATATATATATATATATATATATATATATGTATAGGGTGAGTTAGAGAAGTGAACACGCGCCTTTTTTGACTTGGCGCAGATGGTGTGAACTCCGATTTTTAAAGTGATTTTCACCTCGTTGACTCTCTAAGGAGTCGATTAGCGGTTGATATAGGGACGTTTAACACCCAATCGTAATGTGTATATATATATTCCTATTGCGCGTATTCGCGTTCGAGCTTCGTACGTTTTATTTGCGAATTGATATTGTTTATTTTAAAAAATATCGTCGGTTATAAATTATCTTTTTAATATATACTAAAAAATCTTTTGTGAATATTGGTGATAATGAAATAGGCTATTTTTTTTTAAAGAAAATAAATAAATAAATGGGAAAATACTATAAACTAAAATAAAAAATAAAAGTAAAAGACGATAAATAAAATATTTTTTAAATAAAAATCACCGTATGAATTAATATAAATAAACAAATATAAAATATATTAATAATTTTAGGTTCAATGAAAATTTAATCTATTGAATCTTAATTATTTAATAATAATAATAATAATCATTTTTAATTAAAAATAAAATGTGTGTCCATTTTATAAAAAATACCGTATATTAAATTATTAAAACATAATTATTACGGTCCTATAGTATGTTAGCTATATAAAAAATAATAAAATATTAATATTGTAACAAAGTAAAAATAATAAACTATTAAATAAAATTAAAAAATGTTCTACTTGTTCGGACTTACAAGATTATTATTGGAATAAAAGGCAAATTTTGAATTATTATTAAGTAAATATTAACATCACTTCTATATTGGCGATGATAATAATAAACATTTTTTAAATTTGGGATAAGCAGATCATTTAAACAAATGATTAAAGTATGTTTATTTATATAATAATTATATCGTTATTATTTTTAAATATTTTATTAATGAAATAATAAAGTTTGTTATTTAGAAAACGTAAATAATTTATATAAAAGATTAAAATAAATTTATTATTTTTAAAATAGTTACAATAATAATTCAAATGTAATTTTTTTTATATTTAATTATCTAATCTTTTTGTTAATTATATAATAAATTCTTAAGAAGTTTCTAAAAATGTACGAATATAAATTTATATAAATTATAATTTATTTCGTTTATCTATGTGCATTATATATATATTTAATTTAAATTTAAAACAATCAATTAAATTTCATTGATCAATTAAAAACATGTATATTTAATTATTAAAAAAAAAACAATTCATTGTGTAACTTGACGAATAATATAAAAAACTATTTGTATTATTCTAGCAATTAATTATATAAATTTTACTCGACAATTGAAAACAAAAGAAAATCAATACCAAACTTTACAATCAATTAAGAAAACTATTCTAGTCGAAATCGAGCACGTATAACACATTTTTCGCGCCAAAAACACTGTTCGTACAATCAAAAAATTAATATCCAAAAACTGATATTTCACCTAACCTCAGTACTTTTTTTTAAACGCATTACTTTCACTAGAAAAAAAAATCAAGCTACAATTTGAAAATGACACACCGCTCCCAACGAATGACCATTCCAACGCAAAACGATACGCAAAGTGCAGAAAACGTAAAAAAAAAAGGAAAAAAGTTTTGCTAAGTGTGGGGTTCGAACCCACGCTCCCATACGGGAACCAGAACTTAAGTCTGGCGCCTTAGACCGCTCGGCCAACCTAGCTGTTGTTTTGCGTTAGATAATATTCGCACATCAACCTGCCTCTATCAATCATATGTTTTCGCGATATTGATTTTTTCTTTCGTTTCACCCAAATTAACAATATATATCTATAATTCCATTAACGAACACATATTAACAATACAAAATTTGTTATAACCAATATTGTTACGTTACGAAAAAATTCATTATTTATCTTTCTCGTGTAATTCGTAAAATTTATTATCTCGTATATTCGTTTATCAAAAAATGTATAATATTGTTATTTTAAATTTTACTTGATATCGATGCACACGAGATATTTTATGAATAATTTATATCGACTATTTCTCTTTTTTTACGTTAATTGTTTTATACATCGTAAAATATATATATACATTAGAAATTTTTTTAGAGAAACTATTGGGTTCGATATTTTATTTATATATTTATAATAAGAACGTTTTTTCTTGTTTTGTTATAGACGAGGAAATCTACTTTACCAGCTGCGAGCATTTAATCAATAATACAAGAAGCCCCATGCTCTTTCCGTATACATCAGAGGACTGTTTACACTTGTCTTATATTTTGATTTTATCGTGTTATCAGCGTTTCGGCTGGATTTTCGATATATATATATATAGTTCTTATATATAGTTATTATATCTGTCCAACCTTAAGAATTTTAGATAAATAATTTAAAAATTTTAAGTTTTTTTTTAAATTTACTATATTATACGTTGATTTAATGTTGATTTGTTCGCACTTCTAAATTGTTACCGAATTATCACACGATTATTAGTGTAAAATTATCGACGTGAAAAATATCTTAATACGCGTGTGTATGTAAATTCATATTTAAAAAATTATTTTGTTAGCCAATTTTTTATAGATTACCTCGTTTCACTGCCGACGTTTTGGAACACGATTTTTTCCGAGGTAAATTGAATTTGTAACAGGTAAAATCATTGGATTATACTTAATGTCGTATACGCATCAAAATTACCCTATCAGCGCCTAAAAAAAATCAGTAACATGAAAATTACTGTAACGAAACTTTGAAAAGGTTATATGAGTTTTTGTTTGTTGCACGCATAATCCATTGTTGATTTTTACGTTTTTTGTCTTACGAGGTACGAATATAACCAACAAATTAATGAATTTAAAACGATATTTACGATTTTTCGGGCATATATTTGAAAAATATACATTATTTGGTCAGAAAGTAAGAAAATGTAAATTTTCTTAAAAAACGTGAATTCATATAAATAATAATGCTAAGTGACGAGAAAAAAGTGTTTTTATAAAATATCTATATGTTTTCGAAAAAATTTTGTGCGGTAAATGTTCTGGAACAAAAAGCATGCTCGAATCGTCTCCGAGTGAAATAAAAAAGTCACCTTACTTATATCGGTCCAGCCGAGTAAAAATTTATAATCTACAATTTTAACTTTTTATTTAATACCATGGTTAAAAACCTCGCTGCTCGCATGTATAAGCCAAAGCTTTTTAAGATGAACATTTCCATAATGTATATTTTTTATTATTGGTAATAAAAATATCCCTAGTAGAAATTTGGCGATTTTAAATGGTTTGAGGTTAGAAATAGCCATGTTTTAGGTCATAACTAGCCATTTTCTATCGATCTTTTAGAAATGCCTTGTTTCTACTTTAAAAATCGTTTCCGTTTCTACTAGGGATATATTATATATATTTTTAAGGCAGAAAATAGCCAGTTTTTAAATACTGGTCTATAAATGGCTAATTATGACATCTAAAAATAAGTATATATATATATATATATATATATATATACTAGGGGGCTTCGCCCCCCTGCGCGCATCGCGCGCCAACCCCTATTTTTAATTTCGAAAAAGGTTTTTTCGTAATTAATTTATTTAAAATAATGTTTTAAATTGTATTATTTTTTCACTATCATGGACACCTTAAAAATTAAACAGATTCACACAACACCTTGGAGGTATTGCTATAGTTATTATAATTTATAAATAAAGTTTACCAAAATTTAGTACAATGAAATCCGAATAAAAATAATAAAAAAATAGAGACATATTAAATGTTAACTGTAAATTTTAAACTATATGAATTCTCATAAAGCTTACATTTATATTTTAATAATTATAAATGTTAATGAAAAATTAACTTACCAAAAATAGTAAAGTACATATACTTACTAAATTGTAGTATTTTAGTTAACAACTTATTAAAATTTTGGATTATTTTAAACGGTTATAAATAAAACTTCAACTCCTAAAATTAATTATTAATGACGAACGATCATCGCCAAAAGTTCTATGTCATTAATATTTTGTACTTTTAGAGTAATAAAACTTTCTTCTTAATTAAATTAATTTTTGTATTAGTTTTAAAGAATTATTTATAAAATTTTAGCGCTATATAAATAAAAACCTGTTTCTTCCATTTCTCCCGTGATTCGTAATTTGCACCCTCTTTCAAAATTTGCGTTTTAATCCATAATTATATCCAATTTATTTTTACTATGCAGAGCCCAAATATTTATTTTGATTATTATAAACAAATTCATTTCTTAAATATCCTTCTGTTTCTAATAAATACATACTTGTTTATTTAAAATATTGTGTTATATAAATATAAATTATCTACACACTTATATATCCATACAATTTTGAAAAATTAACTTACCAAAAATAGTAAAGTACATATACTTACTAAATTGTAGTATTTTAGTTAACAACTTATTAAAATTTTGGATTATTTTAAACGGTTATAAATAAAACTTCAACTCCTAAAATTAATTTATTTAATGACGAACGATCATCGCCAAAAGTTCTATGTCATTAATATTTTGTACTTTTAGAGTAATAAAACTTTCTTCTTAATTAAATTAATTTTTGTATTAGTTTTAAAGAATTATTTATAAAATTTTAGCGCTATATAAATAAAAACCTGTTTCTTCCATTTCTCCCGTGATTCGTAATTTGCACCCTCTTTCAAAATTTGCGTTTTAATCCATAATTATATCCAATTTATTTTTACTATGCAGAGCCCAAATATTTATTTTGATTATTATAAACAAATTCATTTCTTAAATATCCTTCTGTTTCTAATAAATACATACTTGTTTATTTAAAATATTGTGTTATATAATATAAATTATCTACACACTTATATATCCATACAATTTTGAAATATTAATTTAAAAAATATTTAAATTAAATGCTCCTAAATTAATAGTTTTCGAAAAACTTTTGAAATGTAATTCGTATTTTATATTGCCACTGTTAAAATTTGAATTTTCTTTTGCCATTACTATTTATAATAGAATTATCTTAAAAACGCAATAATAATGTATTCAATTTTTAATTTATTTTATATTTCACATATAGATATTTGGAAAAGTGTATGTTATACTGTGTAATATTTATTTCATCTTCAAATAATTTTGCATCTGTATTTAAATCATTACATTGAATTTTAGATCCGTTATTATTATTGAGTATATGTTTAAAAATTTTATGAGTTTTATCAAGAATGAGTAAACAAATACACATTCTTCATGTTATGTTCACAACTTTTTTTTTGCGCACGGAAAAAAATACATATATTATGTATTCTTGAAAAAACAATTTTAAAATATATATATTATATAAATATTCCGCCGCACGCACACACACCCACATACATACATACATATATATACACATATATGGGCTATTTCACGTCAAGTGGTACGATGAAAATTTTAAATCACTCCAAAATTTGAGAACAGGCTGGAAACATCTTCCAGAACATACAAAAAAATTTAAGTGTTAAAAATAATTTGCTTAAGAGTTATTCGACCATGAAAAGTGGATATTTTTCAATTTTTTATAAAAATTTCTATTTTTAAAGCCATTTATCTCAAAATCTGTTGATTTTTTTGAAAAAAACATTACAAACAACTTTTGTTTAAATTAATCTTTAGAACTTATCTACCCTGGTTACATATCTTACTTTTAAAATCTCGAAGAGATAGAATACCCGGACATATTGAATATCAAAAAAAAGGCTACCACACCATAATCGATTTTAATCTAACACCTCTCAAAAGTTCACATTTTTCGCGAGCTTTCAAATGGCTTGGGTTAGCTTATTCTTGGCTTATTATTGGCCAAGACCGCTGTTGTAAGTTATGCCTCATAAACCTCATAAAATCACTAATTTTCACGTATTTTAGGACATAACTTACACAAAAGGTGTA